>VSDK01028329.1:157167-181945 GCA_009767595.1 Symbiodinium kawagutii
TGGCTGGTCCATTCAGAATCCCCCAGCAGGTATGACCACATGCCTCACAGCGATGGTTGACAGGGTGGGATCGCAATTTTGGGGCCAGCATATAAACATCACTACTCGAGCATATAGTAAAACACATGTAGAAACCATGATACATCTGAATAGTTCAATATCTACGAAAGCGATTTAAGAGTTTGAATTGGTTGCATGACTACTACCACATGTTGAATGTTTTGATCTTCCTTAATCTTCGCCAAACAAAATCAAACACTGCCATTCCAACTTCTCAGCTCACCAACTCAGCGTGCCTATACTTCAAGCAGGGAACCTGTGATCTGAAACGGGGGGATGCCCTAACATCACCCTGCATCCTCTTGAGATGTCATTCCTTGGTGGTGCCATTAGGCGATTCTGTGACTTCATCTGGCCGGTTCTGACTGGTCCATTATAAGCCCTCAAAAACTACATTATCGCCAGCCAACCGGAAATCATGATTATCAACAACCATCATAACATTGACATCGCTGTCCATTTTGCACACCAAATTTTCAACATTGACATTGCTATAAAAAACAATTTTAATCCTATCCATGTATGAATTGCAAAAAAGAGGTGTCACGTAATTATATGTAAATGAAATTTCGATCCAGCATGATCCAGCCTTCTCCCACCTACACTGAATCTACTTTTCAACCCCCTGCTAAAACGGGCGCCAAGGAAAAACCGGTAAACGTGCGTCGCACTTTGGGAAATATAGCGGAGTGTCCCTGAATTTGGTTTTTGGTTCTTGCTACCCCCATGTCAGTTGTGTATTTAAGTTCCGAGTTGAAGTTTTTTCAGAACTCGCCACCTTATGATGCAAGAATCACACGCAAATGTATTGCAACGCTGCCGACGGCTGCAGGTATTTATCTTTGTGGAATACATATGTTGTCTCGACGCACTGGACATTTGCATGTTTTGCTTTATCTATCGGTCTATCTAAATATCTATTGGTCTGTTTATCGATCTATCGAGATACCCACCTGCGTATGTGTCTACATATCGATCGATCGGTTTATCGACCTATCCGTTTATCCATCTATCGATCTACCGATCTATCTTCTATCTGCCTATCTTTCCAACCATCCACCTGTCGATCTATCGGTGTATCTCTTGACCCATCTGTCTACCTATCTATCTATCTTTCTTTCTATCCATGTACCTATCCATACAGCCATACAGGCGCCGATTTATCCATGCATCTTTTGATCTATTTATCTATCTACCTATCTATCTATCTATCTATATTTCTGCTTATCTACCTACCTATCCAATAGCAATGGCCCAAATCTTGATCAGCAAGGGCCATGGCCTGCGGTCGGGGAAGCAGCCCCAGCACCCTTGAACATACATGCCCCAGTGCTAAAACGGGTGAATGTATAATCCATATTTCCATGCATATGAAAAGAAAAACACGCACTCGCAAAGAAACAAAAATAAATGCACACGCGTCGTTTACCAACGATATTCCGCGGGGATATTGGGGGAAGAAATGGTATGAAATAATACGACCGGAGCACGGTGCACGCCACGCACTCTCACCTTGTTTAAACAACGGTGTTCCTGAAGCTTCGACTAACTATGCTGAAACTTCAAGAGCAACAACAAGCGAACGGCCCAATCGCTTCTCCAACAAAAAGAAGTTCCTTGAAAACGGGTCGATTGGATTAACTTTGCCCGCTGGTTGACTTGAACCTCGCCCCCCGGACACATGGGGATCCTGGCAACTTGGAATCGCCGAGAAAAAGAACATGATGAAACTGCAGCATTATTCGCAAACCAGCGGTTTGGCCCCAGCAAGGCCAGCCTTGGAAGAAATCGGAAAATTGTTGGTTGGCCGAACCTTGAGTTGGCGGGGACGCCGCTCTCGGCCGTGTTGAACTGAATCTAGAATGGTTTTCTTTGTGGCGGCGCGTCAAAAACATTGAGCCCGTGAAAAACAAAATGAAATCCAGGGAGCCGACGTTGCAGCAACCCGAAAGAAAAAATGAAAATCTAGGACGCCAACCGGACTTGCGGAAAACCCCCAAAATATCGCCCAACAAGTAATTAACCTTGCGCTGGAATCTATTCAACGGTACTGTGCTCAAAAAAAATCAAGGGAACCAGCGTATTCAGGATCACCATCATCACCATCATCACAGGGCGCGCCTCAAAAAAAAATCAGCGGAACTTTGTCAGCATGGGACCACCAAAAATGCTTCAATGAATCATGGCTGGATAAATGTTTTGTTTGGAAGTAGCGAATTTTCACCGTAGCTGAAAACTACCATCCTCGTGGGCACTACAGCACCCTACAGCTGCAATCTTCGACGGGAGATGGCAAAAAAATCCTCAGCCCCGCGGCCCAAGTGATACAAGCGACGGCACCAAGAGGGGTTGGACCCCAAGCACGAGGCTCCGTTCCATGCCACACTGCCCGACTGCCCCAGCAAGAACCAGAAGCGCTTTGAAAAAAGGAACCACCTTGCTTCAAATGGCTTGGGTTGCAAGTGAAATGATGTTCTTTTCATGCTTCTTGGTTAGCACAATTGATTGATGGTTATAATGCTCCAAGAAAATCATTCATCCACCCCTTGCACTGCAACGACTTTTCGCGCGTGGCGAGCGGGCTGTCTCCTGCCTGATTCCCCCGTGAATCAGGCTTGCGTTTCTTGCCGCAGCCTCGGCAAATGGAGACGCGGTTCCTTCGCATTTTTTGTTACAAACAGTTCAAACTATGGTGTGCTGAGTGGTTGAGGAAATCAAAAAAAGAGCTATAGTGACCGGATGATTGATGATAGGCTCCTTCAGCAATTGTTTCAAATAATTAAACTTGGTGGGCAAAGTCAACATGTCTCCGTGTTCCCCCAAGGCCTTTCTTTCGCACACCCTCCCACCCCATGCATGAAAGGATGTAAACGAAGAATCAACTGTTCTGCTACTGCAAAACCCAGGGGTGTGCGAAACAAAATTCACAACGACCACATCAATCAATTCAACAACGCAAAAGAGACAACCATAACCAGGACATCTCCCCAAGATTCCCCAAGCCTTGCCCACTCCTGTTCAGTCAGCGCTCTGAACTGTGCAATTGCGACCTGTCACATGCTTGCAGTAAATGTCATACTGCTTGTAGAAACCTTCATGTGATTAAACTGTTGCACTGCAAATGCAGATCCGGCCTCCTTGACGTGGTTGCGGCCTCGTCGATGAACCTGTCACATGGTTGCCCGGAACCCATTACGTAAACCCCTTTGTTCCAAGACACGTTTACCTGGTGTCTAGCATGAAGGGTCGCATGTGACCCGCCAATCCATCATAATTTCTGCCCGTCCGCGCCATGAGCGACTGCTCTGATTCCAGCGATGAGAAGAAGGGCGGGATTCCTTCGGATCTAGCGATCCCGGAAAGTCATACATCAACCACATCACGGGCAATTTGAACAAGGAGTGTCGCGAACGGGGAACGGAAAGATTCTGCGCATGACATTCCCAAGAGGGACGGTTCAAAACAAAAGCTACTAGCATTGCTAATACTCACTACCATAACACCGCACAAGGCGGCGGTCAAACTTTCTAAAACAAACAGCTTGTAGGAAGAGAGTTTCCGTGGAAATGAAACGACGGTGCGGATGATGGTTGGAGGTGATGGTGATGGATGGCGATTTTCTTTCCTGTCGTTTTTCTCTTTTCTATGGTGATTTTTCTTGTTTGCATTTTTTCTCCTCTTCTGTGCATTTCAATGCGGTGTCTTTTCTCTGCTCCTTTTCATTTGCTGCCGATTGCGCTGCGGTGTTTTTTCTTGGCCGGTGTGTTTTCTCTCTGGTGTTTTCCTGTGCTGGCTTTCTCTGCTGTTGTTTTTCTTTTGCTGGTGTTTTTGCTTTCGCGCTTTTTCTTCGCTTGTGTTTTTCCCTTCTGACATGTCTTCTCTTGCGGCGTTTTATCTGGTGTCCTACTTGGCTGCGACACCTCCTTGGCTGTTATCTTTCCTTTCCTTGGCTGTGCTTTTTTTGGCTGTGAGACTTTTGCGACTGTTGCACTTACTTGGCTGTTGCGCTGACTTAGCTGCTACACTCGCTTGGCTGTGACACTTCTACTTGGCTGCGACACTTACTTGGCTGCGACGCCTTTTTGGCTATGACACTTCATTGGCTATTACATGATTGCGATGACGAAGATGGTGATGGCGAAGGTGGTGCTGATGGTGATGATGATGATGGCGGTGATGTTGGTGATGATTGTCATGATGGTGATGATCAGCGGTGACGACGGTGATGATGATGATGATGATGATGATGATGATGGTGATGAAGATGATGGTGATGGTGATGAAAATGATGGTGATGATGATGATGATGATAATGATGATGGACATGATGATGATGATGATGATGATGATGATGATGATGATTATGATGGACATGATGATGATGATGATGATGATGATGATGATGATGATGATGATGATGATGGACATGATGATGATGATGATGATGATGATGATGATGGTGATGGTGATGGTGATGGTGATGATGGTGATGGTGATGGTGATGCACCAACATGCCAAAAACGTTCTGAAACTTTCCATTTTTGGTGCTAGCTTTTGACCTATTGAAAATACATCTGTTAGAGGGAATCCCAGTAATGTGATAACTAGTATATCATCACATATGGCCGTTTGTGACACAAGTATTCTACACCAGAAATAGCTACAGTACATGCCCAATGGTGGCATGCATATTTGAAACCAAAACCACATACATGTCCTTTGTAGGTAAGTGTGTTGGGAAGCAAAAACAGCTAAATTTTCTCAACTTTGGTGTGGTGCTCATTTTGCGCATCTGCCGTGTGGTTGTTACTACTGTACCAGGGGCTGCATGAAATACAGTAGTATGATACATTTCAATATGCATAACATATATATATATATATATTCATCCCCCTTTATTGCACATTTTTCGTCGCATCTGAACTCCTACCAACATCTATCAGCATCACTGAATCACCAGTTTCTATGTCCCAGCGGCCATGAAGGCGTTGCTGACCCCGGGGATCCGCCCGATGATGGGCAAACCGTCGGCAGATCCACCAGGTAGGTAGCATGCCGAAGTGGTCTGTCGCGGGTTGAAAAAGCACAGCTGCTGAACCTTTTATTGATATGCCTAGTCACAATATGGACTTAGTAATTGTTAATAATTGTTGATCTATCTGGTACTTAGTCACACTTGGACAATCTGGTACTTAGTAGTTGCTAATCATATGGTTGATGATGACATGGAGAATAACGATACTTTGACTGCTCGCCTATCTTTCGTGGCTTTTTTGTAACTCAACATGATGCATCAGCTGGCGTCAGCTCCATTTTTCCAGCCTTGATAGAGCTGTCTTCTAGCATGGAACTGCAAGATGTTGCTTCTTGCCTGTGCCACACATCACTTGCAAACTTAGCAGATTCGGAATCCAGTTGTGATTGTGGATTTCTACTACTCATTAAAGAAACGAACTAAGGTGGTAAAGGTGTTGGGCTGCAGTAAGGGATACGGGGTAAGACGGTATTTCTGTGCGGGGGTTAAACGCCCACATCTACTATATAAGCTGTTGTAGCTATTGTACGTATCGGGCAAATCCTAGCTACCTGTTGCCACAGCCTAAGTACTGAAATGTTTATCATTTTTCTACCATGTGTTTTGCAAGTTACAAGCTAGGCTGTGACTGTGGCAGAAATGCACCTGCTGAATGAGCGAACTACCAACCCACAACAGCCACATTTGGATCTTTCCTCATTCATGAATGTAGTGGTATTTTACGAATAAAACCCCTGCTCCTTGTTCAACCAGGATTCTCGGATACTGACGGAATAAAATCATGAACCCGTTGATCTTGGAGTTTCATTCTGTTCTTTTATCGACCTGGTGCAGGATTTCTTCAGAGGAACTCAGTGGACCATCCTACCATCAAAATACAGAAGCGATGGACCCCACAAAGAGTCGACACAATGTTCATCAAAGTTCCAGCTTTGATGCTGTGCCGAGGAGCTTCAGCCGCGTCACAATTGCATCAGATGGAGTGATGTCCAGCGGCGAAGTTGGGATGGTCTCCACACGTGGAAAGCCACACGCGTAGGTTTCATCTGCTCTGGGATAGATCTGCACATCGTCCCTGAGCCAAAAGGTGGAGCAAGTGGTTGATATTGCTGGCAGAGTAATGCAGAGAACAGAATAGAGAATGTAAGACAGAATAGATAAATGAAGAGAATATGTCCAATACATAGCTTGACTTGGTGGTTGAACTTCAAGAGTAGTTGAAGTGAAACCAATCGAACAACAAGCACCCAAACCATGCAATAGGAATCATTCAAAAATATTAATATGGATGTGTGCGAAATATTCATATATTACGCATGTGTAGCATGATTCGATCAAATACATTGGAGCGGATTGCATGTGTGGCGCATTGTTTTCAAAGCAGTTCTGGTTGGATGGTCTCTGTCACAGTACATGAACATAGGACTGGAGTGCAGCTATGACCATGATCATTCAGTATGGTAGGGCATTGCTTCCGCTGCGAAGATAGTCAGGACGACAGCATCTGTCTTTTGCTTTCAAGCGTTGTTCTCATTCCCACAAGCAAAAGCTGATCAAAACGATCATTTAACCACCAGTTTCACCATGTTTCACCATGTTTCACCACATTTCCCCATGTTTCACCATCATTTAACTGCCAAATGCTGGAATCTGTTTCGCATCAGCAAATCAGCCATGGTGCGATGGTGTCAAGAACACAGCAGTGTCGTCCACCACGACATCAAAGGTCACTGAAGTATACCTCTGGCAACACCACGAGATGCCATGAAGTCATGTTATAGTATCCTAATTTCCTAGAGGAAATGGCAATGGGGTTGTTATAAAGTAAATTTATGTAAATTTCCATTAAATGTTGTTACTAAATGCAATACATTTAGTCAATTCCTGCATCCCACCCTGTCAAGCGATCGGAATCATTGTACCTGAAGAATCCTGAGTTTGCCTTGCTACCTCAATAGCTGCAGTGTGTCACCATACAGAGCTTTGGAGAGTCAACCAAGCGAATCCTGAGATAAAGTCGTCTTGATTCGTCTTGTATCCAGAATTCGTCTGGCCAAACCAACTTTTCATGTAGTCTAAAGGCCACAGTATATATGCCAAAGCTCATTGCAGGTCCACGGAACCTTTCTAGTTGCTTCCTCAGAGCAGTCGGGAGACTTATGTAGAGCTGTCCGCTCTGGCAAGCCAGCAGAAGGGAACCATTCACTTGCCGCCTGTCCAGGAAGCGCAAATCACTACCATGTCCAAATATATACCACAATTATCAAACATGTACAAAACCTCTTGCATGCACGTTTCTACACCATTGTACATGTTTGATATACAAACCTCTTTGTTTGTTTCTATGCTGGACATTGCATGCAGTGATGATTTGTCACGAAGGACCAGTGCTTCGACCCATCGTCAAAGGTCATGATGAGGCCAGGTTCCTTTTACACGATGGTTAGCTAGGTATATAGGTTATCTATGGTTATCTACTAGAGATTACCCCAGATGGTCCGTCCAGAACAAACAGACCATGAGGCACCTCGGACCAGGGGCCCATTGCAATGACAGCTGCATCACAGGAGATGGGCCCTGTCTTCCTTGGTCAGTCAGCTTTGTTGCTTGCTGAAGTCTGAGATTCTGTTCATCACAGCGAGCGGTGCTAAGGTTAGATCTCTGTCAGGACTTCGCTCACCTGCACTCCTCCAGTGGCTGCTGTGGTCTTCATGCCAATCACCTGTGGGTGCGTGAACTCAGGGTCTGATTGTTGAACCTTTGCCCGACAAACAGGAAGTACCGTATCAGAAACATTCCGATTGAAATATGGGCAAATATGGAGCCATGTCATTTTCAACGAAGCCATCTTCAGTTGGAGGTCACAGCCTGGCCTTGTCGATCAAAAGAGAACCCCCGTTGGACGTGGCAGATTCCACCAAGGCTTCAGTGAACTTTCGCGGGTGAACCTTACAGCTCGCGGATCAAACCTCCACAGACTCACAAAACGCCAGAGTTTGGGGTAAAGTTTCCACAGATCGCCTAGCATAATCCGCGTTGAGGGTTGGTTCATGTTGGTTGATGCTTGTTCTAATTTTGAGGGGCATGGGGTATACAAGTATTCTCAAATCTTGACCTGTAGAAGGGGCCACCATCAAATCTCAACCAACATTGGAGCGAAGGGAAAATTTCAACCTGTTGCACACAACCTTTCAACTTGCCAACCAATTGTACAAATGGTTATTCCTTCATGGTGAATCCATACGAGGCCATGTCACCAAATGCTGCTTAGAAACCCAGCATATTATGCATGGGTCTGGGCATTCATGGCCTGCCATCTGTCAAACCTAGAGCCATGCAACTAGTGCAAATCAAGAAACTTGCGCCAGCGTTTCAGTGGTGCCCATGGGTTGGAAGTCTCCGGTTGTTCGGTCCAACCAAGCTCTTGACTCAGGGCCTCAATGGTCAAACAGCTGACACCCATGAAAGGCTTGCATGAGTCAAGAGTACCGACCGACCATACCGGGCCACTGCCAACTGCGCAGCACTCATTTAACGCTTCAGGCACTGGACTACTTGTTTTGATTCGAAATGAAGCAACATGGACAGTTCGCGCAATTTCCATGTGCTATGGTTTGCAAAAACATGCAAGACCCATGTTTTTTTTACAACTGCTTGAACGTCCACATTTCTCAACCACTCCAACAATCTCAATCACTGGGTGACGCAATGATCACCTTCTGTGGAGAAAGGTGAGCAAGTACACCAAACACAAACTTCATCATTGACCAAGACTAAGACATAAATCCCCTGATGTTGAGCTACTCCTTTGATCGAATCAAGAAATGATTCGTGCTGTCCCTGGTATGGAGACGGATTAAACAGCTGCCTTGACCTCTATCGTTGCTTGGCTACGCCGACGGCTGATATAGACAGTTTACGAACATGTCAGAAACTTAGTTGTGCTAAACCCGGTACTTATTATACACAGTATCATACATCATTTCCGCCACACCCATGCACTGTAGTTTGATATCTGATACAAATGCTTGATATGCGTAACTACCACTGGTTTGTCACCCTTGGATATCTGCCCACTAGTTGTATCAATCCCTATAGTGGCTTCATGAGCCATTACAATGAGCTACTAATGATAGTGTCAATGATTGATGATTGATACCCCCATCTATCCTAGCAACCATCCATTAGCCAACAGTGGTACCGTTTGTTGGCGCTACGCGTGGTCACCAACCCCTACGACTGCTTCCCCCAGCGAACATGCTGGACCTCGAAGCGGAGTATTTCCAGCACTGCAAGAAATGCAGTTCAACCTGGCCCCGAGATGTGAACCACAACTAGCACCATTGGGAGAACCATGAGTTACAATAGCAGTTGTAGTCACATCTCTAAATGATAGTTGAAACATCATGGTAACCAAAATTGACAAAACACAGGGACATAGATATAGCATCCTGGATCATACTAGTGCACTGTGTAACAACTGGAACAACCATAACGCGACTTGCAATAAGAGCTAAAAGCTTGACAAACAAAAAATGGGAAAATATGGAAAAATGTATCTAGCAGCCAACACTAGGGGGACATAGAGAATAACTACACATCACAGTGAAACAAACAGCAAAAGGCTCAAGGAAAAGCTGATTCAACCCTGGATGGTGACATTGACAGCTGATGCGACTACCACAATCCAAAGTCTTGATCAAACATGCGGGAACTTGTTGGGTCTATTCCTTTGCCAAGAACATTTTCTTAAAGAACCGGACCAGCACTGCAGAACAAGTTCCCAGTCAATGGTAGCAGGAAATGGTACACAAAGGTGCGTTCCACTGATGTCAATCAAAGTCTGGTGTAACTTCAGCCCGTTGCCCAGCCTCCGATAACCAATCTGGTCGGCGCCAAATTCATCAGCTAACTCCTGTGCAAAAGCTGTAGCAATGCTATCCAGGTTGTGTCGCCATACTGTATGCAAACACATCTTCAAGCTTCTTTATTGCCATGTACCACTAAAGGCCTGGGTATCCGCAATTGCCACGCACCCTAAAGCAAAACCTCACGGTTCGTCCTTTGGGAACATAGATGCACGGGGGGCCATACCTTTTGAAGTCCCAAATTTCTTGGTTTCCCTGCCATTTCTTGAACATGGATACATTATGATACATTATGATACATTATTCGATCCTCTGCTTGATCCTCGTTTCATCCTTTCCCTGGCATTTCTTCAAAAAATTCTTGGGATCGGACCTGGTGGAGCTGGAAGGACCGCCGCGCCAAGGGACCCACTGGTGATCGGTCGTTCCAGTTTAAGGTCAGGAAACCTGCAGCCAGGATCAGGTCGCCCCAATAAATCGGATCTGGCGTAGCGTGACTCAGGATTTATGGGCTGGAAAGAAAACCAGAGGATCACCTTGCAGGTCAGTGGAACTGCTACGAAGCCATTCTTGGGAACTGTTGGCATCGCCAAAACGATCCATAGGGTCTCTGGAGAACTGGGATGCTCTGGCAAAGCAAATGTTTTGGCAAGGAGCCGGCACCCTTTCCCGAGCTGTGGCAGGCCACTCCACACCTGAGCCACCGGTGCCATTCTGCAAGAACGCAAGAGCCCCGAAACCAAAACCAAGCTCCCCAAACTCGGTACACATGCCAGTCCAATGTTTGCCTTTCCTTGACATCTCGAGCAATCTTCAGCATTATATAGCACATTTGAGCAAGTTAATCAGAATCGAAATGCTCCTGTACTTGTCAAGATATCTGTGAAGTTGAAGCAATGCAACTGGCTACTGGACAACAGCATCCTTCTTTCTGATCCCATGCTGTCTTCTTCCAAGCAAACCCTACAATGACGAACATAATTGTCATTGTTGATGATTTTTTGATGGCTTTACAATGTTTTACAACCCTCCTGCACCATCTGGTACTTACATGTACTTACCTCCACCAAGTGGCTGCTCAATGATCAAGGGCTTTGCTCCCAGTTTGGCAAGAAAATGTGCGATGGATGCACCTGGTGGAAAGGGATGGAAAAGGACCTGCCACCAAGGACACAAGTAGGAGGATTTCCTTTTTAGCCAAGCCTTTGGTGCCTTTAGCCTCTAGCATTAAGGTGGCTATCGGAGTCATCGCAATGTAGTGCACTTCTGTCCAGCAGTCCAGCACCATGCCTCATTTCATAATCAGGTGGACACATTAGAATTGATGAACAACACATCCAACAGCTTCACTGAAGTCCTAGTGATCAGTGGCACTTGGCACTCAGTGGCAACTATCATCTTCCTTCAGCTGTCTCCGCCACTGGGACTCACCACCTACAATGCCGCCACCCACAACCACCACATTGGTTGCTGCCATGGCAGTTCCAAGGCATTCGCAAGAAACAACTCTGCCAGTGTTCTGGTTTCAGTTGGCCTAGATTTGTCGTCATGACAAAGCAAACAAACCATGAGGATAATGAGGTCTGATACTCATAGAGCGATGAACTAATCCTGCTACATGCGTAGTACCGAGAACCCACTGTATCTCCTTGGATACTCTGCTTTTTTGCAACTTCCGGTGTGTGTGCGCATCTATTTTCAATCTCCTGTGGAGAAAAGTGAGTCGACCAGAATCGCTGTGATTACTATACTGGCCACAACTACAATGTATCTCAACAGCAATATACATCAACAATATGCTAGGTCATTGCGTACTGTTTTGGCCACAGCTCCCATCTCGTGCTGACTGCCATAAATGTACCCTGTCGATACTTCTGAATGTATGAGCTTTTCAAAGCCAAATGGCTCAGCTCCACAAGTCGCGGTCGGATTCCATGATTGCCATCACTCACCCAATTTTTCGCAAGTCGTTACTGATTGATGGTTTTGGAGGGTGCACTGCTGATTCATTGCCAGCGAGCAGCCCTTAAAAAGCCGCCAACATTGGCGGCAATCAACTTCACATCCAAAATTCTTTCGGATTGGATGGCATAGAGGTATTGATTTCGAATGATTGTCGAGGAATCAACGAGCCTTCGTCATGCTTGGACCATGACAACCACCACCACTTAGAACCCGGACTTGAAGGTGAAAGGCATCTGTCCGCACAAAAGTGAAGGGTGGTGCCTTCGGATCTTGCGACCTGTCATGAAGCCAATTTAGGGAAGGCTGATTTAATACTGTTGCAGGTCCAGAAGGAGACAAAATGTGTGGGTTGGCAGTTGGCAGGTGGATAGATCTCATCAAACGGATATCAGTATAGCTTCGACCCCTGGTGTCCAAACAAACACAGAGTTTGGAGTTTGCTTCAATAGCTTCGCTTTCACTCCTGCTTCAGCAAATAAAATTGCTTTCTGTGGGTATGGACAACGATCGTGCAAATGGCCTTTGTCGCAAAAGGATTGTTTCAACCCACTTGTGGCAAGAACCGCTGCAACCCTATGTGAGCAGCTTTCACCACGTAGTGCTGACTGGTTCTACATGATTCTAACTACTGCTTGGCTAATTGATAGGGTCCCCTGTACTCTATATAATAGGCATGCAAACCAGAAAGTGGCAGAAGCATCTATGAATATCTATGATGTATAATCAAGCAACATCAAGCAACAAGGGCTTCCACCGTCATGCGTCATGCGACTGCCTAAAGGAACACTCCGCACACAGCTCCTCCAGAGGTCCTGAGAAGATGAAACGATGCCGGGATGTCTTCAATGGCCGCTTCTCCCAGAGAGTTTTCGAAGGAAGATGAAAGTACCTGACATGAACAAAAGGCGTCAAAGGTTCATCAAAAGGAGTCAAAGTAAATTGACAGGTCTTGACAAGTCTTAAGAAGTCTTAATAAGTCCCAGCTCCTAGCTAATGAATGCTAAGACAGTGTAGAAATACACAACTAGCTCAAGACACAGAGTCTGCACAACAAGTTTGCCTGGGTCATTCTTGGTGCATCTTACAATATCCATGGGGCAGCATAGATCATTATAAATTGAATTATACAGTAGTTAAATGATATATTCGGTCACAAGGACCACTCTACAGATCTCTACAGTGCTTTGGTAATCGTCGGTCTTTGTCTATATAGTCATGTTTTCTGTCCAAACTTCATGTCACATGGCAAATCTATAGTCAGCAAATTTCATTGCGTCGCATGAGAGCCTTTGACTCTTGGACATCAGTGCCGTCGACTTGAAGGTAAATCCCAACAAATGCCTAATGTTTCTAATCTTCATATTGTCACATGTACCTTCAAGAAGTGCAGATGTGCATTGAGAATGCTTCTTTTTCCTTCACACTAGGTCCACGCAACTGCCCATGAATCCTAAGAGACTCCCTATGCGCCTGTGGCGCAAAGGGACCATTCTTGCTGCATCACTGGGCACTTGTCTTCAGTCATGTTGTAGATCCAATCCGATTTGTTCTTGTGAGTCAACCACCTGAGAGGGCGTTTGCTTTCATGCAAGTTTGGACCCTGAACTGAGGAGTTTCAGGGATTTCTTGGTAACACACACTGGTACGCCATCATACGTCTAATGGTTTGTCAACAGATTGGATGGTTCCGTCACATGTAGCTTTAAACATGACTAAGTTGTTGATGCACTCATGTCCCAACATTGGAAGCAAAACCGCAGCTGTTCCTTCCATTCAGCATGGTCTTACGTAGGTTTCCAATGCTTCTAGATGTTTTTACTCCGCCTTCCACCTGGCTTCATCAAGGCAAAACCTTCATGGAATCAGTTATGGAAGACACATCGTAGTGGACATACAAATCGTAGATTCTGTGTTCATCTTCAAGCTGAATGAAGCGATCTTGAAACATGTTCCATTGTGTTCCTGGACTGGTTTCTTGAGCTCAAACATCTTCCATCCTCAGGAAATCGCATGGATTGCCCTTTGGTCGCTTCAGTGGCGGGCTTCCAGCCTGCCAGTTGGAGTATTTTGGTGAAATTCTTATGGTCTACAAATGTGCACAGGTTCACTGGGATTTTTCTCCCAAGATCAGGAAATGTCAATAGCTCTCTCAAAGGTGTAGAAGGCATTTCAATGTTGAGGCAAACCATTGAGTGATGCAGTATTACCGGATCCTGGTGTCCAATTCGTAGAATCAAACATGGTGGAGTTTCGGGAGAGTTGCAGCTCTTGGAAGATCCCCAAAGGATCCCACACCACCTAGGGATGGCCCTGAATGAACAAAAATCATGACTTTGGCCCGGCCTTGACTTGGCGGGGGCAGAACTCCCAGGGCCTCCATACCTGCATCATCTGGAGCGAGCAACAAAACGGTGGCTTCTTAGAAGGGGGAACCCGAAAAAGTGGTTGGCTTATACCAAGAATGATTACCCTTGGATGATTTGCAGGAAGTTCGGGGAACCGAACCAGGAACTGGAAACCGTGCGAACCGAACCGTGATGGAACCGAACCGTCTCCAGGTCTCCATTTGAACGAACATGACAAATCGGCATTTTGCATTTCTGAGCATTGGAAAAGAAACATTTTTCAAACTATTGCAAATGGCGGTTTTACTGCTACTGTTACATTTATTTTTAAAACAACAACAACAACTACTACTACTACTACTACTACTACTACCACACAACAACTACTATTACTTCTACTTTTACTACTACCACTACTACTACTACTACTACTACTACTACTACTACTACTACTACTACTACTACTACTACTACTACTACGAATACTACTAATACTACTTGTACAAATACTACTAGTACTACTACTATTGTTACTCCTGCTACTAAAGAAAATCACCACCACCACCACCACGACTACTGCTACTACTACTACTACTACTCCTACTACTACCACTATTACTACTACCACTACTTTTACTATTACTACTACCACTACTACTACTACTGCTACTGCTACTACTACTCCTACTGCTACTACCGCTACTATTATTATCACTACTATTACAAAAATATTTTTTAGTAGTAGTACTACTACTACTACTACTACTACTATTACTATTACTATCATTATTACTATTACTACTATTACTACTACTACTACTACTACTACTACTACTACTACTACTATTACTACTACTACTACTACTACTATTATTATTACTATTACTATCACTATTACTATTACTACTATGACTACTACTACTACTACTAGTACTACTACTATTATTATTATTATTACTACTACTACTACTATTATTATTACTATTACTATTTCATTACTTTTACTACTACTATTATTATTATTATTACTACTACTACTCCTCCTACTACTATTATTACTATTACTATCACTATTACTATTATTATTATTATTACTACTACTACTCCTCCTACTACTATTATTACTATTACTATCACTATTACTATTATTATTATTATTACTACTACTACTCCTCCTACTACTATTATTACTATTACTATCACTATTACTATTATTATTATTATTACTACTACTACTCCTCCTACTACTATTATTACTATTACTATCACTATTACTATTATTATTATTATTACTACTACTACTCCTCCTACTACTATTATTACTATTACTATCACTATTACTATTATTATTATTATTACTACTACTACTCCTCCTACTACTATTATTACTATTACTATCACTATTACTATTATTATTATTATTACTACTACTACTACTACTAGTACTAGGGCTTAATATTGCCTTGCGCAATACCCCGTGCTGAGCCACGGCCGAGGCGGTTATCACGACTTTCCTCACGCGCCCATTTAGCAATTTTTTTTCGCGGGTGAATGAAAAATTACACCAGCAGCGACCCCAGATAGCGGGCGCATTGCGCACAAGGATTTCCACGGTGTGTATCATACACTTGCGTTTTGAATTGCGTGGTCAAACATGAAAGGAAGCAACATGAGCAGCAGCCCTGCAGCGGCAAACAAAGCGCCGATCCAGAGCCACAAAGGAGACAAAGGGGAGACAAAGGCGAGACAAAGGGGGGACAAAGGGAAAACAAAGGGGGGACAAAGGCGAGACAAAGGGAGACAAGCGCGAGCAGCGGCAAAGCAGCGGCAAACAAAGCGCCGATCCAGAGCCACAAAGGACACAAAGGAAAGACAAAGGGGAGACAAAGGGGAAACAAAGGGGAGACAAAGACAAAACAAAGGGAGACAAGCATAATGGGCAGCAACAGGCAGCGGCAAACACAGTGCCGATCCGGAGCCACAAAGGAGACAAAGGAAACACAAAGGGGAGACAAGCTTGAACAGCGGCAGAGCGGCGGCAAACAAAGCGGCAAACAAAGCGCCGATCCAGAACCACAAAGGAGACAAAGGGGAGACAAAGGGGAGACAAAAGGGAGACAAAGGGAGACAAGCATGAGCAGCGGCAGAGCAGCGGCAAACAAAGCGCCGATCCAGAGCCGCAAAGGAGACAAAGGGGAAACAAAGGCGAGACTAAAGAGGAAACAAAAGGGGAGACAAAGGGGAGAGAAGCATGAGCAGCGGCAGGGCAGCGGCAAACAAAGCGCCGATCCAGAGCCACAAGGGAGACAAAGGAGAGACAAAGGGAGACAAATGGAGACAAGCATGAGCAGTGGCAGAACAGCGGCAAACAAAAGCGCCGATTCGAAGCCCTACCATAGAGAAGTAAGAACCCCTTATAGATTGTCAGCTATCTGGAGAACAAAGGTAAATAGATAAAGCCATTGATAAAAGGGCTTCAAACTTGCTCTCACGGTCATGGTCTCACAATCGGTCCTTGGTTGTAGACCGGGCGCCTGCCGAACGCCCGACCCAACAAGGGCTGAACTTAGTGGCACCATCGACCAATGATAGCAAATGCGGGTCAATCATTAGGTTCAGTGGGCCAACCATCGGGTCAATCGTTGTCATTTGGAACCATCAATAGTAACGACTATTCATGACCGGTAGATGGTGTACCATCGTTAAACCAGCGATCGATATTGATAAAAGCAAACTATCAGCGCAAAAGTATCCAATCGATTTTGATAAAATGAAAATGATTGGGAATGTATTGGCCGTCCATACTAGTCTTTCAATCGTGGATCAATGGCATCAATGGTCAGCTGATCAATACTCAGTGGTGGTGAATAGCCTCCAGCCAATCAATCCTGGCTCGTATCAAGCATGATGGTTAAAAGCCATGGACAATGGCGAATAAGCAGCTTGTTCGTACCGGGTGAAATTGTGAGATACTGTAGGAGTTGAATTCATAACCGCCATCCATTTTCGGCTGCAACGCTGCCAGCTAGTTACAGTATGACATCCAGCCAGCTTCTCTGTTGCTTATTGCTTGCTCACTGGGCCTTTCTGAGAATCATCAGCTTGGTATTCATCCCTCGCAGTCAGTTCAACAGTTTCTTCTCGGTGAAAATTGCTGCAATGATCATGGGCCCAGAATAACTGCTGGTTCAGTCCCAAAGCAGCGCAACAACCCAGTAGAAGTGTTTGCACTCCTCAACGTCATCCCCCTCATGAACTTTTAGGCAGTTTACATCGACGCATGAGCAACGTGAACCATTGTTAACAATCACAACTCATTCTTTATCACTACAAACATCTACAAACCATTATTATGATAATTGTGAGAAATGACATGGCATGACTGCTCGCCAATGAAAAGTGAACGGCACGCATGCCTTGCTTCTGGCAATGCGGCCAATTCGCTCCACATAACCAAGGTCGCAATTTAATAGCAGCTTGCCCATCGGCTGTCATTGCGCAAGAAAAACGCATCAACATGAACATTTCCTCACTATAAGCTGCTGACATCATCGCAACTGCACCCAGCCACCTCAAGTAAGATCAAATCATGGCATTCCCTGAAATAAATTCCTGAGACTGCATTAAATAGCTTTGCTTTGCATGACTCTCTAAATTGTTAGTGCATTGTAGGTGATCCATAGACTTGAAGTTCTATTCAAATTCAACGTCGCCACTATCGGCCATGATCGAAAACATCAGCAACAACAATGCCGTCAGCAACATCAGCAACAGTACTGCCATAAATCATCATACATTGATCAACAATAAATAATTCATCAAAAATTTTTCAACAACAACATCATCAACAAAAACAAGATCAAGAACAATTCAACAACATCAAACACGACATCAAATTGCAAGCCCCAAGCAGCCTTCGGATTTACCGCCTGTGACCAAGTTGAACAGGAGGGCTGAGGCTTCCTCATCCAGAGACCAAGCGCAAGCGCTGGCTGCCTTCGGATTTAATGGGGACACCGCCTTGCAACATTGCCAGCAAGGTCTTACCGCCTCCATTGTCCTGACACCGCCTTGCAACATTGCCAGCAAGGTCTTACCGCCTCCATTGTCCTGACACCGCCTTGCAACATTGCCAGCAAGGTCTTACCGCCTCCATTGTCCTGAGGCACCAACAAAAGCGCGGATTCGAGGCCCTACCGTAGAGAAGTAAGAACCCCTTGTAGCTTGTCAGCTATCTGAAGAAAAATGAAGAAAAACCATCCTGCCGACCTTGTGCGAGAAATCGCCGTCCATGTGGAAGCCTGAAGGAACAAAAGTCTTCAACTCCGTGTCTTTCAAAGCCTTGGTTGACTGGTCCACAATTTGTTCTGCAGACTGGCCCATTCAGTAAGAAGAAAATGAACATCTCTCCGCGCAGGGCAAGCAACTGCTTCTTTTGGCGCCGAAAAAAAAAGATTCAGATCGACAAGAAAAATGGATCTCTGGCATACGGGCAGAGCTACGCAAAACGTTCCCTCTTTTCAAGCGACTCTTTCGCGAGCATCAGTGCAGCAAAGTTGCGCATTGCCCATGTGCCTTATTTCTTCCGGACATTCGAAAAAACGCAAACAGGCTCCCCAAGCCACAGCAATTGTTGCTGCCACCGCTAATGCTATTCGTACTACTACTACTACTACTACTACTACTACTACTACTACTACTACTACTACTACTACCCCTACTACTACTACTCCTACTACTACTACTACTACTACTACTACTACTACTACTACTACTACTACTACTACTACTACTATTCTTATTTTCATTACCAGAACTACCACTATTATTATTATTCCTATTATTTTTATCACTACTACCATGACTACTTTGCTATTACTACTACTACTACTACTACTACTACTACTACTACTACTACTACTACTACTACTACTACTACTATTACTATTACAACTACTGCTACTACCACTACTATCACTACTACGCCTACTACAACAACAACTACTACTAGTTTTATTATTACTACTCTTTGTACAATTACGCGCAATTCCCACCCTTGGCCCGGAAACTTGAACATTGTACCACAGTATAACACTCAGCAACTTGGAGAAATTACGAAAACGTTGGCTATACGCAGCGATTTGTGCTTTAGGACTTTGTGGTTTACAGTTTATGGTTTTAGGGTTTAGGGTGTAGGTTTTCAGGGTTTTAGGGTTTAGGGTTTTAGGGTTTGAGGTTTAGGGTTTACAGTTTTTCGGTTGAGAAGCAAAAAACAGCGGGTCTGCGCAGGAATTTGAGGGTCCAGTATGACAAGCGATTGTGCACTTGTAAGTTTCCGGGCAAAGGGTGGGAATTGGTCGTACAATTACCATTACTACCATTACTACTACTACTACTATTACTACTACTACTACTACTACTACTACTACTACTACTACTACTATTACTATTCTTATTTTCATTACCAGAACTACCACTATTATTATTATTCCTATTATTATTATTATCACTACTACCATGACTACTTTGCTATTACTACTACTACTACTACTACTACTACTTCTACTACTACTACTATTACTACTACTATTACTACTACTACTACTACTGCTACTACTACTACTACTACTACTACTATTACTATTACTATTACTACTTTTATTATTAGTTCTACTACTACTATATCATTATTCTTATCACTACTACTACTACTACAACAACAACTACTACTACTACTACTACTACCACTACTACTACTACTACTACTACTACTTCTTCTATTACTACTACTCCTTCTACTACCAGAATGACATTTTTGATTTCTTGGCATTCGAACAAAGCAAAATATTTTCCTCAGCGATGCAAATATTGCTAAAGAAATGACTGCTACTGCTGCTAATACTATTGGAATGACAATGTGCATTTCCGGACATTTCAAGTACGCAGTGAATTCATCGGGCCACTGCAACTAATGGTAATAATGCTACTGCCAATTCTACCAATACTACTAGTACTGCTAGGATGACAATTTGCATTTCTGGACATTCGAACAACGCAAATTGGCTTTCCCAAGCCACTGCCAAATAGTATTGCTACTGCTACTGTTGCTGATATCATGAATATTGTTAAAATAACAATTTGCATTTCTAGGTTCGAAGAGCGTAAACTGGCTTTCTCCAGCTATTACAACCAATGCTAGTACTGCTACTGCTACTACTACCAATGCTACTAGAATGACCATTTGCATTTCCAGACGTTCACAAAACGCAATTTGGCTCTCCAAGCCAATGCAACTTGTGGTAACACCGGTAACACCACTGCTACTACCGCTACTAGTACTACTAGAATGACAATTTGCATTTTTGGACATTCGACAAACGCAAATTGGTTTTCCCAAGTCACTGCGACTAGTGGTTGTACTGTTACTGCATGGTTCTGCTACTTTTATTGCTACTGTCGCTGCCTCTATTGCAATATCACGGGCAAACACCCCAGTTTGCCCGCGCCTCTGTCGTCAGCGTCTTGGAACGTCAAAAAACATTAGTTCTTTAAAGGACAAAATGCACATGTGTGACATGAAGCGTATCTTGACGGCGCGCGCGGGTCCTTGACCTGTGTTTTGCTTGCATTCTGGAGACATACAACCCTAAAACCTTAAAACCCTAAAACCATAAACCCCAAAACCCTTAGCCATAAACCCTAAAAAGCTAAACCGTAAAACCCAAAACCTAAAACCTAAAAACCTTTGAGAAAAAACAATAAAAAAACCTTGAAACCATAAACCCTAAAACCCTAAAACCCTAAAACCATAAACCCTAAAACCCTAAAACCATAAACTATTACTACCAGTGCTACTACGGTCAGTTTCAACCTCACAACGAAAGTGCTTGCCGGTATGGTCTTCTGCGTCATTCTTTAGAAGCGCCTAGTTCTCATGGTGTTTCCCCCGATATTTTTGCGTGGAATTCCGCGGTGGAAGATCCTCAGAATTCGCTTTAACGATCATCCGTGATCCTGTCTAGCTTTGCTCAGCGCTCATTGTCCCGTGGGATCGTGGGCGAGAAGGTAGCAGTAAAAAAGAGTGAGGCGTGTTTGGCCAATCATATTACTAGTAACAATGGTGCTAATGCTTCTCTGCGATTGTGTATCCAAGCCAAGACGAGCAAACCGTTCTTACAAACCACAAACCGCCAGAAACTGAACTGTTCGAACCGAACTGTCGCACGAACCGAACCGGTTCATGAGAACCGAACCGAACCGTTACCTTGCTGGATTTGCGGGTTATCCCCATTCTGAGAAACAACCAAATGACTCTACCAGCATCCATGTTTCCAACATGCACCAACTCCATCTCCATCTGTCCACACTCCGACATCCCCAAGAAATTTTCGTAGCGGATGTGAAAGGCGTGGGACGAGGAGCACAAGCTTCAGCAAGAGTTGGTGGCTCAAACCAGATGGCTTCGTGGTCATGCCGTACGAAAGAAACATTCATATCATCTATCATGAGATGTGATACTATCAGTCATCAGACCTCATTTGCTGCTTCTAACACTGTCACCACTCTGTTGGCAACTCACATCACCGACCTATGTCCAATGTCAAGCCCCCGAGCTATGAATGCACTGCCCTCAGCAGCTTCTGAGTTCCGCAAAGGCAGTGGGGAAGACAGCATTCCAAAAATAACACTCGAAATCATGATACAATGATACAAACATTCCGGAACTAGTATAAAAACTGCTGACGTGACGGCAGTTCTTCAATCATCGTGCTCCATATCATGATGCTTAATCTTGCTTGCATCTTGGTCAATGATGCTAGTTTATTATGTTTGGTGAAGAATGATGTTTCGTAATTAATGGCAGTTATGACTTGCTAGATAGAACTAGAGGTGTCTAACGGGTTAATGAAATGATGATTCATCATGGCCGAGGGTTCGTGATGGTCAATCATGGCATATGATGCTGACCAATGATTGTTCCCAATTTTGCTTCAACGAAGTTACCAATGATGGTTACCAATGTTACCAATGTTGCCTCAAGATGCCTCAAACAGGAAGTTACTAATGCTACTCCTGATGTCTAATGATTCTAGTGATAGTGAGACGTTTGTACGGCTTTCCCCTGCTCCAGTGGTCACTTGCAAAAGATGCTGCTGAGGTGATGGTCTCCGGCATCTTGGGAACCGCTCCCTGGTGCTCCCCAACAGCGGTGCAGCCGTGCAGCCCCATATGTGACGGTTTCCAACTGATTAAACAAGACCATGTCTTGGATGGTTAGGGATGGCTGGGGGCACGCCCATTTATGGTTAAACTACGCTAAACTCGTAAGATGAAAAATGATATGAAGGGATGGATAATATGGCTTGTGGTGGAATGGAATGTTAGGCGCTGGTTGTGGTGCGAGGCGCCAATCATACAGAAGCCATTGAGCAAGGAAGTTGCAGCGTTAGAGATGTGTCCTTCCTGCATGATGACTTTGCTCAATAGGCATCTTGACACAACTCTATGAAAAACGATCCTACCAACAACAGTGGTGCTCAGCCGATAGACGTTTGCTCAACCATGTGATTGATCTTCGAATTTGATCTAAATTGATTCACAATTCTCTGATTGTTCACTAGGAGGATTGAAGACGGCGCAAATCCCATTGGTGTCAGTTTGTCTTCTCCTACTCGAACAAAGCTGAGAATGTGGAGGTGAAGGTCCAACACCATCCCAACGTCGCAATTCTGTCCTCAGCGTCCTCTGCAAATAACATCCAGCTATTTTCTGCCTCTGCTGCCTGGAGGTATTCATCATTGTACAGCTGATGATGTTTCATTCATCTTCATTCCAATCACTAAGAATCAGATCGCTCCGCATCAAAGAGTTGAAGATTCAATTTTTTGCTTTGGTGCTACAGGAATCGACAAATCGCATGTTGCTGGCAGTGCTGGGCGCACCATGGCAAGAACCCCTTGCTAGCCGCCAAGCGGCTAGTTCGCCTCAACGCTCGCTGTGTTCAGGAATCAAATAAGGCTGTCCATGGCTGTTCATGGCTGTCCTTCGTTCCACAACAAGCGCAGTGTACCATTCACAGAGCCCTCAAGGCTTCAAAGGAGCAAATCTCAGCTTCGTACTTACCAATGCGTCATCACCTGGCAGTGCCAATGGCGGAACCCAAGCTGTGAGAAGGCAACCAGTGGACCCCCCAACTGGCAAACTGTTTCCCAACTGCTCAGTGAGGTGGTTGCCAGTTGAAAAGAGTGATTGTCAAATTCACCAAGATTTGAGTTGCGGGACATTCAGGAGATGCCCCGTCATCGATGGGGAAGTCGGCGTGGGTTGGGCAGTTGCTTCTAAGCCTCTGTCAAGTTGGTCCTGGATCATCACGGTTCCTTTAGATGAATGCATTGCTTGTGGCCTTTATCACTTGAAGAACGAGAATCTTCGGCAAAAACTGCCAGCTGCTGCTAACATTTTCCATTGCCTACTGCAATGCACTTGCCAAACAAGACCATTACATGACTTGATCAAAGGAAGTTTGGAAGCATACTTCCGTGTTACGAAAAACCACAATGACTACTGCAACTGATGGCTAATGCAACAGATGTCTAGAGCCAGAGAAGTCTAGAGCAAGAGATGTCTAGAGCAAGAGATGTCAAGAGCAAGAGATGTCTGAAGCAAGAGATGTCTAGAGCAAGAGATGTCTGAAGCAAGATGTCTGAAGCAAGAGATGTCTGAAGCAAGAGATGTCTAGAGTAAGAGATGTCTGAAGCAAGAGATGTCTGAAGCAAGAGATGTCTGAAGCAAGAGATGTCTGAAGCAAGAGATGTCTGAAGCAAGAGATGTCTAGAGCAAGAGATGTCTGAAGCAAGAGATGTCTGAAGCAAGAGATGTCTGAAGCAAGAGATGTCTGAAGCAAGAGATGTCTGAAGCAAGAGATGTCTGAAGCAAGAGATGTCTGAAGCAAGAGATGTCTGAAGCAAGAGATGTCTGAAGCAAGAGATGTCTGAAGCAAGAGATGTCTGAAGCAAGAGATGTCTGAAGCAAGAGATGTCTGAAGCAAGAGATGTCTGAAGCAAGAGACGTCTGAAGCAAGAGATGTCTGAAGCAAGAGATGTCTGAAGCAAGAGATGTCTGAAGCAAGAGATGTCTGAAGCAAGAGATGTCTGAAGCAAGAGATGTCTGAAGCAAGAGATGTCTGAAGCAAGAGATGTCTGAAGCAAGAGATGTCTGAAGCAAGAGATGTCTGAAGCAAGAGACGTCTGAAGCAAGAGATGTCTGAAGCAAGAGATGTCTGAAGCAAGAGATGTCTGAAGCAAGAGATGTCTGAAGCAAGAGATGTCTGAAGCAAGAGATGTCTGAAGCAAGAGATGTCTAGAGCAAGAGATGTCTGAAGCAAGAGACGTCTGAAGCAAGAGATGTCTGAAGCAAGAGACGTCTGAAGCAAGAGATGTCTGAAGCAAGAAATGTCTGAAGCAAGAGATGTCTAGAGCAAGAGATGTCTGAACCAAGAGATGTCT
>VSDK01028329.1:184016-202831 GCA_009767595.1 Symbiodinium kawagutii
GCAACAGGAAGCACAATTTTTTGAAAGCGCCATTTCAACAAACTATAGGCACTTTTGCCTCTGAATTATAGGCCACCGTTTTCTTTGATCTTATAGTGGTTGACCTTGGGAAACTTCCGCCCCCGGCTTGCCCGGGTACTACTGGTAAAAGAAAACGTCCATCCGCTCTGTGCTAACTACTCTTCCCTTTATGAACATTCGGACCAAAGATCTTAACGATTCTTCATGACCATGTTCTCTGCAAGGATATCCCCATAGAAGCTATGCAACTGGCCGGGAAAGATCCTTCGTTTGTCTCGCTACATGCCATACCTGCTTGATCAAGCTAAGTCATTGATATTAGGTCCCAAACCCATCAAGAAAAGCTTTTCTCGAACACACAGACATGGCACTGCCATGCACTGCCCACTTCCACTTAGCACCTTCGCGTCATTCTCCTAGGGATGGACTTCGGCATTCAGTGCCCGAATCAACTGCCCCATGCACGATACGTCCCCGACCACTTTCTACCCACACAAAGTCAAAGGTACTGAAATACCTGGACATCTGTGAGAATGTCCGATTCACGCTGTGCTGCTGTGGTCAAAATATGATGGAGAATAAGAGCTCAGCATTTCATAGTGCATTGGAGGCATCGAAAATAATTCCGACAGGAACAATCATGAAACTATCCAGTGGTGAGATGTTATGTTTCAGGAGTCATACTTGTAAGGTGCACAAGTCGCAAACGTGCGCTGCTTACGTAGTGAACAGGGGTGGATTTGATCCCCTGACATATCAACACGCAGGCAGTTGGAAGACAAAATGCAGGAAGGGCCCAGGCATTGGGACCCCTTGGGAACCCCTCGGGAATTCAGCAGTCGCATAAATTTCCAAGAAGCAGAGTCAGCGACCGAAGGTGCACCCAATTCTTTTTTGACATCTGCTGTTTTTTCTCTGGAGACGAATTCGCTACTGAGACCACCCCGGAAAATCTACGATTTTTGGCAAACGAGATTTTGAACGACTCGGAACAACCCGTGAAAGGCCCCTGTCTCAAGCCTCCACACTGAATCATGTACATTCATGTACTAGCGACTAGGCAAAACTAAGGACATCAGTAAACGTGACACAGACCTGCAACGTCTAAACTTTGCTGTTTCAGGATATTGGCCTTCAAAAGTGTGCACAAAAAATGTCAATTCACGCTGCAACAGCAACAATCCCCGTGACCCCAGCCAAGTCACTGCAACCACATGAACTCGCTACGACTTCAGTGTTTGACGGTGTGGAAAGGCAAGGTTTGCGAACTAATTGCTTTGGTGATGCCAAGCTCTCGGAAGTCGTAACTCAGGCAGCCACTGTTCACCCAGGAGGTTCCATGGAGCTGTGAGCCAGAAACGATGGTGCGATGCATAGAACCTTGACATGTCCATGTATTTATCTACGAATCTACTACCCATAATACGTTTTTCCAATCGCAGGATTTCAACATTGAACTGCCAGAATTTTCCCAGAATCATCTGGGAGAATTGTGAAAGCTTTGCCAAAGGCGACGGCACGGTGACTCTTTACCCAGCAAAGAGCTCCTGCTCCTGCCATAGGTGAAACATACTGAGGTCTAACCCAAACACTGAGTGGAATCCCACGAGTGCGGTCTTGCTATGTCTCGCTGTCCGTTGTCCTGAGATCGCATTCTTCTCAAATTGATCTCAGTTCAGCTTTGAGTTTCCTGAACCGTCTTTAGAATGGTTAAAATTCCTGCTATCCTACGTTAGAAAGTGCTACAGCACTTCCATGATTGAACGTTTCGATTTTGATTTGCTTTGTAGTTCAGCTTGACTCTTGTTGTCTATCTCTGCTGCATCTTCAAAACTGCTACATGTCGAGGATTCTCAGCACCTGTCAAAGTCACGGCCACGTGCATCCGCCATCCGCCATCCGCATGCGTTTGCTACTTGTAGAACTAGCAGCCGCTTTCAAAGTTGAACTCTTTGGTTGTGAGACGATGTGCGGTGAATTGAGCTCTTCCTCAAATTACCATTCCATGTCCATGCAACCACACCATTAAACTGAAGATTCTTCATAGTTTGAAGGGAAAGGACTGCTCAAACTGCTCTATGGAGTCCAACAACTTTCTCAACTCCAATCAAATTTCCAACTTGTTCTGTGGTTTTCAACTTGCTTCCTAATTGTGAAAGTTTCAACTAACTTCCCCTCAAATGCGGCGTTTCCAAGAAAAACATATTTTGAGTGGCGCCTTGAAGGACTTCACTTTCGCGTTGCAGCCGCAGCCGTGCGTGCGCGTTGGGCCAAGCCTTTGCAAAGCGACGCAAGCGCGTTGGCTTCCTGATCTTTCCATATCTTTCCTGCATCAACTACCGGGGGCTTCGATGGGACTGTCACTTCTTCGGTGGCTGAGATCTGAGATCCCGAGCCCTTGCCACGGCCCTTGCCACCAGGGCCATAAACGCCACGACCAGCACCACGTCCCTGGCACCAGCTTGAAGAATCTTGAGCAAAGGAGGTAATGGATGGCCACAGGAAGGCCGCGGGTACACTCCTCAAGTGTCATGAATCCCAGTGATGTACAAAATTTTGACTGGACCTGCCAACTCTTTCCCATGTGAGCCTTCTTCTTGAACATTGGCGCATGCCTCAACCTGACATGGTATGTAGAGTGATGAATGATGCTGAATGGTGCTTATGCCCTGAAACACATCTCTGGCACTGCTTGCTTTCAAGTCTCACATGACATGATTGCTGACCTTGCCATCCTTGACAAATGTGGACCTACGTCTACACAGTGGGAAGGCGCTTAAAGGTCATTGAATGAATTTGACCAGAACATTTCTAATGGCTAGATCAGAATGATATGTTTCTGGATGTCACTGAAACCAACCGACCACATCACATTGAGATGTTCCCTCCCTGAAAAGGATATTTTTGTCAATGGTGCTGCAAATAACTATTCAGGGCTGAAATAACAATTTCTGTACTTGCACACAAATCCAAAACAATCAAAACGTTGCACTTCGGGCACTTAATCAGTTAATCAATACTTTTTTCTGTTAACTAATAAGCTACATCAGCAACCTTCGCTTCCCGCATATTTTGCCGAAAAAACACCGGCAGAGAAAGTGTTACATCTAAACAGAAACAAACCTGGTTGAACAGTTGAACAATCACGTGTCCCTGGGGGTTGAAAACCATGAGAAATTCCAGATTGAGTCGAGGGATAGAGGTCCCACGGTCCCCACGCCACTCATCCCGATGTCGGTCTCCACACCACCGTTCCGTCCCGATGTCGCCAAAGTGGCATGTCAGGAAGGATGAAGTAGCGGATCTGCGATCCCCGTAGGTAGACTTGCTCCAAGTTGGTCACCTGGAGATCCCAAACACGGTGATGGGAGCTGCGGTCCCAACAAGCAATCAAAGCTTTAATGACTCGTTCAGGGTTTTTGCATCTTTTCGCTGGTTTTCTCATGTCTAATGGGGTCATGGACTTGGTCTAAGGTTTTCAGGTTGACATGATCCAAAACAAGGTCAAAAGTGTGACGGACGTGCAGCGGCAGAACATCTGCCGGTGACACCCTTTGACATGGCTGGCTGCAAATCTCTCGCTTCTTAGACTCACAGAAACCTATGTAGTGACAACACAAATGCAACTCGGTGATAACAATGTTTTGATTTTTTCTTGGATAATATCACAATTGATGGACACAACCAATATACATGCTGCCATTCGCTAGCCCTCCCACATCGTACTGACAGTGAATCTGAACAGCGTAAACCATGCCAAGGACAGCAATTCGTTTGATCATACCTACAATGCCAAGTGAAGCGGGAAAATCCATGAACAAAAAGATGCAACAAGCAATATTACTGTATCTCCAAGATCGTTGTCAATTCAAATCCATAAACAACTATGCAAACAATGATATCCCACGAATTCGGGTTTGAATTTGTTGATCCCTAAACAATGATCAATTGATAACAAACAATTGGTTGATTTCGTGCTTGCCGCCCTGAAGATGGTCACCTTTTGAAAGTTGGATCCCTCCCAAACCTCGCTTTCCACCGTGGCCGCCTTGCCATCTCGCCCGGTCACGGTGACTCCTTCCAGCATGGCGTTCATGTTGTCCTGCGGAATTGCATTCAATACCTGACCCTGCGGGTGTATGATTGGGTTTACGATTGTGTGTATGATTGTGTGCATCATTGTGCATATGATTGTGTGCATCATTGTGCATATGATTGTGTATGAATGTGTGCTTCTGTGTTAAGACTGAGAACCCCACGGACATGACATGGTTTCAAAGCGACTCTAGTGAAAATGAGGTTGTGCCAGGACGCGTCAAGTCAAGTTTTTGGAGGAAAATGGACAGACAAACACCAACAAAGACCCTTCTTGCAGTACTGGAAGCAAAAACTTCCCGGTCAAAGAAAAGTGCACCCCTAAAAGGATCAACCAATAAACTCAAAGACAAATACTGTACAAGTGCAATCCGATGCTTCCAGCCCTTCTTTCGTATACCAATACAACCAGTGTACATTGAGAAGCGCGCAGCATGCATGTCAATGTGTACTTGTATGCATTATCGTATTCTATGTGGATCAGTCTGGCCATTGGTATCTCGAAGCATATGAATCATGCACTAGATTGTACATCAAAATGGCGCAAACCCATGCTTGACTCCTTTTGTAGTGATTTGCAAAATTTGAGTAAGTGCTGTTAGTCTGATGACCATGCAGACCGACTACATTCAACCATCAGTCCTCGCAATTCATCAAGTGGCCTCTGTACATCTCCCCTGTTTTCAACTCGCAGGTCACCGTGTGGCCAATGCCCTGAACAGCAGCAGAAGGCCAAGTGCTACCCGGCGGAAGTGAAGTGTCGTGTATAGTGCATAGACAAATATAAAATGATTTAAACTTAAACATGAAGTGTGGGCACATATGTGCACGAGAAGGCCGTTAGAGATGGGCTGACCCCGAGCCATTATTCCAGACATAAGCAAAACTGCTTTCGGTTTTCAAGGGTCTTGACTTTTGAATGTCTCACTTGGAAGAACATCTTGAGGGATTTACAAGTGCCAACAAACAAATGGTCGTTGCAATTCAGCATAAGACTGCCCAGCAGGATGTGGGCTTGACCTGAACGTGCAACAATTACAAATGTAATAACGGTGCACGCCAGTACAATGAATCAGCATGGATGCTGCACGGAAAGAGATTCTTACAGTTTCTACAACTTGTCCAACACAATGCAAAGTGTTGATCGGCTGTGATGTTTTGGAAAATAGTTACTAATGTTCAACAGAATTTCCACAAAAACTGGATGGACCCCATGTCTGTCACAATCGATGCACCTCGTAGCACTCATTGATGCAATAATTACTTCTTCTGAGTTTGATCTCATGTCTTGAGTATAGTCTGTGAACAGTCTCAGTTTGTAAACAGGGCTCCAGCAGTGTCTTCCCCACAAGGGCATTGACGACTCACCAAGCGACCCTACAACTGAAGTTTCAGCGCCTCATGTAGCAACTTCACTGGGATGCCAAGTCCCGCCATGGCCACAACCGCAGCGGCGCAATGCCAGTGCACCTGACTAGTGTAATCCTGGAGCCAACAAATGGGAGAGTGGTGCAAAACCAAAGTATCGCCTACAATTTAGGTCAAAAAATCAATGAATAGATGACATGCATATATACATGATACACAAGTATTATGCAAAACTGCAGTCTAAAGTGGTTGCTGATCAATGCTCATCAAATCAAGCATCAAGTTCCGAGTTTCCAGTTCGACCAATCACAGATCTTTTTTGAAAACCGACGGCGCAACGGCGCCTTGCGCTGCCTTTGGCGCATTGTTATGTTGACCTCGTACAAACATGTACAGAGGATCTCACAGATCTATGGACAGGACCAAGTCCAGCTTGAAATCTTTAACTAGTGGACTTGTGCGAAGCATTGCGAAAATGGCCCCGCTGCACCGAAACTGCCTATCCATTTCTACGTTCTTGGGTTGTTTGACATGTTTCACGGAGATCATGCTCTCACTGATGTGGATGGTTGCGAACTTGGCTAGGGGCAAACTAACAAGGTGCAAATGTCAAGAAATTGGAGGATAGGTGTCAATGGTCCACTTCCTACTGAGTGGTATTGGAGGTGCTTTTGGGGTGAAATCACATGTCACGTTGCCATCATGATCCAAAACACGGGGGGAAAAACTTGCGGTGGTGGCCTCTTTAACCCAACAACGACAAACGAGATATTTAAACCATAGTAGTACCATGTACATCCATGTACTTGTAATTAGTAACCATAGTGCAATGTGGGTATCGAACAGCTGTGGACCACGAATGAGCTATCCATGTCACATGATGTGCCAAGTTATTGAGTTTCGGTACAGCCCAGCGCCACCTTTGGGCGCAAAACACGGCGGTTGGAAGGCTTCACTGCCACAACAACCGAGCGCCAGGTGGCTGAGAAATCGACGTGCCGTTGAGTACTGAGTTTTACTCCTGCTTAGTGGAGGCTTAGAGGCGATTGCTTCTTTAAGCTGGAGTAATTCACTTGGGATCCGTGACTGAAACTACAGGTGTACCGTGACTAGATACTCTAGTTGTTTCCAACAAAATGTGAGTAACCCAATCTTGCAAATCTCAGAGTACTTGTGAGCATCGAACAGAACTCGCCGTTTTTTGGGGTCGTCTCCGCAATTCAGGAATCCCATGTCCAAAGCCGTGGGCACCAACGAATCGCCAAGTCTTCGTGATGATACTCCAAAATATACCTGATTGAACCCAAAATAATGCTCTCCCGCATTCGCAAGTGGCCATATCATGTCCGTCAGGCTTAGCCCCTCAGCCACCCCAGCACATTCGTCTCAAGGTGCTCCAATGCAGAGCTGCAATCAGTTCTGCAGTAGAAGAGCTTATATTTCTTTCCCACATGCACAGATTGACTAGCACTGACCAAGGAAACAAACAAGATATTGGTTCTGCTGTATCCTTGGATTCACTGTTTTGAGAGGCAGCTCTTGGTGTGCGACACATCACGGCTGTGTTGCAAAGCTTGGAACATGGTGTCAAAGAAATCGAGACAAGAAGCCTTAACGTCTGCAAGTGAGAGAGGAGAGTAGTCAAAAAAGTGTCAGAATTGTCACAAAGGTTCGCTGGAGTTAAAACTATAAATGTACCGTGACTTGAAACTCTACTGGCAATGCAAGGAATATTAGTTTCTACATTGAGAACTTCCCTGTGGCAAATAAAATCATTGGATGATGTAGATGTACTCAATTTGCTGACATACCAAAACGGTCAATATGTAGCAAGTAGTTTATCATCCTGATCAAGACGAAACTGTTCGAACAATTGGGCGTTTCTCAAAAAAGGGGTACCCCTAAATCCTCGTTTACTCTGACAGTGCGTGGGCCATCGAAGTTTTTGAGGTAGTTCGCGATACACCGGTTTATTCTGCGCATATGCATCGAGCAAGTTTCGATTTAATCTGCATCTTGATCGACCTGGCTTTGAGAAAAGATCTCTCGGGTTTCCAATTGAGAAAGATTCCTGCCCACCAGTGTTATGACGATCTTGCTCTGTATTTGGCGTTGGGTAACCACAAAGCAAACAAACTTGCAAAGAAAGGCACTTTGGCTACACGATCGGATCTCAACCAGACATGGTGGGACATTGCACACTGGTGTCATGATCAATTACGATCTTTGAAACATTTTTCCAAGTTGATAACTGCCATGGAACTTCAGAGACTGGATGCATTTGATTTGATGAAGCGACGTATGGGTGCAGCCACTGGGGTGCATGATGCTTCAACACTGACCTCTTGGTCTATTTCAGATGCAGTCCAAATTTGCTGCAACGATACAACACCTGATGAATTCATATCAGGTTTCCTTCCAGGTGCTTCATTTCATTTGGCATTGCGGGAATGGTTCAGTATGCTGCGGTGGGAACAAATTCCTGGTGATTCAGTGGGCATTTCATATTACGAATTGGCGTGTAACTTCATAGGCACTACAGGGATAGCTTTTCCTAAGATCATTCAGAGAGGCTGCAAACATGCGGAGTACTGTGATGAACGTTTTGATAGTGGGGCGCTCCTGTTACATCAATCAGTGTGGGACCTGGCTCGCATTCTTGAACACGCTGTGCGTTTCTCCAACAAAGTTTTGCATATCTCACTGGTACCGATTGAACTTCATGCTAGGAAACAATTCTTGCATCCTTACGGTTGTAAAGGACGTTTGGCAAGTGGAATCCAGGGTACGATGTGTCACTTCATCTGGCTTGGTCTTACCTTCACAATTTGTTGCTGTACCTGTGTTGCGAGTGGACACACATCCCCTGCATACTTTGGATCATCAAACTCGAGTTCGGTCATTCTTCAAGCTGCATAACTCATCGAGGTCTTCCTGACGTCTTCAGTTTGTTTCTCACTTTGCGTAATGTTTTGTACCGAGCAATTGCGAACAGTGCACCTGTCCGCAGACCGCAATCCAACGTCAACCATTAATAGGAATAAACCAAACATTTTTTTGGCTCCCTATTTTGAGAAACCCCCAATTGTTGTTTATTCCCACAGCTACAATCACGTTTATGACCAACTTGCTAAGTACAAACGCACACACAAAAGTGCAATCAAACACGCGGGAAAAAAAAGGTCTAATAGACAAGTGGCTTGAGAAGACTGCCCCTCCTGCATGTATTTCTAGTACTCACCAGTGATAACCGGCTCCCTGCATGTACTGCTGGTAGTCACCGGAGTACGGCTTCATGTACTTCTGGTGGTGACCGTCCCGGGAAGCACCCTGAGAACCGGCACCCTGCATGTACTTCTGGCGACCACGGGAGTACTGCGTCATGTTCTGCTGGTAATCACCGCCCTGGGAACCGACACCCTGCATGTACTGCTGGTAGTCACGGGAGTGCGGCTTCATGTACTTCTGGTGGTCACCGTCCCGGGAAGCACCCTGAGAACCGGCACCCTGCATGTACTTCTGGCGACCACGGGAGCACTGCGTCATGTTCTGCTGGTAATCACCGCCCTGGGAACCGACACCCTGCATGTACTGCTGGTAGTCACGGGAGTGCGGCTTCATGTACTTCTGGTGGTGACCGTCCCGGGAAGCACCCTGAGAACCGGCACCCTGCATGTACTTCTGGCGACCACGGGAGTACTGCGTCATGTTCTGCTGGTAATCACCGCCCTGGGAACCGACACCCTGCATGTACTGCTGGTAGTCACGGGAGTGCGGCTTCATGTACTTCTGGTGGTCACCGTCCCAGGAACCACCCTGAGAACCGGCACCCTGCATGTACTTCTGGCGACCACGGGAGTACTGCGTCATGTTCTGCTGGTAATCACCGCCCTGGGAACCGACACCCTGCATGTACTGCTGGTAGTCACGGGAGTGCGGCTTCATGTACTTCTGGTGGTCACCGTCCCAGGAACCACCCTGAGAACCGGCACCCTGCATGTACTTCTGGCGACCACGGGAGTACTGCGTCATGTTCTGCTGGTAATCACCGCCCTGGGAACCGACACCCTGCATGTACTGCTGGTAGTCACGGGAGTGCGGCTTCATGTACTTCTGGTGGTCACCGTCCCAGGAACCACCCTGAGAACCGGCACCCTGGATGATATCCCACAGCCAGGGTCCCATTGTTGGGTCTGGTTATATGCTATGGAGGAATCCATTCTCATTTCATAGTATTCTATAACCCCTTGGGAAAGGTTGATGATCTCCTCAGGGATCTAAAAGCTGGTAAACCATCATTATTTCAACAATGACATAGGCGTGTTGGTCTTGATTTTCCAAGTGTGAATCAAAAGCAACTGAACCAAACACAACACACACAAACTGGATAGGTGAAGGTCGTAAAGAAACGATGTTGCTCTGAAACTGGAGCCAACCATGATGGCTTGAGCTGCCGTATGCCTTAGCCCCAAGCGATTAGACTGTTTGCGGAGTGGCCAGCCCCACAAGATTCTGGCGCATTTGGTCTCTGGGAGAGTGGAGATAAATCATCCATGACCAAACATGTGGGACATGTCCATGAATTTCTGGAGGGTAAACATTCAATCATCATAATTAATCATCACCTGGCAGTAACCATCCGGAGTTACCTTAACCCTTTAACCACCGACAACCACCATTAAGCGTCATCAACCATAATTGACAAATATCAGGCGTCATCAACAATCATTAACCATGCCGTACCTGGTGGGACCATCATCACCCAATATTGATCATGACGAATCATTATCATCCACCACCATTCACCATGATCGGCCATTTTTATCTGTCATTGTTATCCATTGAAGTGGCCATAAATTAGCAATCATTTGACAAGCAATTGACCCATGAATAAGGGAGAAAGAAAGAAAGCCAAAAAAAAACGGAAAGGGAGAGAAAAGAAGAAGCATCTCCATCGACCCGTCATGTAAGGCTATAATCTTGTTTAGTTCAATGGCGTTACCTTGTTACCCAACCTGACGAAATGTCTAGCCAGCTGTAGTTACCAGTGACCACTTCCCTTCATGTTACCTTACGAGGTGATGTACGCATTGTAAGAGGCTATCCCTAGTCAACAATATACTGCTGCGCATAATCTAGATATCATCCAAACTATGCAGGTATCCATACATAACTTTGATGCTTTGTAATCACAAAGTTTGCCATGGTCTTACCTCGATGCCCACTATAGATGCCTCATATGTTTGCGGCATATCAATATGCACATGTACGAATATACTGTGTTAAAAAGTACATGTATATATGCACATATATAATACATGTACATAGATGATATATATATATATATACAATCATTCACAATGAAACATCAATCAACCATCAACTGTACATCGCCCCACATGACCACCAGCCTTGATCAGGCTCAACAAATGGTTCGATGCATCATCCTGAGGACCCAAGGCCCAAGGAAACATTTGAACCAAAACCACAACAACAAACAAGAAGAAGAAAAACAGCACCACCACATACCACCCAATACCACCACCACCAATACCAATACCAATACCAATACCAATACCAATACCACCACCACCACCACCACCACCACCAACAACAACAACAACAACAACAACAACAAGAAGCAGAACAAGCAGAACAGCAAGCAGAGCGACCACACGACCAATGCTTTAGCTGGCTGATCGCCGTATCATTTTCCTGGGAATCCCTTTGGTCAGGCAGAGTGGTTTTATGTAGATATCGTTCACCCGTAGTCCAACCTATGCTGGTATCCATGCATAACTTTGATGCTTCGTAATCACAAAGTTAGCCATCGTCATGCCACGATGCCCACCATAAATGCGTTAAACTGATGCCCATCAATCCTCAATATCTATCTACATTTGACTCATTCTAGTGTAAAGCCTGGCAAATATCCATAGACTGAAGACCTGCTGATCTTAAATTAACCTGCGACACAATGCATCGTTTGATATCTCCAAGTTTCCAACCATTGCTGTTGTGCGTACCCCCTCTCATTAATGATGGCTTGCTTCTTACACCCAATCATACACGCAAATGCTCATCCCAGGTAGGAAATCATCAATGTGTGGAAAAACTTAGCGTTTGCCCATCTGTCAATTGGCAGGGCAAGGTGTCCATTGGTGAACCCTGCATAGAGTATCACTGTCCTTCTTAAAATGGCATGTGCATTTTTGGAGATCGTGCGTGGCTGCAAACAAAACCGCTGGTTGTAAATCAGAATGCTAAGTAGCTCTGACGAACAGCTGCAAGGCCCAGTCCCCCCAAGTATGAAGTCATCAAAAACAATATTGACAATACCAATCAAGGTAGCCTCACCACTGACGTGGTTCCTTGATTTCAATGATATTGCCATGGTATGAACGATCACCCTACTAGTCACTATATATCACTAACGGTCACCACTTCAAAACAACTAGTCATTCACTATGAAGCCATTGGTTGCCGTTTGACAAAATAGTAAGCCACTACTTACAGCATGATGAGTTCCCTTGCAAAAGTATGTGATGGTAAATCGATGGCCCAACCCTACATCTTGGCTCTGCAGCTGTGCATCCAAGGCACTTTTTGGGGTTCTTTGACCTCCTTGGACTTGTCTGCCTGGCGCTGGTAAGCTCGATTCCATGGGAGATTCCGTCATCTGGGCAAGCCCTGTGCAACAAATACCCAGCAGCTTTTCCTAGTGCACACTTACATAAATGAACACAAAATCTAGATTTTTCAATGAGATGCTCCTCCTACTCCTCTGCATTCGCGGATTTCAACAGCGGGGGTGGGGCCTGGTTTCCAATCTCTTCGCTGCTCTTCCTCCAGGTGGTCTCCTTGGGGGGTTCCTTCTTGTCTCGTCGTGGCTGGTCCTGAACGGGTGGCAGTCACCGCCGTCCGTTCCACATGAGCTGCGAAGCCGCCCAGCCTTTCGCTTATTCTTCTTCCCATCTCCTGCGGGGCAAGTTTCATCAAGGAGAAAGCCAAAAATCTCTCCGTTTCAAAGTCTCAAGTTATACCTGAAGATGGCCAAAGGGCCCCCAGGGATCATATTCCATTGGATTTCGCGCAAGCACCGAGTGACTGCGTCCAGCTCCCACCAGGGAATCTGCCGCTGCCAGAGGCGCTCCTCGCCGGGGCTCTCGGGCTCCACCATTCTGCGTACGGTCAGCGCCCCCCCTTCGCCTGCCAAGAGGAGAGATGCAGCCGTTGAAAATGGCAATGTTTTCTTGATGAGTTATCCGTTTTATTGATGGTAACTAGTTCATGAGTGTTTATTTCAAATGTTGGCATTGTCCAGTCATCCAGGGTCAACGTTTGTCATCCACATTTTTGGCAAAACTGTTCCCCATTGAGAAACAGCAAAATCAAAGCCATGGAAGAACTCCACTTCAATCGCTCATGCCCAGGTTGCCATCAAAGATTCAAGGTCCACAGGGCCTTGGCTGCTCCTTCTTCTCCGCGCCATCCTTGCCATCCTTATCATCCTTACCATCCTCGCCGAGTTGGAGATAGAAACCATGTTTTTGGGTGTCAACCTTAAGGAAATGAATGCCTTGCATGTGAAGCGTGTTGGAAAAGGTTCACCATTTCACACTGGTTTCGGAATGTCGTCACGTTGGCAAGGGCTGTCCTTGTTGTTGTTACGCTCATCCCACTTCGGAGGTTGATCATGTGGTTTGCGAGGTTCATGTATGAAGTACAATATTGGTTATCATGAATATCTATTCTCATAGCCAATAATAGGACTAGTGATGATGGAGACAACCTTTCGATAATCCGCGTCAATGACGGGCAATGATGCTAAGTCAGTTTTGATAAGGAACTATGTTTCACGATGACTGATAAGGCTTGTTGATAATAGCTCATTTTGATGGCCAGAAATGACTGATTACTCTCGTTCATGATGGCTGATGTTCATGTTGAATGCTTCCTACCAAGGATGGTTCAGACCGACTAGGATTGGTTGTTATAGCGTTGCTATCAGGAACACCATTATATTGTCTATCAGCCATCACTCTGGACTGAACCATTCTACTGTGCATTATACTGACCAATAATCGACGATTTGTAATTTCTTGCTATTTCTTGCCCATGGCAAAAGTGATGATTGCAACCGGCAAGAAGTCCAACTCTTCAAGTGGGGACCCTAGGACTTGATTCCTAATCCTACTCGTTAAGTTGACTATGCACCAACTCAAAACTGGGGTAAGCTACTCACTGAGGGGAAGGGGTCGTCAAGGCGGGCTGTGTCACAAGGAAACACGTAACAAACATCACATGATTGTAGACAAACAACGCCGCCTATTCCCCTTCAGGATCACTACAGTTCCCAACCGGCCTCACCCAAACACTTCATGTAAGGCTGTATACTCAATATGTATCTACATTTGGGATCATTTGGGTCAGTCTGTGTGTAAATCACGGCAGATATCCATGGACTGGAGATCGGATGATCTCAACCAAACAGGTCACCATCTCAACCAAAACTGGCCGCCACTCCCAGTCGACACTTGCCGGATCCTGGGACAACGAGTCATCCGCTGACTGGCCTGGAAACAGCTTGCCATGAGGACCGTGATTGACCCATCAAACAATGAACCCGCATGGCCCTGCGAATCAAGCACTCTCTTGCTGGATCATGCTTGACTTCTAGTCCTGGTGAACCCCAAAAGCCACGACCGCCAAAGTGCTTCATCGTTGTAGGAATGGATAGAAATCAATGGAAATCTTAGAGTATCAAACATTGCATGGTCGCTCTTAACAATGACTATCAACCATAAATCCAAACACCATGGTTGATGGTTGGTATACAAATCAGTGGAACGAAGAATCATGAACCATGAGCCAGGCCTTTCTGCAGCGCTAACAACAGTGTAGCAGCCACGGCCTGCCGAAGCTCAGGGTCTGAGTGCAAGTGGATGAGGTCCAGAGTCCAGAGTATGTTTACAGGCCCATTTCGCATGAGATCTTTTACGCCGTCACTTACGCATTACTTACGCGACAACCAGATTTACTTCAGCAGGGTCGGGTAAACAAGTTAACTTGCGCAGCACCTTATGCCTGCTTTCGCGAGCCTGCGTTTTGCTTGCGCCGGCAGGATGCCCATCAATCCTCAATATCTATCTACATTTGACTCATTCTAGTGTAAAGCCTGGCAAATATCCATAGACTGAAGACCTGCTGATCTTAAATTAACCTGCGACACAATGCATCGTTTGATATCTCCAAGTTTCCAACCATTGCTGTTGTGCGTACCCCCTCTCATTAATGATGGCTTGCTTCTTACACCCAATCATACACGCAAATGCTCATCCCAGGTAGGAAATCATCAATGTGTGGAAAAACTTAGCGTTTGCCCATCTGTCAATTGGCAGGGCAAGGTGTCCATTGGTGAACCCTGCATAGAGTATCACTGTCCTTCTTAAAATGGCATGTGCATTTTTGGAGATCGTGCGTGGCTGCAAACAAAACCGCTGGTTGTAAATCAGAATGCTAAGTAGCTCTGACGAACAGCTGCAAGGCCCAGTCCCCCCAAGTATGAAGTCATCAAAAACAATATTGACAATACCAATCAAGGTAGCCTCACCACTGACGTGGTTCCTTGATTTCAATGATATTGCCATGGTATGAACGATCACCCTACTAGTCACTATATATCACTAACGGTCACCACTTCAAAACAACTAGTCATTCACTATGAAGCCATTGTTTGCCGTTTGACAAAATAGTAAGCCACTACTTACAGCATGATGAGTTCCCTTGCAAAAGTATGTGATGGTAAATCGATGGCCCAACCCTACATCTTGGCTCTGCAGCTGTGCATCCAAGGCACTTTTTGGGGTTCTTTGACCTCCTTGGACTTGTCTGCCTGGCGCTGGTAAGCTCGATTCCATGGGAGATTCCGTCATCTGGGCAAGCCCTGTGCAACAAATACCCAGCAGCTTTTCCTAGTGCACACTTACATAAATGAACACAAAATCTAGATTTTTCAATGAGATGCTCCTCCTACTCCTCTGCATTCGCGGATTTCAACAGCGGGGGTGGGGCCTGGTTTCCAATCTCTTCGCTGCTCTTCCTCCAGGTGGTCTCCTTGGGGGGTTCCTTCTTGTCTCGTCGTGGCTGGTCCTGAACAGGTGGCAGTCACCGCCGTCCGTTCCACATGAGCTGCGAAGCCGCCCAGCCTTTCGCTTATTCTTCTTCCCATCTCCTGCGGGGCAAGTTTCATCAAGGAGAAAGCCAAAAATCTCTCCGTTTCAAAGTCTCAAGTTATACCTGAAGATGGCCAAAGGGCCCCCAGGGATCATATTCCATTGGATTTCGCGCAAGCACCGAGTGACTGCGTCCAGCTCCCACCAGGGAATCTGCCGCTGCCAGAGGCGCTCCTCGCCGGGGCTCTCGGGCTCCACCATTCTGCGTACGGTCAGCGCCCCCCCTTCGCCTGCCAAGAGGAGAGATGCAGCCGTTGAAAATGGCAATGTTTTCTTGATGAGTTATCCGTTTTATTGATGGTAACTAGTTCATGAGTGTTTATTTCAAATGTTGGCATTGTCCAGTCATCCAGGGTCAACGTTTGTCATCCACATTTTTGGCAAAACTGTTCCCCATTGAGAAACAGCAAAATCAAAGCCATGGAAGAACTCCACTTCAATCGCTCATGCCCAGGTTGCCATCAAAGATTCAAGGTCCACAGGGCCTTGGCTGCTCCTTCTTCTCCGCGCCATCCTTGCCATCCTTATCATCCTTACCATCCTCGCCGAGTTGGAGATAGAAACCATGTTTTTGGGTGTCAACCTTAAGGAAATGAATGCCTTGCATGTGAAGCGTGTTGGAAAAGGTTCACCATTTCACACTGGTTTCGGAATGTCGTCACGTTGGCAAGGGCTGTCCTTGTTGTTGTTACGCTCATCCCACTTCGGAGGTTGATCATGTGGTTTGCGAGGTTCATGTATGAAGTACAATATTGGTTATCATGAATATCTATTCTCATAGCCAATAATAGGACTAGTGATGATGGAGACAACCTTTCGATAATCCGCGTCAATGACGGGCAATGATGCTAAGTCAGTTTTGATAAGGAACTATGTTTCACGATGACTGATAAGGCTTGTTGATAATAGCTCATTTTGATGGCCAGAAATGACTGATTACTCTCGTTCATGATGGCTGATGTTCATGTTGAATGCTTCCTACCAAGGATGGTTCAGACCGACTAGGATTGGTTGTTATAGCGTTGCTATCAGGAACACCATTATATTGTCTATCAGCCATCACTCTGGACTGAACCATTCTACTGTGCATTATACTGACCAATAATCGACGATTTGTAATTTCTTGCTATTTCTTGCCCATGGCAAAAGTGATGATTGCAACCGGCAAGAAGTCCAACTCTTCAAGTGGGGACCCTAGGACTTGATTCCTAATCCTACTCGTTAAGTTGACTATGCACCAACTCAAAACTGGGGTAAGCTACTCACTGAGGGGAAGGGGTCGTCAAGGCGGGCTGTGTCACAAGGAAACACGTAACAAACATCACATGATTGTAGACAAACAACGCCGCCTATTCCCCTTCAGGATCACTACAGTTCCCAACCGGCCTCACCCAAACACTTCATGTAAGGCTGTATACTCAATATGTATCTACATTTGGGATCATTTGGGTCAGTCTGTGTGTAAATCACGGCAGATATCCATGGACTGGAGATCGGATGATCTCAACCAAACAGGTCACCATCTCAACCAAAACTGGCCGCCACTCCCAGTCGACACTTGCCGGATCCTGGGACAACGAGTCATCCGCTGACTGGCCTGGAAACAGCTTGCCATGAGGACCGTGATTGACCCATCAAACAATGAACCCGCATGGCCCTGCGAATCAAGCACTCTCTTGCTGGATCATGCTTGACTTCTAGTCCTGGTGAACCCCAAAAGCCACGACCGCCAAAGTGCTTCATCGTTGTAGGAATGGATAGAAATCAATGGAAATCTTAGAGTATCAAACATTGCATGGTCGCTCTTAACAATGACTATCAACCATAAATCCAAACACCATGGTTGATGGTTGGTATACAAATCAGTGGAACGAAGAATCATGAACCATGAGCCAGGCCTTTCTGCAGCGCTAACAACAGTGTAGCAGCCACGGCCTGCCGAAGCTCAGGGTCTGAGTGCAAGTGGATGAGGTCCAGAGTCCAGAGTATGTTTACAGGCCCATTTCGCATGAGATCTTTTACGCCGTCACTTACGCATTACTTACGCGACAACCAGATTTACTTCAGCAGGGTCGGGTAAACAAGTTAACTTGCGCAGCACCTTATGCCTGCTTTCGCGAGCCTGCGTTTTGCTTGCGCCGGCAGCTATATATATGACACAACTCCTGAAAAAGAAATTCAGGGAGGTTTATGACTCCATTCCCGTGGTTCATATTGGTTCGTGGCTGTGGGTCAAGGTTCAGACCTCAACAGTCGGACTTGTTTGGTAATTTGGGGTGAACAGCTGGGGTACAGGGCATTGACCCAAAGGGTTGGAAGAAGCAAACGCTGACAAATTAGTGGAATTGTGCTCAGAAATTGGATGCATGGAAATCGGCAAGGAAGCAGGCTTTCAAGTGGTTCTGAGGTCTGACAACAAGCAATTGATGCTTCACTTAGCCGAAAACCTTTGTTCTGGCCGCACCATGCACGGGGATGTATCTACATCAAGTTTCTTCCCCAACCTGATCGATCGCTGTCCAAAACACGTGTTTGCTAGCAGCAGGTGTTGATAGCACAAAGACCCTTGATCAATGACTTTCCCCAATGTCCTAAAGATTGCAAATGAAAGGATAGTGGATAGTTTTTGACAATACACTACGGGACTTTGGGCTCACAAGTGTCGCCATGATGCCAGTTCTTAAAAGCTCTGTAGGATGTTTGTTGTTGAAGAATCACTGGCGTTGGATAGTTTCCTGAATATTCAGCCTGGGCCATCCTAATTAATGGGCCATTGCAAGACGAAACACGTTTTGCATGAAACTAGCCCTAGTCAATTTCACCTGTCCGATGATCCTGCTGGAACATGTGTTGGAAGCAGTGGACAATACCCAGATCGTTTAAAAGACGGCCGCAAAACAATGACCTGGGAAAAGATCATGAGCGTGGACTCAATGAAGATGACTTTGATCCTGATGATGATGATGATGATGATGATGATGATGATGATGATGATGATGATGATGATGAATGATGATGATGATGATGATGATGATGATGATGATGATGATGATGACTGATGACTGATGATGATGATGATGATGACGATGATGATGA
>VSDK01028329.1:202878-252692 GCA_009767595.1 Symbiodinium kawagutii
GATGATGATGATGATGATGATGATGATGATGATGATGATGTTGATGATGATGATGATGATGATGATGATGATGACGATGCTGATGTTAGTAGAGCTCGACAACTTTTTTGACCACTTCTCATTTGACCAATTTTTCGATAAAACGCCCCACAACTCACGTTTTGAGGCGTTTTGCGTGTGAAAACGAGCGACGCCCTGGAAGGGTTGTTCCCTTGTTGTTTCACCAATGCCGATCACCAAACATCCAAATGACGGATTCAAGCGGTGTAATGAACCGGAAATGCAACAAGTAGGTCTGGACATGTATATTTGAAACGCTGGTTTTGACAGAAATGTTAACAAGTCTCTATTCCTGTATAGCAACCAGCTATCATCCTGAATCATCCTGTCCATGTGGGTGGAAGTATTATCTTACCAGGTTCCGTCCATTGAAGCGTACCCATCAAGCCGTCAGGGTTGGCTCCGTCCCAAGTTCGCACCTTCTTGATCCGCTCCTTTGGCACAGGGCAGTTCAATGCACCCTAAACATGACGTGGCTGAAACCTGCAGCTTTCTCAAAATGAAGGGACATACCCACTGCTTTTGGCTAGTAACGACCTCTGCCTAAATGGCAAACCAACTCGCACCGTGGCAGCCAGTCCCCTCCTTTTCGGTCTCGACGGGAGACCCCTGCCGTGTGCATGTGCAAAGGTTCGTTCAGAACTGGACTCACAAATATGGGTTTAACACAATTGGAACGATGAGGGGTGATCACACTAAGAAGGAGTGACATTGACATTGACTAGTCATGAAAGTCAACAAGTAGTCAACTTATACAAAGGTTTCCAGTCACCTTACTAATGTGAATACTTCATCAAGTTCAACAAGCCAAGAAAAAACACAAATTTGCGTGAAATTTGGCCACACAAGATATGGCGGGTGGGGAGATATACACAACTATATCAAGGGCCAAATCCAAGAATAGCGATAGAGGAACATCGAGGAACTAAATATGTAAATAAACTCCTAACTAGAACGTCGCGTTTCCAATATCAAAGCTATTCTCACGACAGGTTGTAATTCTATCATGCACCAAAGAAATAAACAAAACAGATGGTTCAATCCGTTGGTTGGAAGGAGCATCGGTTGTTGATCCAAAATGCTTGCAGTGCAGTATCAACTTACATAGTTTCACCATAGTCAACAGCTCTTGCGACGCTTGATGCTCAGCGGTTTGAACATGGCAATTCCTTGCATATTTGGTCAGAACTCATACGGAGCAAAAGTACACCAGAGCAAAGGAGACGGATGGAGACGGTCTGCTAGCCGATAGGAAGGGGGGTCTCACAAATGGTGCCCTCGACAGGAAGGGCTCTCCTTGTTGTCCTTGGCCCTTCGATCCTCTCCTCGTCCTCCACGCTGGCCACCCTGGCCACTGCCCCTGACAGCAAGGGCATTGCGGCATTGCAGTGAGCCAAGAGGGACGGTTGAAGGCAATGTCTCAGCTGTTCCCATGTGACATTGTGAATTCCTCACGCAATTCCCACCTGTTGGATTCCTCTTGTACTGCGGACGGGTTTGCGGATGGTTTCTGCGTCTTTTTGCGCTTGCCAGTGACCTGCAGGCAAAAGCAGAAACGAGTTGCTTTCACAGAGGCATGGGTCTTCAGTTGTTCATGAGCCTCTTGCCACCCTTCTTCTTGTTGTTCCTCTGAAGTATCATCAATCCTCTCTTTGTCATCACGTGCCACATTGTTCCTGAGCTCAGAGGAGAATAACGACAAACATATCTGTTCAGATCTGTTCAGACTAAAATCCTTTCAAGATCTTGCTCAGCTTAGTCTAAGAATTGGCCGAAGACCTGCCACTTTTTCCATCACAAAATTCTTCTGAGTTTCTTCTCCACAAAGCCGGTGAAATGCTCCACCTCATCATCGGACTCAATATCTGCCCAGCCTCAGGGTCGCTCAGTAAGAGCACACGCCAGCCATGCTCAGCACGTGTTCCAATGGCCCGGCAGCCCCACACTGAGGTGCCCGGCGCTGCTTTTGGGACCCGGCCTCTCGGCCCTCTTCACTCTGAGGTTGGCTCCCTTCCTGTTGCGGCCACAAGCCGAAGCGAGGAACATCACATCCAAATTCCTGATCTTCCCCTGATCTTCCCCTGATCTTCCCCTGATCTTCCCCTGATCTTCCCCTCATATCCCTCATCTTTCTTCAACAATGGAAATCAGCCGATCAAAGCTGGAAACATCAGCGGTTCTGTCATGGAATTCATATTGTTGGCCTCTTCAAGTTGCAGCTCTGGCTTCGGTTCAACCTCTTGGAAGACCCCTTTCAAAACACGGCTCGCAACCGCTCATCTGAATTCGTCTTTGACCAAGAGATCCATAACCTCATATTCACAATCATGTCCATAACAGCGGGCACCCAGCCATCATCCAACATGGACATGGACACATGGGAAAAGCCATTGACAAAACCAAACTTCTCCAAGGCAGCACCTCTCGTACCCCTGGCTGTTCAAATCCCAGAAATGACCCTGGACTACTCGAGCTGTTGACGGGTAATGGCCCAGGGACCCGTCCCATACTATGTCTAACATTGGAGTAACATGGCCAAACTCAGTGACTCATCAAGGTGAGTCATAACTCACGGATTACACTTTATTTTACACATATATAAATATATATACTGTACATATTGTATATATATATATACACATTATATATATATATACACATTTGGGCTCTGACTGGCCTTAGGGATCGTCCCCCCTATTGTCAGTTTAGCCCTCACCTTAGGGTCTGCGTTGCATGGTTGCTCGCGGACTCGCCATCCTACTTTGTGCTGCTGGGTTGGTGTGGCTGCCTTGTGATCGCAATTCCCGAAACCTGCCAACATCGTCGCTGCCGTCTTCACAGACAGCGGGCGAGGCGCCTGTTGCGCAGCTACAAGGACATTGCATTGGGGAGGAGAAGGAGGCGCAGGGCCCGACTGGCGCTGCACTTGCTGCAAGGCCATCATTCGTGGCACGCCACGGACTTCCCTCTCATTCTATATCACAAAGCAGCTATGACCTGGCAGTGTTCCAAATGTGGCGTGACCAATCAACACAACTCGGATCATTGCCACAAGTGCCAAGAGCACTGGTCCCGTGTATGGCAGCGAGGGAGACGGCGACAAGGCTCACAGAGTCGCCCCCCAAGCAAGCCGAGACACCGTGGCCCAAAGCAACCGCGGGACAAAGCGGAGAAGGACAAAGAGGGCAATCAAGGCTCGGACAAAGCATGGGGTGTATTTCCACAGAAGGCGCCGTGGATACCTTCTACACCGCAGAGCCGTTTGCCGGAGACGAAGGAGATGGAGAGCATGGATGCCGACAACAAGCTCCCAATCCCTCCACCTCCAGTCCTTCCAGCCCCCCCAGCCGCTTCGTCCTCGGCTCCTGTCATCACGGAGGCGGAATTGAAGCTTCTGTCCCACCTTCGTGGATTACAGGAAGTGAACATGCTGCCAGACTCCTTGAAAGAACAAAAGGAAATCTTGGAACAGAAACAAGCCGAAGTCAGTGCCTCCAAGACATTGACACATGGTCACATCAACAAGCTTCACAAAGCTCGCAATCAGATGCAGAATGCCCTCAAACGCATTCACAATGTAGACGCGGAGTGGGCCGCGTTCATGACCACTGTGACCGAGAATGTGAAGTACCATGCCTCGTGCTACCAGCAGCACAGGCAAGAGCTTGTCCAACAGCTCCAAACCAAGATACAGGAGTTGTCAACGATCAAGGAGGAGGTGTCAGTGGCGTCCCTATCGCTGGTGGAAGCGATACCGGCGACAGAGACACCATCCATGGAGATCGACACCAACGAAGAGATCAACAAGCTTCAGGCAATGGCGGAGGCCTTCTCAACATCGGTGGACCTTGTCGACATGTCCGAGGAAGAGCTCGAGCCGGTCGAGGACGACGTCAATTCTGGCAAGGAGAAGATCAAGAGAGAGATGGCCCCCAAGCCATTCGCACGGATGGCTGGATCGCCATCCAAGGTTGCTGTCAACCATCTGAAGCCCAAAGAGGACAAGGAAAAGGAAAAGAAAGCCAAGTAGAACCGTCATCCAGCCCCAGAGACCGCCGTCACCTAGACAGTGAAGAGGCAGAGAATCCCAGATGCATGGGTGCACCTACTGGACAGTCTCTAGCCCTCCTATCTACTCCATCGACTACGGATGTGTCTCAAGCTAGCGATGCCAATCGTCGCAAAGGTTCCACCAAACTTTTAGAATTGCAGGAGGATGCGGCCTTCCCTCCTATGCTAACAGTTAAAAGACTGTATCGAAGACATGAATCGGTCATCCCCTCGATGACCCGAGCTGGGACCACCAGGCCGTCCTGGTTCAAGACGCCTCTGCAACTGACTCAAGTCGATCAACGCACGAGTCATACAGGAGCGCATGACGATCAACCTCGGAGACCATCAGCCCTCCGTCAAACACGCGAGTGCCACATCACCAAGAGAGTTACCTTCAGTGAGTTTGTCACACTCCTAGTGACGGACCATGCACACACAGAGTCCTGCCGAATCCCAGAGTCACGAGCAGCCTTGGCGTTCCGTACTCTCTGGCACATGCATGGTCAGGTTGTGCAATCTCCCCACTGGATCAACATTGTCCACTCCTGGCCAACAGGCTTGCCAAGGGCTGAGACTGCTAGCATCAGAGTCCCGGCCTCCAGAAATCCCACCAGCTCATGGCTTCCAGGGCAGTTGTCAGCCCTACAACCCTGGGCAACGACCCCAGACTCTGTGTGGTCCTCAATCGCCCTGGCCCTAGCAGAAGCCCAACCAGGCACCTTCATCTTTGCTGAAACATGGTTCCTGTCTGGCAATGGGATCCCTATCTGTGTCAGACCGAGAAGACTTTACCTTCATGGACATCTCACCCCTGAACAATTTCAGATGGAATGCCAAATTGTATGGGGCGATGTCATGGACCCATCGATCGCAGTCGAGATCGCTGAGATCACTCCTTTGCCAGCATCACTCAGTTCATCGGTGATCCACGTGGTACTCACACAAGCCAGGAGACCAAGCCAGTTTGCGGTCCTACTTCAATGTGAAGATTTTCCACCAATGGCAAAACAGCGAGCAGTTCTCCTTCGGCATCCGTGCACTGTTCATGAAGTTTTTGCGGCGGCCCAATATGACTACTTGTGTGGCATCCGCGCCAGACCATGCTACCTCGATTACACCCACCCGGACAACCGTCGATACTTCACCTTCGAGCACGTGCCCAACCAACATGCAGTGTATGTCGAGGGAGACATCCTGGACAACACGGACGAACTGAGCCCCACAGCGAGTTCAGCAGAACCCGCCTCTCAACTTTCAGGAGATGAATCTACGACATCACCACAAGATGATGACTACATCGACGTCTTCGAGAGCGACACGGACGACTACGACGACCTCGCCTTCATGGAGACCCCCTCAATGTCATCTGCTATTCCGAGTGCACTACATCGACGAGTACATCCTGAACTTGCATGGGGAGACATCCCATTAGAGTTTAAGGTTGCCGACACCCTGGATCACGCACACAGTCACTCGTGGCAACCACAAGAAACTGATGACTCTTCGTCAGATGTCATTTGTGCCATGCAGCGAGCAAGATCAAGATCCAGGGACCCAAGCCATTCTCGCACAGAAGAAGGCTCCAACCGATCTGAGTCTCAGGAGGACATGTTGGATGACCGAGCTGATGACAATCAGTCGTCACAACAGTCGGACCCGGTCGACTGGTCGGTCGTTTTCTCCAACATGACAGAGGACCCGGGACATGTACTAGCAGGGCTACAAGGACCCACCACTGCACAAGCAGCTCAAGCCATTGCAATGCCCCTCAATGAAGTGGTAGCAGTGCATCCGGTCTCCGGCCTGTTGGCAACACACCGAGACTATATTGCCATCGCTGAGTGTCGAGAAGATCACATGGATCCCCAACGTGAAGCCATTGTGTTGCTGGATGTTCTATGCAGGGTCAGAGGAAGCATGGGGACGACGGCCTCCACTCATCTTTTCCACTCCGTCAGCATCGTGAAGAGGTTCCTTACCATGTCCTCTCTCTTGGCACACTACAGGCTCACTACGTTTTCAAGAGTTTTTCCTGATCAACTCTCGGTCTTCCTCAACGACTACCAGTGGCACATCAACAGTGGGGCCACTAGCACCATCGCAAGTGGCGACCACATTCTCGTTATCTTCGAAGCTCCTGCATCTGAACCACACCGTGCGGCCCTCGCGGATTGGTTGACAGAAGAAGGATTGGAACTATGGGACGAGATTAGAACTCCGTTCTCCTCTGCCGCCATCTCCCCCACCATTCCTTTCACAGTTGATGAAGGTCCTCAGCCTGGTGACCCCGCCATTTCAAGTTGCGCCACGGCAAGAATGGAGCTCCCTGGCATGGCCTTCAACACATGGTTCCTCTCACACACACGCTTTCCACGGTGCATGGACAGCAAGGTCATCATCTTCTCCTCTGACCCCAGTGAGTGGAAGCGGGCAATTGAGAGGGCATGGAGCCCACATTTCCTGGCCGGACAACCCTTCACAGTGACATGGGTCCATCCCGCACCAGAGCGCACTGGAGTGGAAGCCTATGACTCACTCCCCCATGCTCTCATTGAACAAGACCACAGGGAGCATGCCATCGGCATTCTGTTATCGGTGAAAGAGGAGCCCATCGGCAGCACACCGGTCACCCATGCTGCCCACTCAACCCATGATCGAACATCCGACATCGGATATATTCGCATGGCCAATGAACAAGGCGCCAACATCCGCCTTAGGCCCTGCACGGTTCTACTGGAAGGGAGGACCCTAGTGGACTTTGAAAGGGTCCGGAGACCGACAGGGACGTCTGTCACTGTCGTTGTTCACAACCCGCCTGCCAGTGACCTACCGACAGATGTCTCCTCCTTGATGCAAACAGCCATGCATGCTCCTCAAGCGGAACAACATGCCAGTACAGGGTCAACCAATGGCCCACCCTCCCGCACTCATGATGAGTCAACGGGTGCATGTGACCATACATTCGTGCTGACACCTGACCATCGCGGCCTCTTCAACACAGACCTTCATGGCCTTCTTCAAGCCGCAATTGAGCACAACGAGCAGAATGAGTTCCTCGTCGCCTCATACTTTCTTGCACTTGGACGGAGAGACACCTGCCCTTTCGCAAGATGGACGACGATCCAGGCAGATGAACAGGATCCTGCTGCACGCATCATCGCTCTTTGGCAGGATAACGTGGACCCTACATCCCAGATCGAGCTCTACATTGTCAGGCCTCAGCCCCCACAAAATGCACACACACACAACATGCAGATGTCTTTGTCATCGTGACGCAATTGCTGCGACAAGAAGATCGTGCTGCCTTGGTGACCATCATCGAAGAGGAGGAGCATTTACACATTGCCAAGATCATGCCCCCAAGAGTATCCAGACGCATTGTCCTACGGGAAATGGGCCTTTCAAGCCGATGTCTGGGCCCTACTTTTTCAACATGGTGTTCCGTCTCCTACGATGCACAGCTGATTCGTGAAGCTCCACACACTCCACTTATGGCTGGTGCGGGTCTTGTTGTGCATTTGACAGCTTTGGGCACTGAAGGCCCGACCCAAGACTCCCGGGCCCCTTCGCTGGAGCACTGGTATCGAAGACGTTCGCTTCGTGCGCCAGATGAGGTCTCAGAGGAGAAGCGTCAAAGGAAGCAATGTACACCTTCATCATTGCCACAGGCCATCTGGTCCTTCTATCCATGCCAGAGGTGTGAAAATGATGCCACACAACTCTTCCAGGTCGAGGGGACCTCACTCCAGCCCACTGAGCTCGAACTCATGAGGGCTCTCCATCGGCAGGGCATCCCCAAAGGTGTCATCATGCAGATCGATGCTGTTCCTCAAATCCACATGGTGTTCATCGCGTATGTGATTCACTCTCCCATGGCAGACCATGTGTCGTCGAGGCTCAAAGACACCACTCACTGGCCACTTGCACAAACGCAAAGAACCATTCATCCACTATGGCACATTCCAGATGTTCCTGCAGAAGCAATGGACAGACAGTTTGTAGCGAGATTGCCCATGACATCACAAGAACTGCGCGACCTCTTCGACAACCAGGTCTACCTCCTGCACACGGATCTCTCGATCTTCACCGGAGACTTTGTCAGACAAGCCGCAGCCCATCAAACCATCGGTCAGTCGAAGGCCCACCTCGCGCAGATGGACAGACTGGTCATCTTCACCGACGGCTCGGCTGCTGTGGATGGGGGACAAGCTAAATGGGCCTTCGTCGTGTTGGCGGAGAAATATGGACAAGCTCCACTCATTGTGGGATGGAGCGCAGGAGAAGTTGTTCAAGATCAAGTTGATCCCCACCACATTGGAGCATCCGAACTTACCTCCACACAGGCTGAGCGCTCTGCGCTCATATGGGCACTCTGGTGGCGCACCTTTGTGGACATCGACATCCCCACCTCTTTCTGTGTGGACGCCACGTCAGCCATCGACACCGCCACAGGAGCCTCACTCGATGCTGACACCTCTGAAAGTGCCCTACTGCTCCGCAGTTCATACCTCGCCCTCGAGCTCAACATGCCTGAGAATGACATCGCACTACATCATTGCCGAGGACATCAAGGCGTTTTCTGGAATGAAGTGGCTGATACCATTGCGACGCAGTTCAACGCAGACACTTCGCCCCCACACGCACCTGGCTTTGACGTTCGACGATGGCAAGCTATTGTTCCTCATGCGTGGTACATCCTTCGGCCTCAGCCTGACATGCCTCAACTTCAGGGCAGCTTTTTGGACATCTCCCCTCCTGCTCTGCCATCACTTAGTGCCGATATCGATCTGGACGCCAGACGCTCAGAGCAAGCCAGCCACGACGAACCCCTTACAGTGGAAATTGGCATCGCCACAGCAAATGTTCAGACATTGTACCAAGGGCATGGCGGTGGCCCGGGCAAAATTGACTTTCTTCAAGCCCAGTTCCACCATGCAGGTCTTCACATGATTGGCATCCAGGAAGCCAGAGGCTCGCAGGGGATGTGGACCAATGCACAATTCATTCGAATTGCGGCGCCTTCCCAAGAAGGGGAATTGGGTGTTGAACTCTGGATCAACGTGGCGCTACCCTATGCGCACTCCGGCACAACTGCACACTACTTCGCAAAGCAGCACTTCACTGTCAGGGTAGCTTCACCACGTCTACTTGTGTGCCGTGTAGAAGCACCTGGTATTGATACACTGGCTATAGTTGCTCATGCGCCACATGCGGGCATCGACCAGGATGTTGTGGCAAAGTTTTGGGAACAACTTGCGGCCACCTTTGTCGCAGATTCACAAGAGAATGTCTTTCTGATGATCGACGCCAATGCCACGCTTGGTCACAGTGATGGAGTCCGAGTTTTGCATCTCCAGGATGAGCCTTCGACCAACTCCCCTCACCTTAGGGCACTGATGGAGGCCAAACAACTCTTTGCGCCAGCCTCTGCGCTTGGCCATTGGTCCCCCACTTGGATCAGCCCCGATGGTCGCACAGCCAGACGCATCGATCATGTCTTGGTATCCCAGAAGCTTTCATCACAATGTCTTGGAGCCTCCACATTGGATGACATTGAGCTGGCCATCCATGGACGTGACCATCGTGCAGCAGGAGTGTGGCTTCACTGGGCATCCTCGACACCACCAGCACGTCGTCGAGGTCACTTTACAGTGGACCCCCTGCGCATCAAGAACAATTCTCGTCTGCATCAAGCCATCGCGGCCATCCCAGCCTTGCCATGGAACACAGATGTCGACACCCAGACCAACCATTTTCAGCAACATATGCACGCGGCTCTGCGCCGCACGTGCGGACGTCAACGTGCGCAGCCCAAAAAGCCATTCATTGATGGTCGCACTTGGGACCTTCGCAATCAGCTCCGACAGGCACGAGCTGATCTGAAGGACAAGATGAGGAACAGCTGCCCCACCACCCTGAGACAATTCTTCGCAACATGGAAGCGCTGCATCCAGAACACCATTGAGCCGGTGAGCATGGTGCCCATTGTGCAGGCCGTACTTCAGGTGCGGCAGCTTCAAACCGCGCTCAAGAAACAGCTACGCACCAACAAGGCACACCACATCGAGCAGACAATGAAGGACATGCCTCACTCTTCGTCTGCCTCACAGGTTTTGAAAACCCTCAGACCCTACAGGGGTAGTTCGAACGCCAAATTCTTTGGCCCGCCGCCCTTACCGATGGTCCGAGATGAGGATGGGAAACCGTGCCACAATGCAGAGGAAGCCCGAGCGAGATGGCTGCGCTTCCTGGCACACATGGAAGGTGGCAGCATGGTTGAGAGTTCGGAACTTCGTGAAGACTGGATTGCCAACATGCACCGGTTTGCTGCAGCCAACATCGACATTGACATCGCGGAGATTCCCACCATTGTCAACCTCGAATGTTCGTTCAAGAAGGTTGCGGCTGGGAAAGCGACGGGGCCGGATGGCATTCCAGGAGAAGCATGCAGAGCACATGCGACCAAGCTTGCCCGTCAGATCGTGCCTGTGCTCCTCAAAACCGCACTTTATGGACAGGAGCCCCTGGACTACAAGGGCGGCCGGGCTGTCACAGCTTGGAAGAGGAAGCTGCCACAAGACCAATGCGACGCGTACAGAGCTCTGCTCATCAGCAGCCACATTGGCAAAAGCATACATCGTTCCCTCCGAGATCAACACAGCCAGTTATACGAGGCGTTCCTGCACAGGGACCAGCTCGGGGGACGGAAGAGAGTCCCGGTGACTTTGGGCTCTCACATGGCCCAAGCCTTTCTCCGGCACTATCATTGTCGCCACCAAGCAGTCGCCATTCTCTTCCTGGACCTCACTCAGGCCTTCTATCGCACCCTCCGTGAGCTGGCCTTAGGGCCATGCGGTAATGATGAATCCATCGCTCGTTGGGTCAAAGCACTAAACCTCCCACCGGACACCCTTCACAACCTGCACCATGCTCTAGCCGGTGACAACGCCATTGAGCACACTGAGTGGCCCACTACGTTTCGCAATGCGATCAGGCTCCTTCACTGCTCCACTTGGTTCACCTTGGGCAACCATGATCAAGTGATCAAAACGTCGGTGGGTTCACGCCCTGGCGACTGCTTTGCCGACATCGTATTCGGTCTACTCTTTGGACAAGTTGTACATCGACTTGAGCAGACCATGGTCGCAGAAGGACTCGACGAGCTCATCCCACTTCGACAAGAACCAGGTCTATGGAGTTGCCCGGGAGACGCTCAGACCCGAGTCATGGGACCCATATGGATGGATGACTTGGCCCTTTGCCTACACTCAGAATCCTGCACGGAGCTGGTTTCCAAAGCAGCCCGAGTGACCGGGCATCTTTACGATCTCTGCAGAGCCCACGGCCTTTCACCGAATCTCAGCCCAGGAAAGACCGAGGTTCTTATGAGCTTTCGAGGCAGAGACCACCGCTCGCAAAAGCTTGCATTCTTTGGCCCGCAGGCTTCTGGCACTCTGCCTGTAGTCACCAATGAAGGGGTCATTGATGTTCGAGTGGTGGGAAAATACAAACATTTGGGCACTCTCCTACATCATGGGGGATGCCAAAACCAGGAGATGAGCCACCAGTTTGCAATGGCGCACCAGTCCTTCAAGGAGAACAGCAGACTCTTGCTGCGCAACCGGAACCTTCCTCTTCGTACACGGGTTCGGCTTTTTGAGTCCGTTGTGCTCAGCAAACTCACCTACGGAATGGGCTCCTGGATTTTCTCCTCACCCAAAGCAGAACAACAGTTTGCAGCCTCCCTGGGGAGGCTATACCGTCGTCTTTGCTCACATCGCCCTGATGCACACTTGGTGCATGGTGAACTATGTGCTGAACTTTCTCTTCCTGATGGACCTGACCTACTACGTCGAGAACGTCTTCGTTATCTTGGCACTGTGTACCGCAGTGCGGACACACATGCGTGGTCAGTCATCCTGTTGGATGATCAGTGGTCCACTCGTGTTCGCGAAGATTTGGTCTGGATGTGGGAGCAACTACGTCATTCCAGTGCTCTGCCCGACCCACGCACTGATCCGGCTCATTGGCAGCGTGTGCTGCTACAACAACCCAAGTACTGGAAGAAGCTGGTGGGTCGAGCAGTTGCCCACTCCATTCGACAGGCCAATCTCCGATGGGAGGTTCAACAAGCCCACAAGAGATGCGCTGTGAGCATCTGTGAACACTTCGACATTCCCCGGGCTGCAACCACCCACTTGCGCTCAATTGAGCGTCATGGCTGCCTTCACTGTGGGAAGCAATTCAAATCGAAAGCTGGGGAAGCCGTGCACATGTGCAGGGCCCATGGACGCACAGCGAAGGAACGCACCCTCTTCGCAACCACGCAGTGTGGAGCATGTTTGAAGGAATTCCACACTCGCGGCAGCATCCTGCGGCACTTGCATCACTCACACACTTGCCGCTCCTCCCTGCTGCAACAAGGTGTATGCCTCACCCCAGTGCCGGGCATTGGGTCCCGTGAAGAAGCCGTGCTCGCGCAATGCCATGACGGCATCCTGCCGAGCCTCCAGGCACATGGCCCCACCTTCCCGCTCGGTGGCCACATGGACTTTGCTGACTACAACATCGACTTAGAGAACGCGATCTTCCACTTCCTCGTGGACGCCCCGGAATCCAATGCGACCATCAACGATGTGGAGACCTTTCTGCGTGAATGGGTCAATCAGCACCCGATTGGATGGTCGGAGTGGTGTGCCACTCTGGCACATGTCTCTGACAGCTACGGCTCTCAGGAAGCAGAACAGGCTGGTCTTTCCCAGCAACAGGTACACCAGCTCCTCCAACACATGGCCACCTATGAGGCATGGCCCTTCATGCAGGAGGAGAGCTTCGCTTCCATGGACAATCCTGTTACCGTCGAGCACTGGCATCAGGAACTCGAACGACTTGTGGTCGAAACCATGAAGAGCAAGAAAGATCGTGTTCCGCGTCATCCCGGAGGTCATCGAATTTTCCTCCATCTCTTTGCCGGCAGGCGCCGGCCGGGGGACCTCCAGTTTTACATCGACAGATGGACACCGCCGCAGGGAGTGCTCTTCCACGTAATATCTGTCGATATTATCCATGACGCTGTGTGGGGTGATCTTCGTGATCCCCGTACCCGACAGTTCTGGCTACACGCTGTTCGTCAGCAGTGGGTGCTGGCGCTGGTGTCCGGCCCCCCCTGTGAAACTTGGAGCCAAGCAAGATACCACCAACTCTCAGAGCAATCCTCCGGCCCACGGCCGTTGAGGTCGGCACAAGAGTTGTGGGGGCTTGGCAGCCTTCGCATCCGCGAAGTGGACCAGGTGGCCCTTGGGAATTCACTTCTCACGTTCTCCGTGGAGGCGATCATTGACCTGGCCCTCAACTCCGGTCTGGCGGTGCTGGAGCACCCGGCAGAACCAGATGAACCAGAGAAGCCTTCAATTTGGAGGCTGCCATTGGTTGCTTGGCTGGCCTCACTGCCGGAAGTGCAGATCGTGAGGCTCCAGCAGGGCTTCTTCGGTGCGCCATCTCCGAAGCCTACCAATCTACTGCTCTTGAACCTGCCCAAAGGAGATGTCCATCTGTGGGATCAGAGGTCATGCCTCATCCCCCCGAACGCCGTCTCCATCGGAAAGTCTGAGAGCGGACAGTACAGAACATCTCCGTTGAAGGAGTACCCGCCTGCTCTTTGCAAGGCACTGGCTGACATGCTCTGTGTCCAAGCTGAGCAGGTAGGAAATGGATGTGCTGAGCCGACGCCTTCCTTTTGGTCGACCGTAGCCCCTATGAGGGCTGCTTTTGGACGCACCATTGGCGCAGACTACAGCCGTCCATGAATTCGCTTTTTCCAGCCGCGGCGCATTGACGCCTCTTCAAGCTGCAAGGTCAAAAAAAAAATATACACATTTTAATCGGGACTCCACAGAACCAAATCCATCATCATTTTGATGATCAAGTATCAACCACCACACCCACATTGCCCTTGAACCATCGTTGCTTACCGGCCATACTGTACCAACCACCCAGCCAACCCACTCATGTGACCGCTTGCATCGTGGGGATGTGCTGCGGTGGGAGGTCTACCACCTAGAGTGAGGGCGTCACCGCACCATGAGGACCACGATGGATGGTGCTTACTGGGTAGAGACTGGCTGGTTGCTTGCTGGTTAATGATTGTTTCATCATGTTTGGAATGCTTAATCACACTTGTAGGTCAAAATGATTATTGATGACAATCAGTGCTGACTAATAGTGGATCAATGATCAATGATCAACCACCGACCAGCGGCGGTCAGGTGCTTACGTTTCAGTGCTAATTTGCTAACTTCGCAGCAGTGGCTGTTGCTATTGGCCATATCCTACAACAGGTGCGTCAACAAGCATAATCAATCGTCATCAACCAAAACTACAGAGATTCACGGCCACTAGATGAACAACTGAACAACAACAAGCAGCAAGAGTAGCAGCAGCAGCCGCCATCAGCGGAGCAGTGCGCCTCAAGCTGCTGCTCCAAGGCATTGTATCCTGTTGGCGCCTGAGCTGCGGTAGATGAGGATGCTCACCCGACTGGCTTATTGTTTGATCAAATTCCAAAAGTCGTAAACATGTTTTGTTTCGTTGTAGATGGTGCCCAGCACGGAAAAAAACCGCGACGTGTAGCTAAGCCCTGCACAGGCTGCGCTGTCACATCTGAAACTCCAGCCACAGGAAAACCTGATGCCGCAGCCACGATCGTGTCCCTATGATCGATCTCAGTGATGGTATTCCGCAGGGAAAGAAGGCAAATCCAGTACAGTCACCAGCCATGTGGCGACGCAAGTTACGCTTGCCAAGTCTGTTGATGACTGTTTGCGCTTGGGCGCGTCCGGGCCACTTACTGTCTATGTCAGCGTGCTTCTGTGCATGCATGCCAGTGCAGGCATATCGCTGTGTAGATGTGCCTAGACTTAAGCATAATCATTGAGGATTTGTTGTCATGAAATTGTCCTTGCAGTGACACGATTAGTTTGGAGATCTTCATCATTCACAACCTGGAGCTTGCAACTAGTCAGATTCATGACGCATATCAAATCAACTAAAATTGGATAAACATGAACTTCACCGATGCAACGTCACGAAAACAAAGATCCGTGGATGTGGATCGACCTTTAACTAGAACAAAACAAGGAGGGAACGGAGAGCAAACATTCACATGGCTCAAGTTCTTCTTATGTGGCCTGCTCCTGTTCGACCGTCGCTTGACAGGTCGGATAGATTGTTGGAATATCAACTTCACTACTAGTAGAAGCTGGTGACGTCATCGTAACTGCGCCCAGCCACCCCAAGTAAGATCAAATCATGACATTTGGTGACATAAATTGCCACGCATTACATAGCATTGCTTTCCGTGACACTATATACATTGCATTGTATTGTATGTGATCCGCCGAGTTTGTATTCAAAGAGCAGATGCAGTCCATCATGTCATTGCAAGAAGTACATGGCAAAACATCGGCTTTTTGTGCATCCGCTCCTCCCCATGTGCGCACGTCCACCACCCAACATGTGACCACTGGGGGGCCGGGCCTTTGCTGAGGCAGCCACTGCTAGACATGAAAACTGCTGGCACTACCTTGGGATGCCGCAAGCACAACGAAAACCTGACTGAAATTGGCATCAAAGCTCAAGATTTTGGAATTTACAAATAAGCCACTGCGATGATGATGATGATGATGATGATGATGATGATGATGATGATGATGATGACAATGATGACGATGATGGTGATGATGGTGATGATGGTGATGATGATGACGACGACGACGACGATGACGACGACGACGATCATGACGATGATGATCCAGCTCACTCCATATACCAGATCAAAGCAGTTCCTCCCCACGTGATCAACAACACGGGAGCGGAAAAACCCTGGGACACAGGCACATGTTGGAGTAAAGAAGTGCATGTAGTCCTGCCCTGTCCTCAGATTGTGCAGCGCCGCAGGCACTTGTATTGCCACGCTGCCGGATGCTGTTCGCTTCGGTCAGAATCCCAAGTAGATGATATCATGACCATCTGATGATCATCCAAGCAATAGATATGTAGTAGGTATGTATGCGATAGAGGATCGTAGGCATAGACCATGCTGGAGAAAAAATCAAAGAAGATTCACCTGGATAGAAGGTTCAAACAACAGAAATTGAAGGGATCTTTGATCTCCAGGATGTGTACATCAAACCCCTGTCCCCCATGCTACTTGATTGAGACTTCCAGATCTCACGGAAAATTGCGGTTGCCATTCGTGTGGGGCGAAACTCAGACCCAGTGGCAAGCCAATAGGTGTCCATAGATTCCAAAGAGGGGGAACCCATGTTGGACATGACATTACCATGAAAAAATAGCGTTATAGTTATACATTCACTTTGTGGCTCGGCAGTACCCGGCATGCAATGTCCAAGACCCCATGGAATGCCCTCTCGCTTGTGCACTCTTTGAGCAATGAGTATGATTAAACAACCTCAACTGGTTCTGTCCCTTGAGAAACTCAGATAGCAAGACGGCGGTGAATGTTGTGTGTGACACAGGTGGCATCCCACACCCCATTAACAAATGCCAGTACCCACGGCATGAACTCAGCGAGGCAGTTAAAAGAACACGTCATGACGGAAATCTTTAAAAAACCGACGGGAATCCGATGAATTCAAACATCCATCAGCCGCGAAAAGGGATAGACTTGCTGTCAACGTCAAGGAACCAGGCCTGATGACACCAAAACTCCTGGTCGTTTTGCCTGGTCCCCGAATAGCACCTGTAAGGGAGATTGCGATGGCAATCGCCAAATGCAAACTACATAGTGACTAAGTAGACGCCTGCGCCCAAGGAATCTGAGACGCCTCGGAACTCTGCAGATTTGAAGCGCCACAGGCAAGCCCAACGGGGTAGAACCACTAAATCATCTCGCGAGATGTATGATCCAGCCACGTCAAACGTTTTACCAATAAATATCCCCGCCCAGTCCCCCCCAACAGCTGTCTTGAATGCTTGGCAAGTAAATTTTGAACATCCGTATTCCATCTATTGTGATTGGAAAAACTCGAACTGGGAACTTTATGTCAGCCAAGCATCTTTCTTGAGACCCGCTCCTGGGCACCGCCAGCTGAATTGGCTGATGGGAATCCCGACAGTGACGATAATTTGAGGTTTATGGATAGAGGCGGCGTGGTTCCATGTTACATTTACATCAGCATCATGATGATGATGATGATGATGATGATGATGATGATGACGATGACGATGACGATGACGATGACGATGACGATGACGATGACGATGACGATGACGATGACGGTGAGGGTGATGATGATGATGACGATGACGATGATGCTCAAAAATGGTAATGTGGAAGGACTCCGCAAAACGATGCAGGACGAAGCAGGGTGTTGCAGGACGATGCTGATTAAGAATGAAGATCAGGATGGGGATGAGAATGAAGATGAGGATCACGATGAAGATGCAGGAATGATCATCTAAAGAAATTTGCAAATCACACGTCCAATTTATGGAAAGTTGAAACGGTCGGTCAGTCAAATCGAAAAGATCTCAAAATTGTTCGCGCGACCGACAAGAATCGCCCGAAATGTTGCGTTTTCGATTTGCGTTCCCGGATGATCGAGAAAGTAGGCTGGTCAAGCGGGCGGGCGCAAGAAATGAACAAGAGACATGGCACGGGCTAGTGATTGCATTCAGGGGTTTGTCAATCATCCCGCAATATCCACAATCCCGAACCAATCGCGGATCAATCGCGGATTTTCCGATCAAATCCAAACTGTTCCAAACTATGTATACAAAACACAGCAAATGACAGCATTCATTGCAAAACAAACCCTGATCAATCACAATGCAGTGCTTTACAATTGGGGACGTCAAACAAAATGTATCTATATATATATATATACATATATATATATATTTGTTTCTTTTTTTCGGATGGCTGCATGTCCTATCACCCAGTCCCTTGACTGGGGCGGAAGTCATTTATATTTATGTATACATATATATTTCCTATTCAGAATTCTTAGCCTCGCAATTGCAACCGCAAGCCAATCTGCAGCCGGGGCGCGAGGAAAGCCTGTTTGCGCTCGAAATATAGCGCGGGGTCCTGCATCTGGCTGGATGGACAGATCGATGGGCAATTGAAGTGGACAGCACAAGTCAGAAGAGGGACCCCTCGCTTGCAGTTTGTCAATGACATGGGTTTCTTCATGATATCTCAGAGCCCACGAATCCATCAGACCCATTGCATGTTCCACCTGGGAAAATTTTCACTCACCACAACTTTGTCATGGCAACAGCAGCAACCCCCATGCCAGGAAGGTGGTCCACTTTGCTTCCATTCCCGCCCTGGTGACTGCCAGTATCATAGTTCTGGGGCCCGGGCAAGCGCGTGCAGGGTTAGGAGGCATCTTATTGCCTCCTCCTTTGACATCTTGAAGGGGTTCAAATTCAAAGCTTTCAGGCCAAACGAGCTACGGATCAAAGTGAACCCCATTGGGGGCTGACGTTGGCTCTGGGGGCGCTACCAGTAGTAAGATGTAGTACTTGACCCCAGTGGCCAATGATGGCGACTTTTCATTCTAAAGGAACGGCTATTGACCAATAGTGAGTAAGTGGCCACATGTGGCCATTGATGGTATTGCTTAAGCTCATCCTGGTGAACCGCTGAGCATCGCAGTGAACTCTCGATATGGGTATCCCATCTGCTGATGAAAGCGGGATTCTCATGTTCAAAGCTGTCCTACACCTAAGAAAGTGTGCTTCCATTCATGGATTTCTTCACTTACCGCTATTACTTATGTATCTAGCAATTTATCTGCAAATGTAAATACGTTAATCAGCGAATGCATGCAAACACAGAGATACTTTGCGGTCGAGGGTAATGTTTTACACCCACTCCAATCATGCAGTGGTTATCCTGGTTTTCCAAATCATCCAGTCGGATGGTCATATCAAATCATCATCATCATCATCATCACCACCACCACCATCATCATCATCATCATCATCATCATCAGCGTCACCATCGTCATCATCATCATCATCATCATCATCATCATCATCATCATCATCATCATCATCATCATCAATCATGGTCATTAATGAATCATGTCCTTGAAGTCTGGTGTTCATACGGATCCCTGAGTATCCCATGACATCATCTCTGCCTGGATGCGCAGCTGGGGTTGTAACCAGATGTAACCAGGGTTCCCTGTAAGGTAGCTGAACTAATCCCAAACTAACCATGGTTGGTTAGACACGGCACATGCAAGTAATGGTGGCTGTGGGTCAAAACCCTGTACCCCCTGGTGGCCCCATCATTAACCATTGTTCACCCATGGTTATAATCACTGACCCATAGAACCCATAGCCTGGTGGTGAATCATCCCTAGCAACCACCATGGTGGCCGCCCTGGCTCAACAGCGGGCCAGCTATCGACAGATTCATTGGGCCCAGCAGTGGATGATGGTTAACAAAGTGGCGAGACCAACCAATGGCGGCTGGCTAATACCGAGAAATAAAAGTCAATAAGAGGGATTATAGAGATCGTAGTGGTTGATGATAGGGATGACAGTGGTTCATGGTCAATAGCTGGTGAATTGATGATTAAACGATGGTTTCTAGTGTGGAGAATGATGATTATTGGTGTTGAATGGTGCTTAGTTGATGGCTAATGACGGTAAAATGACTGCCAATATACAACATGAACGGACAACAGTCGTTAATCAACTGCTGAATAGCAGCTTGCACCAGCTAGTTGTAGACTTCTAGCTGAAATTAACCCTTGACCTGGACCTGTTCAACGTGCTGGCTACGTCTGAGGGTGCTTTTCAAACAACAATCTGATTTGTCACAAGCCCCAACTGATGGCTCAGGATGCTCTGCTGGAAATTGCTTGGTAAGCCAACAGGAAATGGCGCCTGCAAGAACCATTTGGTGAATCATGAACGGACTACAAGAAACCAATACTAAGCATGAATTAATCAATTCACCATCACTTCATCATGAGTTCCGGCCATGATGAAGCATCATTGACCATGTCTCCCGGCCATCGCAGGCAGCTGACAGCTTTTCATCGGGCACACGGCACGAGTGCACTGGCACGTCCCCAAGTTCCAGTGCCTCGCACTCAAGGTGTTGTGGCTGAAGGTTCACAAGGCCACCAGCCACCAGGGCCACCATTGAATCATTGAACATTTTTACTTGACATTACCACCATTGTTGATGATTGCCCAACCTATTCTAGTATACGGTCTCCTATCATGCGGTTGCTCTATCCCCACTTCTCCTGCATGCCCTTCCTTGCAACCTTGCTGGTGACCATTGCCCATGCTAGTTGCTCATGCCTTCAAATTTTTGCTACCAGTGCCCGGAAACAAATGAATAGCAACAATCTTTGGCAGGAAAATCAGAGGTTTCCGGGTACCGAAAATGTCTTTAGAAAAACAATCATTGATTTCCTGAAGCAGTCAGCAAAAGAAATTCTTGAAGTGTTCGTGACGACAAACGCGAACATACCACGTCACTCCATTTGCTGAGGCTCTGACAGCGTCAGGGCAGCCTGAAGGCAGGATGCAACCGAAAAGACACAGTGGAACCAGGCTTCATTTTTTGCAGCGGCAACCAAAGGTTTCGCAATGGTCTAGGTGTTCTTTGTGGAACCGTTGGCAGAATGTTTGGCGACTCTGATATCTTCGCTTTGATAATTGGGCAATATTTTCTGCAACAATCTGGGGGGGTGGCGGGTAGTGTGCCAATGTTTCTGCACGTCCATTCTTCGTCGGTTCCCTGGCACTTTTGTTTCTAAACCAATACAACTGCAAATATCTACCACAAACTATAACTGCAACAACGCTAACAACAACGCTCGAAACGGACCTTGTGAAAGCGAGGAAACCGACGTCCCAGCCAACAACAACAACAACAACAACAACAACAACAACAACAACAACAGCAACAACAACAACAACAACAACAACAACAACAACGACAACGACAACGACAACGACAACGACAACAACAACAACAACAACAACAGCACCACTACCACTGCCACTGTAGCTATTGTTGCGGATGAAAAACGGAAATTGTGCGAAGCATATGGCAGCCAGGACAACTTGCCAAGCCTGCTCAAGTCTTCTGGGCCCACTTGATCGAACCACACATCTGCAACCTGGCGCATGCTTGCAGCGACCCTAGGTAAGTAGTACGCCAAAAGATCCAAAAGCAGAAGTTGAGAGTATACAACAAATGTGCCCTTGGCAATCCACAAGCCAAAGCAACAACAACGACAACGCAAAATTGCCAAAACCTAGATCCCAATGCAATCAAAATTGACTGAGCACCTGCTCATTGGAAGTTGGTTCACTGAGAACTTGATCTTGTTTATTCATTATCGGTATGTGAGCGGCTTGTGATCAGTGACGCGCAGATCCGGCCTCTCCAAAAATGTGGCGTCTTGCCTGCGCCTGGCACTGGCCATTTCGGACAAATGACAATGGACTTGTTGCTCTAGCAATAAGAATCTTTAAGCCCTATCTTGTTGCGATTCCAGCAGTATATTGCTGCTACTTCCGAGTAAACTCCTTGGCTCCTTGTCAGGTTTAGGGCAGGGCAGGTGGTAATTCCCCCACTTTCTGGTGGTTGGCTCACTTGGGGGATGGCAGGAAAACCTCCGCCAGCCATCTTTGATGATGAATCAAAAACTAATTCTTGTAAAATATGCGCTTCACTAATTCATGCGCCGATGAATCCGTGTCCAAGACATGCCCAGCCAACCGTTTGGGTAGCGAGAGTAGCTGTCCCCCTGCCGCTACCAGGCCGTGGGTTCTTAAAATAGGGACCCAAAAAGTAATGTTTTTATAGATCGTTGATACTGATATTGGATGATTTGAGAGCACCCCATTTTGGGAAACCGCAAAATATAATATATATATACAAATAGATATATGATAGATATATATGATATATATATATATATATATGCATTATAAATATATATATGATATATATATATATGATATATATATATATATAAATATATGTATGATGTATAAATATAAATGATATATATATATATACACATCACATACATGATGAATATATTCTTGAAGTATTTATGGATCAATTCCAGGACAGGAAAGAATGACGTCACCATTGTGACTTTATTGAAAATAGTGGCTCATTAGAAGAAATTTCCTTTTTACGGTCCGATACCGAAGATTTTTTTTTTGCCTGGAGATCACATGCAAATACCTCTTCAATCACCCTTAAACCAGGTGGTGAAACCGTGTCAAGAACCCACCACTGGTTGTTTCTGCCACTGCTCGCGGACAAACATTTTGAGGTTTCTGGGCAGCCTGGTCCACTGAAGTTGTAATCGTCCCGGCCTGGCGACAAGTCCGATGGCGCTTCAAAGCTGAGAAAGATAAGATATCCAAGTGGTATGATCACAGAGTAGATACGTTGCACCAAGGTGTTTGGCGGTGCAAAATAATACCAAAGATGATACCAGGGTGCGAACCCATCAGGACTCCTTTTGGGTGGGCGTGCACCCATGTAACGAAGGCAAGTAATTAAGTACACTGTTTTAACCCACTGGGATTCGCTGGGATTGTCTCTGGCTGACTTTGGCAACCACACTTTGCCAACGAGGAAAATGCTCTTGGCCATGAATGTCATTTACCGGTTTATGATGATTTGCCCAACCCAACTACACGACGATGACACCAAAGACGACAACTACAACAATAATACAATAATGACAACAACAACCACAACCACAACAACAGCACCATGTTACCCGAACCACCACTACGGCACTAGGAAATACTAGGAACACCACTTTCACCACCCCCACTACCATTGCCACTTCCACTGCCACCACTACTTCTCCCAATACTATCTAACCACGATTCCATTTAATGCAATTTTTTTTCTGGAAGTTGTTTGTGGACTGCTCTTGCTCAAATTTTCTTGATGCTGCAGCAGCGGTAGTTGGGCTCACAACTACTATGTTGGTCCGTATATTCTCAATGTCATCAGCATCCCAAGTGTTACCGTGTTCTCTTCCATCGCGATCAATACCCCTTGCTGGGACCCCTGATGAATATGTGGGTTACTGACAGTTGACAGTTCTGCATGCAATATTTGATGGAAATGGGTACCATTTGAGACCACTGGATGACCATCTCCTCTGGCTCATCACTCATCAATCACATTGTCAGTCATGGGCCATATGTTTTGTTCTCTGTATATGTGCACCTATCTGCACCGGCATGTACAAATATTTACACGCATGTATGCATGGGTATATACATGCATATAACATATATGGTGGACATGCATACTCTCCATGCATATACACACACGTACACATATATATATATTTGTACATACGCGTATATACATATATACATGTATACGTGCATTACATCGCATTACTAATTACAATGCAGTGCAATACATATCGCTGTTCTGACTAGGGGGTGGTGTTGGTAAACCATTTCGTAGGCACGTTTGAAGGGCACCAACCTAGGAAAATACAACATGCAGCAATCAACCAAAAAAATCACTACAAACAGCAGGTATCAACTCAGGCATCAGCCACATGCACAGCCCTACAAAATGCAGGGGTCAACTCTCATAAGCCATCAAGGAATATTAGACTCCTAGCATGGCTTCTGTGTTTTTGTCGACCTGCATTTTGTAGGGAGCAGCTTTGCTCTCGGAGACCTGGTTTTTCACTCCAGCTCCAGAAGCAATTTGTAGCAATCACATTTGGTGGGGATTTATTTAGGGTGTGGGGGGGATGTCCCGGATTTCCCGGTGTTGTGGGTTAATTAATGCACGCTACAAAACGGCATCCCTGGGGACTCAGATAGAAAAGTGTTGCTACAAATTGATCATGCAGGTCCAAGAAACCATCTAGGAACCTAGGCCTGGCAATTTTAGTGTGCCAAAGGTCTGCCCATCCAATTAATGCACGCTACAAAATGATGAGGCCATCTTGCCACAATACAAAATGCATGTCTCAATTAGTGTCATTTAGTGTCCGGTGAATTTGCTTCAAAAAAAGGACAAAACATACTGAAAATCCCCAAGTACTTTCGTTTCTCAATAACTGCTTGTCAAGCAGGGTCAATTACGCAACAATTCCGTTTGAATTACGTCCGAACTAAAGCCTCAATTCGTGTCATTTAGTGTCAAGTCTTGTCAAGTGCGTTTCAAGGATTTGTTTAAACTCATATCCCCAACAAAAATGCCGAAAATCTCCAAGCACCTTCGTTTCTCAGTCAAGCAGGGTCAATTGCGCAACAATTTTGTTTGAATTATGGTCCGAATTACGTCCGAACTACGTCTCAATTAGTGTCAAGTCTTGTCAAGCGCGTTTCAAGGATTTGTTTAAACACATATCCCCGACAAAACATGCCGAAAATCTCCAAGCACCTTCGTTTCTCAGTCAAGCAGGGTCAATTACGCAACAATTCCGTTTGAATTACGTCCGAACTAAAGTCTCAATTAGTGTCATTTAGTGTCAAGTCTTGTCAAGTGCGTTTCAAGGATTTGTTTAAACTCATATCCCCAACAAAAATGCTGGAAATCCCCAAGTACTTTCGTTTCTCAATACCTGTGTGTCAAGCAGGGTCAATTGCGCAACAATTACGTTTGAATTATGTCCGAATTACGTCCGAACTACGTCTCATTTAGTGTCAAGTCTTGTCAAGTGCGTTTCAAGGATTTGTTTAAACTCATATCCCCAACAAAAATGCCGAAAATCTCCAAGCACCTTCGTTTCTCAGTCAAGCAGGGTCAATTACGCAACAATTGCGTTTGAATTACGTCCGAACTAAAGTCTCAATTAGTGTCATTTAGTGTCAAGTCTTGTCAAGCGCGTTTCACGGATTTGTTTAAACACATATCCCCGACAAAACATGCCGAAAATCTCGAAGCACCTTCGTTTCTCAGTCAAGCAGGGTCAATTACGCAATAACTACCCAACAATTACATTTGACTTGCGTCTCAATTGGCTTGGCCTAGTGGTTTCTGAGGCGGAGTCGCACGTGCTCCTCGGGGCTCTTGCCCCTGCTTCGGAGACTACAGGGCTGGACACAGAACATGTTGCACTTGGGATTGTTGTGTTGGGATGTGTTTGAGCCCATGTTACCATTGCTATTTCGCATGTTTTTTAGGCGCTAGACATGAAGCATACCTAAACCGTGCATGTTAAGCATAGCAATATTAGCGTGCCTGGGGTCTGCCCGTCTAATCAATGCGCGCTACAAAATTCATTAGGCCATCTTACCACACTACAAGACAATGTATGTCTGAATTAGTGTCATGTACTGTCAAGGCCATTAAGGTGGTTTAAACATAGGCTTTTGGCAGGGTTTTCATGCAACAAAAACAGTCTTAAGAAAATGAGCTGCCACTCAAACAATCCAACACTGGAAATTGTAATTCTCGCGCACTACTGAAGGATGAAAATCGCCGAACTCAACGACGCGACCTCCAAAAACAATTAATCAAAAACATTGGCATTTGGCAGCGTTTTTTTTATGGAAAAAGCCAGGTTTCAACAAAATGTTGAAAATTAGTCTTTTTTTCATACGTGTTTTTGAAGTCTCTGAAAAAAAACTCGGGAGTTCCCCCCTTCCTTGTACATGTGAGTTGGAGAGATTTTGATGATTTTTAGGGATGCCCTCACCCCTTTCTTTTTTTCTTTCCCATATGCACGGTTTAGGTATGCTTTATGTCTAGCGCCAAAAAAACATGAGAAATAGCGATGGTAACATGGGCCCAACACATCTCAAAACAACAATCCGAGCGCAACATGTTCTGTGTCCAGCCCTGTAGTCTCTGAAGCAGAGTCGCTGACACCCAAGAACGCACGAGCGTCGAGGGCATCCGCGCTCCCCGAAAGCACAAGCCCCAAGAAGCACGTGCGACTCCGCCTCAGAAACCACTAGGCCAATATGTATTTCCAACATCATGCTACTAATCTGAAGACTAGCAACATCTGGCACCATTTCCGCCCCCAGTGCCAGACAGCTCGATGATGACTTTCATGATCCTTCTGACATACAGGAACACAAAATGTCCAAATCTTGTCCCTACAAAATGCACCCTCTACAAAGTGGGTTTCCATCTTTCATACTCTCTCAACATGCCCAAGTTAAGGTCGAAATCTGGACCCTACAAATGCAGTCTGCAAACCGTACAGGTATGATGCAAGTTCATCGAAAAATGCAGCTCTACACAATGCAAGGTTCAACCAGCACGACTTCTGGATTGCAAACAGGTTTCAACACCAATTTTCATCTACAGAAATCAACCCAAAATCCATTCGTAAGGATGTCGACACCTACCATTATGTAAGGGAAATTGGCAGGAGGATCAATACATTACATTACATCATTTTACGCTCCATTACGTTACATCATAAGACAAAACAATACAACACATGCAATGAACATGTCTCAGCTGCACCTCCTGCGGGACCTGTCGTCCTGCAGGAACGGCTCGTCCCTTGCCACGCCTGGCCCGCGTCCCGCCCGGGAGGAAACAACAACACAGAAACAGAGCCGGTGGTTTCTCTAGACAGGGGTACCCCCCAAAATCATCCACTACTAGCAGTTTCTTGTCAAAAGCCAACCACTTTGGAGGTCCCCTATATTGAGAAACCACCGTGCAGCAACAAATAGCAACAGGCAGGGTTGTCATTTAAACAGGATGATGCTAGTAGGATATTGAGCTATAACCAGCCATAACCACTACGCAGGGATATCATTATGCAGCAATGAAGAATACATTCAAGTATGGCATAGCTGGCCCTAGAACTGCTAGAAATGTCAAGGTTTAATTCATGACCATTCAAAGAATGAAATCGTTCCATGTGCCGCTGGTGACATAACCTACCTCGCAAATGATCAACTGCGGAGCTGGACACTGGTCACTTGGACACACCCACACGGACACCGTAGCCACCAACGAAGGCAGAGTTCAGTTTCTCCCAAGTTCAGTCAGCTTTGCCCGTCATCCGCTTGTCGCCGTGGTCCATTCTGCCTCGGAAGGCGCAGTGTGAAATGCCCAAATAGATGAGTCAAAACAGTCCATCCCAGCAGACTGAATATTGGGGCGTGAAGCTACTCATTTCAGTCATTGTTGATGGGATTAAAACCATTTTGCCTCTAGACAACTTTAACCAGGTGAAATGAAATATGCTTGTTTTTCAGCAAACCCTGCCTTTTGTACATGGGTGTGTTATTTCGAACCACTTACTCCAGCCCCACGTTGTTGGGGAAAGACCCAAACATTAAAACTTCTGCTTCTATCAATCTGCAGCCGGAACATTAGACCCTACAAGTACATGTGCTAGAATTGATATGAGGTAGGCAAAACATTCACGCAAAAAAAATACGGACATGACAGTAAAAACCGAAACTTCACTATCTGTAATTATCCTCACAGAGTGAGTGCACATGAAGCCAAAATCATATTCATTTATGGAAATGAAACCTTTATGAGGATGCATTGATGAACATAGACACAATGCGAAACGGCATCAACGATAACAAATATGCACAAATACAGAACCCTTCAGGCATGGCCCCCAGCAAACAAGAAACCTCAGGAGAAATCCTAAACTAAAGATGTATTACTCCGACGTTATATGCGTTGCACTGCACGACATGATATTACATGCCAGTGCATCGCATTGTATACCATTCAGTTGTGTTTGTTACGTTGCACTGCGTCACTTGAATACCTACGTGCTTACGTACCTTCATGCATGCACAAACACAATACGTTTGTAATTGCAGGGAAGTATAGTATAATGCACATACATACCCACACACATGGTATAGCATGGCATCGCATAAGATAGCATAGCATAGTATAGCATAGCCTGGCCTATCTTAGCCTTGGCATAGCCGAGCAGTAGCATCAGTATTGGCATTGGCATTAGCATTAGCACTAGCATAGCATGACATATTACATAAGTACTTGCATCCATGTGTGTATTTATGTGCATGTGTGCATGTATGCGCATGTGAATATGAATTTGTATGTGTATCTGTATAAATATATATATAATACACAAATATGTATATATATATATGTACGTGGATATATGGCCATAGACTGCTATAGATGCTTGATAAATGATCCCAAAATATCCTAGTTTCATGGTGCTTTTTAGTAGCTTGACTCGGGCAAACACCCATGGACGGTTCCAAGGATGCGGCCCTTTCCCACCACGCGGAAAGCCTTGGTCCCAACTCAACCATTTCACTTCAGCTGTCGGAATTCTGCAGAATCAACGAGAACACCTGCCTCTGACATGGGGAAAAGAAAACACGAGGGTGGAATGTTCATCCACGGAGCACTGTGAAACAACTCGACAACGCAGATCCTCTGGGCTTTCAACCTTCATCATGACCGCCAGGCCCAAAGTTCATTCCGCCCGGCATACCTTTTCCACCCATACCTGGCGCGAACGAGTTCCCTGGATGAGCGAACATCAATATCTTGACGGGTGGTAGTTGGTCAAAAGTTTCTTCTTGCCAAACAAAGGAATTGATTGGTAGTGGGTAATAGTGTAGTTGGAAGAACATGCCAACTACTATCCTTAGTTGGTCAAAATTGATCGGTGCTGTTCCAGTGCCTTACTATTGACCCATAGGCTTGTCACGTCCGGAGAGGGCAAGGTTTTTCCACTCTTGCACCGTTGAGTGCCGAGCAAGTACATTACCCTTGCAGCATCATGTTGCAGCTGAAGGTTCTCAAAATATACGGCACGTGGCTGCTTGCCATCCCTTACTTACTGGAATTGTCAAGTACGGATTCTTTAGCCGCTCATTGCAGGTTCTATTGCTGACTTTTATTTTCTTGTTGGTTACATCACTCTTTGTTGATAGAAATGCCCATTGTTGGCTACATTTCCCATGCTTCTTTGCTCAAATAAGTCTGGCACTGTCGGATCCCTCGACTCTGTCCAATTCTGTGGTTCCAATCCTCCTTTCTTGGTCAGCATCCCCCAGCACCAGAGCAGCCACTGACAACAGTTTAGCTAGTAGTAATCCATTGCAAAAACACAAGTAGTGTTGTCACTCTCATTCTGACAATGTGTTGCCCTCTGGTTTCACCGGACAGGACATATGGGTATTGATAGAAATGCATGTACATGATTTAAATATATAGATGCAGTCATGTCAGTATCTACATACAAACAAACATGCATATGTATAAATAGATTGTATGGGTCTTCTTTGTTTACTGTACACTATGCCCATGAATCCCGTGAACATGGTTCACTAATACCAAGAAATATTATGAAATATCTTCATGATGATGTCTAAATATCATGAAATATGACTACTTGTGATGATCTTCATATCTTCATATCTTTGTCTATTTGGTGCGGCACATCTCAAGCATGTCGCCACGTCTCACGTCGGCTCGAGGCACGCTGCCAGTTCAAGTCATCCATGCCCAAGCCAGGCTGCCTCGGTGAGAGCCGGCCTTGGTGAACTATGCTTCGTAATGATGCTTCTGCTTGATCCATATGGATCCATAGTATCTAAAACATCTTAACAGCGGGTAATGACCATTGTTAAGTGATGGCCAAATAAATGATGGTTGAATAGTATTTGGATGATGGTTAAATGATGGTCGAATGATCATGGTTATCCAGGATTCATCATGGTAATACCGACTTCCTTGGTAATAATGATTGCTTTATCACGGTTGATAGAATTTGATAACAGTTTATAATAGTGTGTGATTGTTCAGAAATGGGTAGCTATTAAGCTAAAACTCATTCAGAATAGTTGATTTGTCATGATTACGAATAGTATTGACGGGTTGTCAGGACACTTAGCCATGGTTAAGAATGGGTAATATCAAACCTGCCCTTTGGCTGTCAAGCCACCATTTCTGGTCTGATTTTTGAGTGTTTTTATTGCGGATTTCTAGGTTCTCCGAAAAACATGGCTGTACAACCCACGGGTGGTTTTCTTGGACCCGTGCTGGTCATACCTGGTATTGTCCAGGAAGATTCAGCACGCCGCAAGACGCCGCATGTTTTTGTTATGACATGTGACCCCGCTCCCAGTCAGTTTCTATTCTAGTAATAGCATAGTTACACCTATTTCTTTAGAGGTGTTTGCGCACATACTGGATCATCTCATGAACATGATGAAACGAACTGATACGGTTGGGAAATTTGGAGCGGTGAGGTTGCGGAACGGATTCCCACTGGTACTTCAAGAAAGCGGAAAAGAAGAGTCTTCAGCCTCTACAGTGCAATGTGTCATTGGGTGGTTGATGTGAACATCTACAAGAAACCTTCAAGAAATCCTTGCTTTAACCACCTGTTTTAAGGTTTTACCCTGGAGATGACGGGGTTAAGACATATACCTACCTCTTGGCAAATGATCATTACCAGGCCTGTTAAAATCCTATGATTCTATGAGGACAAATTAATATCAGTGATTCAACGAATGGATCACCCCGTGGATCAGAAGATTTGCAAATCATTCAGCTACGAGGTCACACAAATATCTCCAAATGGATTCTAAATGGATTCGATATCCAACAGGTGTATCATACATATCATCTAATATCAAAATACTAATATGATCTATTTCATTTAAGTAACAATTCAGTATCCAACTAAATTACTAAAAGCATCTAAAATCTATTACCGCTCCACCGAGCAGGTGGAGTCAATCCTCAAATATTGCTGGTCGCTGTGAAAGCGCTGCACTGTGGTCGCGACCCGTCCGGGGAAGGTGCCATGCCTGCCTCGCCAAGTCTATGGAAAGCTGAACCACATGTCGCTTAACTTGTAGAATAGTAGTAGTTCAACTATCAGTGAACCTATTGTAAGGTAGATTCTAGTTGACGGACTGGTATTGTATTGACATATGTTTGCTACTAGTCAATTAATCATCTTACTTAACTTGTAGAATAGTAGTAACTTAATTATTAGTAGTAAAGTAGTGAGAATAAGCTAGTTATCATATTAACCCATCTAAGAATCGTAGTAAGTCTATTAGTTTCTGTCGTGTAACTTACAAAATAGCCAACAAATAAGGCATTCTGGATGGGCGCGGGTTTGAAAAAAACCTGAAATTCAGTCAGAATTAGGGTTTTTCGAGGGACATCTGAATATTCTAAATACTGTATGTCATCCGATCCGCTTGAAGGCCCAATAGTTGATGCATCTTGGCGGAGAGTCTGGCAAAAAGTGTGTGCAAAAATGAGCCACAAATCTAAACTCCCAACTGGCACAGCCGTCTAATCAGGATTCCAAAAATAAAGTATCATATGTGATCCTATAGAGTGGTTTCTCAAAATAGCGGACCCCCCAAATCGTCCTTTATCAACCATAGTAATAAACCAACCATTTTTGGGGGCTCCGTATTTTAAGAAACCACCATGTTTCTATGTCTATGTGCACACGTGTCACACGTGCATGTGAAATTATGCATACTGGGCAGAGTACAACCAGTCACGAGGCTCCGCGAGCTACATGGCCAGGAAAATATCCCAACGGGTTTCCTCCATTCATTTGAGGCTTGCATAAACTCAAGGTATGAGGCAAAGTGAGAAAAAGATGGCCCAAGCTCGATAAGGGAGCCAGCCATAGGGGAACACGCCAACTCACCAGCGATGCGAGCGAAAACCAAGAAAAAGTATTGCACTCGATTATATAGATGAACAACTGTCTCAATGCTACTGCTCGTTGAATCCTTGCCTCAAGGGCCAACCACAATGAGTACCGCAGTCCGGAATGACCGTAATGGGGGGTTCTCAAAGTAGGGGACCCAAAAAATGGTTGGTGTATTGCTATCAATGTTGAATATGGGATGATTTGGGGGTACCCCTATTTTGAGCAATACTATGTGCAATTAAATGGTCTCATCTCGTCAAATCATCAGTTTCCATTGCCACGCATGACTACCGGAGCGTTGCTAACCAACCGCTGCTGCCACCTGTGGATGGCCAAATTGACTCGCGCCAGCAGCATAGGCCAATCCAGCCTGAAACAATCAAACTCCAACCAGAAGTACTGGAAAACCAAGAGGATGTAAACAATACAATATGTTGTGGAAATGCCCAAAACTCCTCTCACTCCTCTCCATTCATTCCGGTGATGACCGCAAACTTGATCAGGAGTGTAGCATGTAACCACCGGTCGGCAGGGATAATAGCCAAAAGCGGGTAGCGTGGGTGTTCATCCTTCAACAAGCAACAATTATAGGGTGACGAAAGTGACAATCATTTCCCTCGGCTGTCATGTGCCAGTACTTTTTTTGCCATTCACGATCGCCTGCAACAGTGAGCGCTGCATATGCATGCACATATCTATCTGGCTATGTATTTATCTACCTGTAATATCTGTAATATCCTGTAATCGATAAGCAATGACAATGTTCAAAATAAGAGACTCACACACACACAGACTGATTCCATATACTTTTTGGATTGCTTGACAATGGTGAGCGGGAACCATCACAAGCTAATTGATAATTGCAGACGATCACACTAAAAAAGTCTTGGGTCCACCAACCATGGATAGCTCCTGTTACCAGATTGCTGATCATAGCCTACCTTTTCCAAGATTCCTCGAGTCAAAATCTACAGGCTTTTTGACCGCTTTCTCAAACTCTGTGAGGCACGCCGCCTCAGCAGTTCCTTTGTTTTGTCGCGGAAAGCGTTGTGGTATCATCATTGCTGATTGATGTCCGGAGCATATGGGAGGTTCTCACAATGAGGGATCCCCAAAAGAATGGTTGGTTTATCTTGCAAAATCTATCTGTTTTTTAAAGATGATTTTGGGATATTTTGGGGTACCCCTATTTTGAGCAACACCCATATTTAGAAAAACCAATGGATCATGACGGGTCACCAAAACCGCACCAGCCACGGCCCAGCTCTAGCCTGGTATTGTGCTGCGAGGGGATCCAAGCCCTGATGCAGCACATCTGCAACTGTGGATCAAAAGCAAAAGTTTTGCTTAGCAAAAGTTGGAACAATTCTGTGACACACTGCTTTGAGCAAGGCAATACCATGCAATGTCTGCAGATTGATGGCTTCAGCCATGTGATGGGGCAAAACACATATAGGATACCTATGGGCAAAATCCCTCCACTGAAAGCACACCCTTCAAATTGCCCCGCTTGCACGACAGGACCCCAGTGAAAAGCCACGCCTGCACGGGCGGCCTCAAGGGATCAGGCGGGAGCCCGCTCAGCGGGTCCTGCGTGAGCTGCCGTGACACAGGTGCCTGCAACTACAAGGTGCCCCCAGCTGTTGGCTGAGTTGGTTTCACAGCAAGGGTAACCACCAGCTATGATAGGCATAGCATGATATCTATAAACTAGCCAACTAGCTGGTGGTTACCCTAGCTAACATGAGGTAACTGACAGCCATAGTTGGCATAACATGATATAACTGTAGTTAAATTGCGAGACTTAGCCAACTTACCCTAGCTATCTCCAGGTGGGAATTTCTGGTTCGTCTACCGATGCTGTCTTTGGCATCCAAAATTGAAAACACCAGAACCTGAGAAAGATGTAACGAAAGCCAGGGACAATCGGTAAGGGTATCTCGGGAACAGTACTTGGTTTCCTCCCAAATAAAATTCAACGGACTCGGTTCCCCGTTGAACCTAATGGATATTATCCCACGCAGGTCCTGAAGGGAGACTATGCTTCTTTCAAGTTGGGAAGGCTTCAACACTTTCAATTTTGCTCAACGTAAGTGCAACCCTTCCCCTAAATCAACTCCAACGAAGGTGTTCCCCGTTGAGGTTGGAAACTGGCCAAAATAAAGCCAACAAATGCTTCAAACTCACTTCACATAGGCTCAAGATCCTGCCAGATTGGTTCAGCATTGGTTCAAAGCTGGTTCAACATAAGCTCAACCGCCTCCAAAGCAATCTCAATGGAAGCTGTTCTTCGTTGAGGTTGGAAAGCGGGCAAAATAAAACCAACAAATGCGTGAAACTGAGATTACTTAGGCTCAGCATCCTTCCAGATTGGTTGAAATATTGGTTGAGCATTGGTTCAAAATTTTATCAATGGACCCCAACGGAAGCTGCTCCGTTGAACGTGGAAATGGCAAAAAAACCAACCAATGCATCAAACTTGTCTCACATAGGCTCAAAATCATTCCAGATTGGCTCAGCATTTGTTCAAAAGTGGTTCAACATAAGCGCAACCGTCTTACCAAATCAACTTCAATGGAAGTTGGTCTCCGTTGAAGTTGGAAACTGGCCAAAATAAAGCTAGCAAATGCCTCAAATTCAGGTCACATGGGCTCAACATCCTTGCAGATCGGCTCAATAATGATTCGAAATTGGTTGAACAGAAGCTCGCTCAGCCGTCTCCCCACATCAACCGCAACGGAAGCTGTTCCCCGTTGAGGTTGGAAACTGGCGAAAATAAAGCCAACAAATGCTTGAAATTCACCTCACATGGGCTTAAGATCCTTCCAGATCGGCTGGGCATTGATTTAAAATTGGTTCAACATAAGCTCAACCGTCTTACCAAATCAACTTCAATGGAAATTGGTCTCCGTTGAAGTTGGAACCTGGCCAAAATAAAGCTAGCAAATGCCTCAAATTCATGCAGGTCACATGGGCTCAACATCCTTGCAGATCGGCTCAGTATTGATTCGAAATTGGTTGAACAGAAGCTCAGGCCAGATCGGCTGAGCGTTGGTTCAAAATCGGCTCAACATAAGCTCAACCGTCTTACATAATCAACTCCAACGGAAGTTGGTCTCCGTCGAGGTTGCAACCTGGCCCAAATAAAGCTAGCAAATGCCTCAAATTCAGGTCACATGGGCTCAACATCCTTGCAGATCGGCTCAGTATTGATTCGAAATTGGTTGAACAGAAGCTCAGCCGTCTCCCCACATCAACCGCAACGGAAGCTGCTCCCCGTTGAAGTTGGAAAATGGCCAACACAAAACTGACCTCACATAAGCGCAACATCCTTTCCACATTCCCTCAGCATTACCTGGGGCCAACAAATGCCTCAAAATGATTCACATAGGCTCAACATCCTTCCAGATCCAACTCACCTCACATAGGCCCAACGTCCTTCCAGATTCAATCAGCGTTGATTCAAACTTGGCTCAACAGAAGCTCAGCCGTCTCGCAAGTAATTACGCATTTATGGAAAGGATAGTCAATCACACAAGTGGTCGTAGATGGTGTCATAGATGCATTAGGTGCACATGTTCTACTCAGCATTCGCAAGCGTTGGTTGTGCGCGCGTTCGTTTTTCCATTGCACCGGCATCCGTTTTGGGAGCGTTCGCTTAAGCATCTCTGGGAAGGATCGTCATTCGCACAAGTGGTCCCAATGTATAACTATATATCTACGACCACCTGTGCGATTGACGATCCTTCCCAGAGATGCTTAAACGAACGCTCCCAAAACGGATGCCGGTGCACTCGGAAACGAACGCGCGCACAACCAACGCTTGCGAATGCTCAATAAAAAAACCTTCCCACATCAGCTTCAATTGCTGTCTTCTAGAGCGGACCTGGGGGGAATCGATAGCCCACCGTCAGTAAATTGCCCCATGGTACATGACCCGGCAAAACGCTCCATCCTCACACCCTCCTTGCCAGGTCAAGGCGCATTTCGCGGCCTCCATGGCAACCCTGCCCCCCAGACCCCTTATCCTCACTTCGTTCGCAAACAGCAACGAGCCAGCTAGCTGGCTTTCGTAATTGACAGTTGCAACATCCCCAAAATTGCAACATTCGCACCGGAAAGCCCACAGCGCCTCAAACACACCTTACCGTCATCACGTCATCCTAACAAAGCCCACAGTACACACCTTAACCACAACATACTCCCAAATCCATTAACACACTTCAGGACAACATACTCCCAAGACCACTGAGCATCAACTCAAAGAAAGGCCACACTTCTTCCCCCCAACCCGGACGTTCGCCCACACCCATAAAGCGGCACTGCAAAGGAGGATGTTGCGCAAAGTCAAGATGGCTTAGAGAAGTTGCAAAACCACTGGCAATACGCAGTGATTTGTCGTTTAGGACTTTAGGGTTTACGGTTGAAGGTTTTAGGGTTTATGGCTTTAGGGTTTAGGGTTTGAGGGTTTTAGGGTTTAGGGTTTTAGGGTTTATGGTTTAGCTTTATTAACTTAGAAACTCAAAAACAACGGCCCTGCGCAGGAATTTTAACGTAGGGAAATGCTCCAAGTCAAGCGCGGGCAAACGTCAGGGTTCGCGCGCACTTCTTTTAAGACACCCTAGGCTCAACATACTCCCACATCCACTGAGAATCAACTCCCGGTGGCCCGTTACGGTTGGAACATGCCCAACAAGCTTGTCTCCCCGAACACAACCCAACGGAACTTATTCCCCGCTGACCTCCAACCATGCCCAGAAAACCGACCGGGCTCCAAACAGAGCCCAAACTTACCCTGTCTTTGCCCAATGTTGGACTTGACACATCATCACCTGCCATAGGCTCAATCCTTCCAAGTCCGCTCAACAGTTCGCCTCAACACAGCTGAAGCTCAACATCCTCCCAAACTCGCTCGGTTTCTGAGGAGATTGATTCAAATTGGGTTTCACCTTGGGGAGGCTTGTATCCCCCATTAAGTTAGCTACATATCCAGAGCTCGTGATCACATCATTCTAACAAAACCCACAATCCTTTTAACACACCTTAGGCTCAACATACCCCCAAATCCACTGAGCCTCAACCTCAACGACAACTATCCCCCGTTGCGGTTGGAACATGAACAACAAGCTTGTCTCCCCGAACACACCCCGACAGAACTAGTTCCCCGCTGAAGTCGGCGAAGTACTCATGGAAATGTGTTTAAATACGAAGAGTCCCAGGAGGAATGTGGATGCCGGAATACTTGAAACCGAACGGTCTCAAAACGGATATCCAACCCGGAAGACCAAGCAGTGGAAAATCGTTTGAACATTCACACTGCCACAATGAACGGTCCCAAAACGGATGCAAGCCGAGCCAAATAGCTTCCAGTAAGGCCTACACATCGCAACAAAGACCCCAACGTAGCCACAACATAGTTCAGATGGCCTTGCTATGGCCGCAAGCCGAGCCAAATAGCTTCCAATAAGGTCTACACACCGCAACAAAGACTGAAAAACTAAGCCAACATAGGCACAACATAAGTCGAAAAGCCAGCCCCAACAGCGTGTGCATTTACCGCCCTACTTGGAAGCCTAAATGCACACCTTTTTTTGGGTCAGATAGCCTTGACATGGCCGCAAACGTAGTCCAAATAGCTGGCAGTAAGCCGAAGACAACGCAACCAAGACCCAACAGCAATCCAACATCGTCACAACATAAACCTAAATGCCGGCCCAAACAGCGTGTGCATTTGCGTCCTTGATTGAAAGTCTAAACGCACACGTTTTCTTTGGGTTCAGATAGCCTTGCTATGGCCGCAAGCAAAGCCATATACCAGTGGTAGTACCCGGTGTACAATGGTTTTCCATGGAGTCTAAGAGCATCCGTTTTGGGAGCGTTCGTTTTCCAATGCGCGGCACATCATCACTTGCCACAGACTCAACCCGTCCAAATCCGCTCAAGACACCTTCGGCTCAACCTCCTCCCAAACCCAGTCAGACACCGCTCTCCACGTGAGAAACCGCTCAACGTTGCACCTCAACACACTGTAAGCTCTACATCCCCCTAAACCCGGTCAGAAACCGAGGACCTGGGGGGAATCGATAGCCCACCGTCAATAAATTGCCCCATGGTACATGACCCAACAAAACACTCCATCGTCACACCCTCCTCCCCAAGTCAGGGCGCATTTCGCGGCCTCCATGGCAACCCTACCCCCCAGACCCCTTATCCTCACTTCGTTCGCAAACAACAACGAGCCAGCTACCTGGCTTTCGTAACAAACCATGGCAATGTTTACGGCAATGGTTCTGGATTCGCGGCCTGAGTAGGCAGCCTAAAGTTTATACTTTTGGACATGTTTGTGACATCCCCTTGAAATAGCAAATATGCACCTGACAATTTGTAGTGAAAACTCAAACAAGTACTTTGAAATCACTGACAAACCGAAACGTGGTGAAAAGTCCAAGTTCGCAAAATGTTTCAAGTCTCAATCTCCCAATTGGTTCCTCCTCAAATAATCACCAACCCATACCAACCCACCTGTGACGAGTTTCAACACTTGATCTGAACGACTTTGCGGGGAACCACCATGGCACTTCGCGGTCCGTAGGGTGTGGCACGCCATAAGGATTAACGCCTCAGAGGAGACTCAGTGAGATTATTCGGCAGATTTCAGCAGACTATCTGGTTTGTGGTTTCAATCCTATGAAAAATATTAGGCAACCGGCCATGCGTTAGCAATTACTAGGGAAAATAGAAAAAAAATGTATAAAACCACCAACCTTGGAGCTACTGGTACTTACTTTTTTTAGCAACAAGACTCATTCAGCGAATGGACTCAATTGAGCGACATTCTACCAACGATCCCGATTGCTCTTGTGTTTGAGGGCAACGGGATTTGACGCCAACACACAATCTACTGATATCCTCAAAGAATGAATTTTCACGTCAGCATGGCGCGTGTCAGGAATAAGCACCAATGGCTGGTCAGGTTTCCCACTTTAAAGGGCATAATATTGACAATCGGTAAATCAAACGGCCCAGGAGGTCAGGGCTCAGAGGGTGCAAGTGAGGATGACATGGGGCGGTCCATGGCGGCAGAACCGACAAATCATGATCGCTTTCAGCAACGAAATCGCGGGTTATGAGGGGCAATCGTTATTGAATGTTTTTGAACATACCCGTCTTGGGACACAAGAAAACCAACCGAGTTTTGATACCCAAGCATCAAAGGCGCCCAAATCTAAGGCACTGCCGCAATAGGCTCTAGACCAAAATCACCTCTTCCATTGCATGAAGATATGGAGCAATGAATTCAAAACGGATTGGTACAAACAGATACTTGTCCAATGTGAGAAGAAAGAAAGGAAGAAAGAGTACTTCGAGCAATGATTCTCTGCCTTTTAATCCAGGCCAAACGACCCGCCGCGAACCTTTGGGCAAGCCCCACCCAGCCTGGATAGCATGGATTTCCTGGTGCTGCCTGCCAAGTGGTCCCAAACTTACGCAGTTCGCTGCATTTCCCCATGGGATGTTGCTTTGTTCACATGCATTGCGGAAACCGTGGCAGCATGCAAAAGTACCAATGATCTTGGAATCCTTGTTGAAAATCTGCAAGGTCATGAGGCATCCTAGCCCCGGCTGATCTCAAGTTCAGCTATCATCATCAATGTATATTTGATTAAACACACACACACACAAACAAACAAACACATTAGAAGTTGAAGCTTTATGCTAACCATGTCAGAAATTCCAAAATTTGCCTATTTGCTCCTCGCGTCGTCCCACGAAAATACCTGAATCCAACAAATAGGGGGAAACTGATAAAGTGCTTGGAGCGGGAGCCCTCTGCTCACATGGTGGTTTTTCAAAATCGGGGACACCCCAAATCTCCCTCTATATCAACCAGTTATAGTAGTAAACCATTTTTAGGGTCTCACATTTTGAGAAACCACCACATTGACATCAGTTTCACCCATCTTTTTGAGGAAGACCCCGAGATGAGAGCGCGTCCCCGCCTGCGCGTAAAGTTGCGGTGGATTGTCAACCCATTGATAAACCTGGCAGAGCTCTCCCTGAAAGGTCACAAGCCACAGCTTCCCGCGGTTCCCCAGACCGATTTTTCAGCAGTCTACCATGTCCATGTGTTGGAGAGCCCAACTTCAGCTGATAAAACTGATCGAGCCAGGAAACAGTGACCGCTGTTTGAACCAAGACTGGACTCTTGTCGCTCAAAAGCACATATCACGTCAGAATTTGAGCAGTAAGTGCAGTTGCTTTAGAGACCATTGCATCAACTGGTTCCGTATCCCCAAGAGAATACATCAATCATGGCTTTGACACTGCTCATTCCAATCGCTTGCTTTCGGCCCCCGTTGTGTGACAGACTATGGTCTGAACCCTTCGACTGCATCTAGGATCAAACCACCAACTTAGCTGCAGTCAAAACCAACTAGAACATCCAACAAACAACTGCTGATCCAGCCAGCATGTTCAATTCCTCAGCTTGTTGATGTTTGATAATTCCTGGTGAATGGTGCTTTCAGCCAACAACATCCAACAACAGTCGGAGGATTTACCAACCACCGTGCTGACCGGTGCAGGAATATCAAAGGTCATCCAAAGACGATCGATTGGCGAAAACCATCACTCTTGCATGGTAATATGCGGCAAATCGAATTATTGGACTAAATCAATAGTCGATCCACCAATCAATGGCCTTCCAAACTGAGGAGTCTGGTTTTTAGATCTCTCAAATTGTGGCCCTTGGACCGTCAAAGATGGAGATTTACATTGAACACCTCATCGCCAATCTTGACTCGCCTCACAATATCTAACAAAAGTATCATCCATGCAATTTGCCTTCACCACGGAACTAGTTGCCGTTCCACGTCAAAAGCACCCAAAAAACAATCTTGGTCGATAGTGCTTTGATGAAGCAAGCATTCCTGGGAGCGCCTCTGATGTATTCTAGTGCGGATCACAAGTATAAACCCAATCAACCCTCAAAGGAGTTGAAGAGTCACCCAAAACAACAGTTTGAATAGTCATCCTAGTGTCGCATTGCTTTGACCCGAGCTCTTTAGAATTCGATATGGTCCCTGCTCTTGGCGCCGCCGAGGAACCACGTCTTGCACCGGCAGCGGTGTGGGATGGTCCAGCGATTGGTGGCCACCCTGCCAATGTAGCGACTGGGGCGTGTGGAAAGATCTCCGACCTAAAAAGCAATGATTCGTGACCCAGCCCTGGCTCAACTGATGGGCGCTCGCGGAGTCAACTTGGGTAGGGAAGCCATGCCTCTGACAACTGGTCAGATTATCTCTCGAAATTGCACCCATTACATACTTGGGGTGAGATTGTGAGATACACGTAAGCAACTCTGCGATAGTACCGATGGGGTACAGTCAAAAAGAATTGAAGGGTGGGTTGCTTCGGAAGTTCCTGGAACTGCCCGGACTTTCCCGGAACATCGAACCTCCCGGAACTTCCTGGAACCTTGCAGAACCTTCCGGAGCTGCGCCAGGACACCCCGGAGCTTGCTGTATTTGGGCTGAAGACCCCATTAGCATAAGTTCCTTTTGCAAAAAGAGGATGTGAAAAAAGGAGCTCCTTTTGTTTAGGGGCACGACCCGGTAAACAAAATTGTGCAAAACGAACTGTCGCATCGCAAGTTCCTTCTACAACTCCTTCGGACAGGTGCAGTCTTGCAAGATACATTTATCATGGTAGACCTCTATGAATTGGCCATGCACCACCTCGAGATCGCACAGCAATAATAGCCGCTTTAACATGGAGACACATGACCACAACACTGAATGAGTAGCTCAAGAAGAAACCTGATGGTCTGCCAGATGTTGATCTCTGAAAAATGGTGCCGCACAAAATGCCCACTTAAGATCACATAAAAAAACTGAGCTCAGACTACATGCAGTGTTCCATTTTCAAGAGGAAATTTGAAGGATTATTCATAATATAGAACCATTATTGTACAGATAAGAAATCATCGCTAGTATCCACCACTGTCATGGTTGGTGCTCGTGGATGTGATCAGTATGAGCTGTTGTTGTTGGTGGTGGTGGTTGCGGTGGTCCTGTTGGATATGGACTGATTCATTTTTCCAGCGCTATTGGGTATGCAAAACCAGTTCAATGCAAGGACCTAGGTAACCAATTGCTCCGCCAAAACAAGAAGTAGCTCACAAGAATGGAAAGAAACAAACAGCATTACTGTATCTTGGAGATGGCACCATTTGCTAAGAGTAGCAGCACATTTCAATTTCTTGCAACCACAACAACTGCTAAGGACTACGGCGACCACTGCTGCAACCACTCCTATACTGCTCCTATTACTGCTCTATCAATCTCTATCAGACCTTTGACGTTTTAGCACCTTCTTACCTTGACCACCAACCAGTCCCCTTGGGTCTTCCAAGGATGCCAGGGGGAACCCAGAACTTCGGGCGGCACTCCCAGTCCATGCCTGAGGTGTTGAATTGGTCATCCTGTGCAAGGACAACCAGGTCAGAGTTTCAGACCGCAACTCGAAAGTGTCGACTATCTTTCAAAGTTTCGATAAGCAAACATAAAAAGGGTATTTCTTACATTCCTACATAGGTGTTTCCACTCAGCCCATCTCTTTGCCTTCGAGCCTGTGAATCCCCGACATTATAGGAGAAAAACTGAATCGATTGAGTGGTTTCTTATGGATTGGGATACTTATGACAATCAGCTCAGGACCTCAGGATGGAAGTTTCACCATTGCTAACCGCTCTGTACTCAAAGCCATAGGACTCCCATAACTAAACGAAAAATCCAAAGTGGAACTCGGCAACTCTTGAGTTAAGTTTTGCAACCTCGGTATACATAGTCTGCTTTCTATGTAGCAAACACAAACAGCCTATTGGGATTGTGACTATATATAGCCACATCCAAATACAATCAAACACGATATAAAGAGGGAAATTGCCCCTTAAATAATGACAACATCCAGCTCCCTATCATGTTTCCAAGCCTGAACGGGTCAGGAGCAATTCGGCTAAAGCACTCCGTCCCTTGAGTGCTCCCCTTGAACCAAATGAAAACATGAACCACAAATGTGCTCAAGACTGGATCGCTAGATATCCCTAGCATAATAGTGTGGATTCCCACCCAAGCATTTTTCAGAGCTGGGCCGGCATTCCCCAAGAATTGGATTCAATCAACTTCCTTGGTATGACAAAAAATATGCTATGACTTTCACCATGTCCCCGCCCTTCACTGGCCGCTCAACTTTGGTAACAATTGTTCCCAGAGCTTTCAAAACTGAATCTACCAGCACCAAGCTCAAAACCACCTCCTTATCGCGCTCTTGACTAGTGCAAATGTTTGAGATTTTTCGCAAAGGCACAAATCCTAAGGACCTCGCCAAGAAAACAGGAAATCGCTCTCGCTCTCGACAATGTAAAGAGCTGTGCCAGGCTCTTCTTGTTATTTCTTGTCCGTATGTCAAAGGGTAGTTCTTTCCATGGCCCAGTGGATGCTCACGGACGGGTCATCAGTGTCTCTTTTTCGTCAAATCGAGGTCTCACTCTGGAAGTTTCTCCAGGAATCTTCTCTCCAAGTCCTCGGACTCTAACTCCTAAAGCACTCCATGTCTGGTGGCTCAAACTGGCTCAAACCACACATGGGGGTCTCTCAAAACAGGGGACCCTGCAAATCATCCTTTTTATTGACAATTTATACTGATAAAACCAACTATGTTTGGGGTCTTTCATTATAAGAAACCCCCATAGTCTCATGCGCAAACAGATTGCGTTAATCAAATCCTGATCTACCGGTGAGCCAAGTTGGTTTTTAACCCGGGTAAGTAAGAGTTCTGTCCATGACACCTTGGAGAAGGATAGATAGGTGGGTATCATGTGGGTTGGTCAACCAACTCCTAACTAGGGGTCCCTACCTTGATGGAGCGCTGCTCAATTGTCTGGCACTATTTTATCTGACATCACCGATGGTATGGCACGCCACGCATTTCATCATTACTTGCCGACATCCAGAATGAGCCCTGCTCAGGCATGCACAATGCTATCATTATGATTTGTTGTGATAGCAAATATATGCATCAACAATTTGACATATGCATCGAGTGAATATGAGCCGTGAGCTTCAGCATGAAATGAATAGCTGCTGCCTTGGTATACTCGACACCTTCATAGAACTGAGACCGAGGTCGACACCTTGCGATATTGCAGTGCCTAGGTGCTGATAGCATGTCATGCACCCGTGAAACATCCCACCGGCAAAATGTGTGGCAAAGAGGAAAGAGGGGAAACATGGGGAAACTATCATAGTTTGGATTCTCATAATTTATGGGGGAGCAATCAGGAACCAAACGAATCCGCTATCTAAACGCATCTAAATCTAGCTTCCATTGGCTTCCCCAGCTTCAAAGTGGCCTCTTTATTTTCAGTCTGCACCGTCTGCACACATCCAAAATAGCTTTGACCAGCTGAACCTTGCTGTTGCCTACTTCCACTTGTTTTTTCCCAGCATGATTTCTTTTGATTTCCATAAGAATAGTCATGAGAAATCCACTTGCAGAAGTTGTTCTTATGATTTCTTATGACTCCGCCGTAAAGTTGTGAACCCAGGCTGAGGAGAAAGCTCTTTGCTTTTCTGCTGCAACTGCTTCAGCTTCGGCTTCAGTATCTCCTCTCTGCCTTGGGAGGACTGACAAGGCTGACATCTTTCATAAGTCTTGTGGAGCTGAAGCCGACTCCCAGCTGCAATGTTTAACTGTAGCTTAGGGACTGCTGCAGATCTTGATCAATGAATCCCCCAAGTCTCTTTCAAGGAGATGCCCAGCACAGTCCGGATGGCCCCTCCGAACTAAGTTCCTCGACGGAATGAAATATCCTCCCAGGATGCGTCGGCCCGCCACATCGATCTTCACCTGTGGCATTCCGCTCAGCTAGGGGCATCCATTCATCCATCCAGGTGTGGAATGAGATTCTCCGATGTGCGGCGCAATCTCTAGAACTGTTACGACCGTTTAGGACATGGATGGACATGGTATGCAGATTGAGTCGGGTTGGTGAGGCTTCAAACCGCTTCAGTAGCTTTTTTTCACATGTTCCGCAATGGTATGCTGCATAAAACACCCCTGCGTCCACACGGCAAATTGATGCCTGTCGACACAGCAGTGAGGTCAACAGCCGGGCTGGCAGGTCACTTAATTGCAAGATCTGCTGCCGTCCCGAATTGTTGCGTGGTGCAAAAGCTGAGCCGCCACTGGCCAAGTTGGTGACTTGGCTGAGCAGTTGCATCGAGGCAGATTCACCCCTCAATGACAAAGCCTGCATCTTTGAGCTTTCCACAGAAGGTAAAGTCCAAGTAAACCTCGTGGGTAGTGGAAAGGGCGGGGACCTGCTTGTAACGACCTTGTTCCAGATTTGACTTCAGCTGGATCATCAGAGTCCGGTAGTCAGCTGTGAAGTCATCTCCTTTCAATGCCTTCAGCAATGCCCAGGTAAAGGCGCCCTGGTAAATCCCGTCCACGTGAGCATCCGCACTGGTTTGGTCATCCTGGCAACCTGAGAAGACCCACAGCTGATGATCCTTGTACTTCTCAGCCTTCAAAGCTCCCCGGAGCCCCTTGTCCGCTGGCTTCACGGACCTGTCTTCATCCTCGATCTCCACATTTGGCTGCGGCAACCAACGAATCCTCACCTCCTTCGGTGCGGAGGCATCCTTGTGATTCATCTTCTGCTCGTATGCATCTTCCAAGTCCTGCTCCAAATTTCCGATGTAGATCTTCGCTCCATCGCCCACTTTCAAGCTCTCCAGCTGCTTCAATGCCGCCTCCTTTTCCTTCAACTTGGCCTCCATCTTGTCCACAGATCCTGTGCAGAAAGCAGCAATCTTTGTGTCCAGCAAATAGCTGTAGCCAGATCCATCATCATATCCAGCTGTCTTCTTGGGAAAGCTGTGCTTCTCGAAAAGAGCGCACAGCTCGCTGGTGGTCTTCTTCTTCAGATCCAACTTTCCAGAATTCACCTCCGTGTAGAAGCGCACCTGTGACGCGATCGCATCCTTCTGGGTCTGCAAGCGCTTGACCATGATGTCCTTCTTCTTGGCGGTCAACGGTCCCTGTGTCACCACCATTGTTTCAGTGAGATTCGCAACTGTGGCGCTGTGGCAGCAGTCAAAGAGGCACACTGCCTTGCATCCCTTCTTCAAGGGGTCATAGAGTTTCTCGTGGATCTCCGTATCAGTGATCACTGTGGCGGGCCAGGGGCCGTCAATGCAATCCAATGGGCAAATCACATCTGAAGGCATTGTCTTCTTGTCTCCGTTGTATTGCGAACCATGACCACTGTAGTGGAAGACCAACAAATCTCCTGGCTTAGCTCCTTTGTACAGCCAGTCCATGCCTTCGAGGATTCTCGCCTTGGTGGGCCAATTGCTCTTGTCCTGGTCCTCATTGATCATCAAAATGTCGTCCACTTTGAAGCCATACTGGTCCACCAGCACCTTCTGCATGTTGTTCACATCGTTGATGCATCCGCGCAGCTCACTCCTGGTGTTCCTGTAGTTGATGCCAACCAAGCAAGCTTTCTTGGTTCCTACGACCCGAGCGCTGCCAGCCAACACTTGGATGGCCTGCGCGTTCCTGTCGCCTTCACCATTGCAGCTGTTTCCCATGGCGGAGGTTCTACGAGGGCGGATGATCTGGGCAAGAGCTATCAGCTGGCGACACAATATGACACAATGCTACGCTGCTGCCACTCATCAATTGTCATCATGCATCAGATTCGTGGGATCACCAAGAGACCCCACATGATATCTGCATCTGTGTTCAATGGGTCAATCATGGTCAATCAAGTCATCCAGGGTCCCCAACGGTCCCCAATTGCAGGGCCATCCATTGAAAGTTGCAGTTCCCCAATCGACGAATGACTGCACCCGGTGCCTCCCAACCTTCCACTCCTGGATGCCACCTGACCTCAGTGCTGATGTGCTGCGATCATTTTTCAGTGCGGGTTTTTCTGTACAAGGCCGAGAGCAAGTCTCAACGTCATGCTCTGCAATTTGCCATCGATTTATGCCAACAAGTGCCTGAAGCAGAAACACATCTTTGGAGGCCAAGTAGGCTGGAAGGGATGTAGCTTTGCCAAAGATTGATTGTCAATGAGCAACCGCAGGGCAAAACAACCCACTGCAATAGGCTGTGATGATCTGTGATGGGATAACATTCGGCCGATCCATACCCAGGAAAGTTCAGGCAGTACCAAAGGCTCGCGCGCCCTCCTCTCCGTCGTCTCCGTCGCCGTTTGACTGCCCTCCTTCCATTGGACGTTCCTGCCATGGAACTAGCCTGGGTGGATCTGCTAAATCTCAAACGGTGATAAGACAGATCAAAAAGGACATGACAAATAGAAATCAGTAGAATCTCTTGAGAGATTCTTAGAATCGCTGCGTTTTCAAACTACCAGAAACTGAGCATTCAATTACTTGTTACTTTCATAGAGTCGGCCTTTTTGGAAATCCTGACAGCCCAATTAGATTCTCAACAGTCCCAGCAGGACCTCCCGCGGTTTTAGTCTGCAAGAAACAACAATCCGAGAAAATTGATGATTTTGGATAAGCATGGCCCCTGTCTTCACCGCAAGTTGCAGCGAAGCCCATCTTTTTTGATCCTTTCCGAGTGCTGCAGCTGTCTTTCACAGCCTTGCCGCGCAAAAATGATTCTGTGTCCAGCTACTGTTGGGACACTCTGACAACCTTGAGTAATCCAAGATCGTCCCAAAGGTTTGCTTCCTCGAAGCAAACCTTCATCCCTTCAGCCACCAATCTGCTCACTTGAATCTGCTAACTCAGAGCACTTTGCAGATCGTCGCATGAAGTTCGGAATCGCTGACTGCCTACAGGTCCCGGCCAAATGTCGGGTTTCCGGGTTCTCGGGTTGAATGACTTTTCCATGATTGTCCGAAATTTTGCATGGACTTGAGTGCCAAAATAACGAGGTTTCCTTAAGCTAGCTAGAAGAGGTAAAGCAAGCGAATGAAAGTTCAGAAGTTCAGAGAGCTTGATACTCGTCAGACTGAAAGCCAACGGACAAACCCAACGGTTGCGGTCTGTCTGCAACGCAGAATTTATGAACATCTCTCCATCAGCATGCTGTATGGGACACAAAAGTCATCAAGCAAGATGCTAATCTATGAGTATGCTATAAATCTTTTGAATTCAACAAATGAGATGCTAATCTCAACAGTTTTAAATTCGATAAACAAGATGAGATTCCAATCTATCCCAGTGATGGTTTTAATGGCCCGGTGGCAACCCCTTGAACCTGCTCCAGCTGGCCAATGGTGATCAACGCCTGGTGCGTTCACACCGACCAACCAACAGAGGTTACCTGTGGCCCTCCCTGACAACCTCCTGGATGACAATCATCCCTCATGACTTAGCCATTCATGCAATTTGAATATATGTTTTAGATCATTTGGTATTCAGTACGCAGGACTTATGCAATCAAGCAAGGTTTTGTTTCCCCCCCCTGTGCTGAGGAATTGCAACAAACAAATTTGGATGAGGGTCATCAACAATGCACAAAGGGTACTAAGGCGACCAGGTTCGACAATGCACGTCTGAAATGGACCTAGCTAGGCTCTGCTTGAGGGCATCAATGGATATTTCTAGTGAGTGCTTCCCATCAACCCGTCCAAAGCTTCAGAAGAAGGAGACTTCAAGTTGATTTCTCAGGCTGTACAAGGTAGGAGTTAAAGTCCTTTAAGATCTTTAAGGAATAACGGAATAACCATGAGACTCAGGTCTGTAGCCTCCCCCGGGAGCCTTTTGGGTCTTGGCAAATGTCTCCTTGGTGACCTCCAACGAACAGGCCCACTCCGTGCCATCCAGCCATTCACCTCGCAACATCAACACTTTGGAAGGACAATTTGGACCTGGTTTCCGCATGTTTCTGCAACCCTTTAAGCTGTCCTGGATTGTTCTGATATGTTCTGATTGTCAGAATCTGATAGAATCTGCAATTTGGAATCCAAGGTCTGAACACACGGTCAACGATTCAACCTGTGGACTTCCGTTGGCCGCAAATGATCTGTGCTGGTGACAGGTGATCACAGTGCTGACCAGCTGCGGGCATCAGCTATGCTAAGAGCGTGATTTTCGGACACGTACTTTACCTGGGCAAACTGCGACAGTAGCCACAGTAAAGCTATATGATACATCACGCTAGTTTGATACTTCGTTTTTACTGCCAACAGATGCCACACTACCCCAGCAGCTCTAGCTCAAGAACGCTTTCTGGTTTCTTCAACACCTGTCAACTTTGTGATTCTCTTGAGTGCAGTTCTAGCTTCGTATCTAATTAGTACAGTACTGTATCGCCTGAAATTAGCAGCCACAATCTTAGCCCTCGGCTGTTGTGTCCCCATCATTTGCCTGCAGCAATTCTCATGGCGTTACAAATATCTAGAGAGATCACCTCAGGAAATCGAGCAAACAATCTCTTACTCCAAGTGAACAGCCCTACAGCCGTGCGACACGCTGAACGAAGTATATAAGCTTATCAGCTTATCATGCGGTCTCCGAGTACTGTTTATTGTACGCTATTGTATTCTATCCTGACATATTGTGAGGTAAGTCGTCTGAAGATTGTGATTTTCCATGTCTTCAAACGTGTTCAATGAAGAATGGAACGGAAACTTCGTTGACGTTCTACACCTGAGCTCTCTGTCACTATGACCTGAGATCTCTGGAGACAAGACGAGACAGGTCACATGCCACATGTCATCCCGTGATCTCTGCCTTGAACTCATCACACACAGTCTTTGTCACCTCAACCTTGGACTGACGGGCTGACTCCAAGTCCTGATGACACATGCCACACTTTGGTGCTCACTGCTTCCAGCCAAAAGACATCCAAAAGAAAAGTCTATGGCTTGCCTGTTATGATCATTCCTGATACAGAATCTGACCTAGCTTTGGACCTACTGCTTGCATGATGTATCACCACTGAACCGATGCATTGCGCTCC
>VSDK01028329.1:252813-262854 GCA_009767595.1 Symbiodinium kawagutii
CCCCTGCCTCTCCGATAATGTCCCATTCCTTAGTGCACTTGTGGCTTGGCAGCTGCTCAAAAGTCAATAGATGTCAATGGATGTCAATAGAAAGCACTTCAACAACTAGGACTCAGGATACAAATGCAATATAGTCTATACCGGATAATTACACATGCAAATACCAAGTAATGTCAATAGTCACCAAAATCACTCAAGTTTCTCAGGAAAAATAAGTTCAGTTTCTCAGGCACATCTCAGGCTGATTCGCCGGGTTCCAGTGCTTAGGCAGCCGAGGCTCTCCATTATCCACGAGGTGTTTGGTGGTGAACTTCTCCCAAAGCCACGCATCAATCTCGCCCTTCCCCATGGCCTCCCTGGCACCGTCCAGGGTGCCCACCTCACACTGCCAACGGTGGGGTGTAGGGACACAAGCTTTGGAGGAAGGTTTCCACTGTCAGAGTTTAGAGCTGAATTCAAAACATCTCTGATATGAGTTTAAAGTATAGCTTCAAAATGCCATGGCATGATACAGCATCCAACGTACATTTGAATCAATGTGGAAGAGATTCCGCCGCAGCGTGAACCTTCGGTGAAGTTTGAAATGCATCCTGGAATCAATCTTGATCCATCCAAAAGTCAATGGACGAATGTTCCAAGAGCCACTCACCGGGCTCTTGATGGAAGAAGTTCTCACAACAGCAGAGGCAGTGATTCTAATGAGTGGCCAGCTGGCAGAGCCAGCCGAGCTGGAACCTTTCATGGTGAGAAATCCATAGAAATCCACTTCTCCAGCTATTCTCCAGCTATTCTCCGTCATCTTCCCATACTGAGGCCCCAGCAATCTTCAGAGGCGCATCTGTTGCAGGTGCCCAACCTGGCTGCGAGACCCACTGGCGCCCAAAATGCATCGATTCCTGAAACGGATGTGACTTCCGAGGTGACCAAAGGACATCCCTCAAAGAGGATCCCTCAGTTTCAGAGGATAATTCACTGTTTACATATATGTGTTTGCTTCACCTTTGCCAATCATGACTTCTCATAACTTCTGCTTGACAACCAATAGACATTATATACTGCTTCCAGCATTGCTGGTCATGTCTCCTGTTGCTTGGATCACACATCTCTATGGTACTTGTTGTGACTCACGACTGTTGTGTCCCTTCGGTGGCTTGCCAGCTGCCCTTGTGCCTTGTTGATCTGCAAAAACATGTGCCATGAGATGCGAACCGCTCAGCATGCGCGAGACCCCAAAGATGCGACCCTGCGAGTGCCGCATGACTGGAACCATGGCATGAAGAGTTGGTTCATGCCAAGGGCTCGAGCTTTCATGTCGATATTGGCACAATCTGCTGATGTCTGGATGTTTCTATGCACAATCTGATGATGTCTGACCGTCAAAATCAACAAGTCTGCATAGCACACACCCGAGAAACACAGAGCACAAGATCCAGCGACCAAGGGGTGCCTTGAGGTCCGTGGGAACTTTGATTGGACTCCCTCGCGGTGAGGCAACCAGCTGTGGGGTTGGGCCTTTGCGTAGCTAAGACCCTTGACTCAAAACATCTCTAGGACTCTTCCCGCACACATCTGACAAGTTCCAACGGAAAAAAGAACAACTGCATGCAAGACAAAGAACAACTAGCACCTCCCATGTCTGAGTTTAGGTGATTTCAGGATACCTTTTCCGGAACCCCAAGCTTGAAATCAAACAACCAATGTCATAGCGGCAAAAGTTTCGATAGTCAGATTTTTTGCTGGCTACAAATACTCCATACTTGAAAAACATTGAGCCTAACAATACTTAGCACATCAAAGTATTTCCTGAATGTCATGTTTGAGTTCGAGTAATTACATTTGAAATAACTATCTTATATCGCTTAATTATTGTGTTTACAGAAAGTTCTCTACATTTTACAGTAAGAAACAGCCCGTTACTCCTCAATGGGTTCCTGAACAACCACACATCTCAGTATACTGAACACACGTGGTGAAATTGGTACCTTCCCGTAATATGAGATATGAACACACTTGCAGGCACACTGTCCCAACCTGCAGTTTGGCAACTGAGGTTCTGTAAAATCAAGCACCAGCTACTTTCAACTTGAACAGCTTGTTCAATGACTCTCCGCACGGCAAAACCCCATGCCTTTCTTCACGTGAATGCCCCATCGCCTTACCGTCTAAGAAATGTCACGAGAGAAACTCAAGGCACCACGTGGCTTGTATAGGATTGTGGTTGCAAATGCCGTGACTGTGCCATGGCATCAGCTAACGACTCTATATTGAACAGCGAAGCTTGGAACCTGATAGGTGACGTGGCTCTTCAATGATCGGGATATCCTCCACTGATGGGGAACGTTGTCATACCTTATACATTTCCAGCTTTAGAGCTACCATAGTATGCCGTGCTATACATCCATTTCAAGCTTTAGAGCTACCACAATATACCACAGTACTACGACTCAAACGAATACGTCATGCCGCGTTAGCTTCTCAAACTCGTGGGTCAAGCTCCGCAGCAGTTCGAACGTGTTCAGTTGGATGTTCATCATTTCTAAAAATATATGATTTGAACAACTAAATGATTTGAAAATACATGTTCAATCATTTTCAAGTCATTTCAGAAGCGACATTTTTGACCCCAATACATTTGCAAAGACCTTGGTGCACACAACTTGGGTCCCCAACAGAGGCGACTTCACATAGGTTCCAACCACCTGCGCCCAAGCCACGCAGAGACTCGACTGCAGCTGGTGGAATTTGGAGCAGTAGATACAGTGCATACCATTCCCAAATACAGGTACTATCAAATACTACCCAGCCTAAAATACGAAGAGAACAAAAACTAGAAACTGTTACATATCAAGTTTATACGACATATAGAAACTATTGTATAAGTCTACAAAATATAAAAAACAATATACATATCAATTGATATTCTCAAATGATTTCCAATTGGCACTGCAATCACCACTCAACCCTTGGCTCCCAAGCTGTTCGGGTCGTTCCGGCAGCAAATGATTTCTTCAGGACCACTGCAACTACACTTAGTGCAGGTCGCTAGCTTTTGAGACAGAAATACCGTGAAACCAAAATGCCCCATATGTCATTTTTCCTGTACCCCATTCATGCCCTTCCAAGGAAACTTTTAAGCCGCCACATCCTTCCAAAAGTCTCAAACTTACAATCAAAATCAATGAAACTGATACTGGCATATACAGGCCAGTTCTTTATTTCTTTCCAAAGTGGGTCAACGTAGAAACGAAACCAGCGGGTGGATGGATGTCGGTGGTGGTACCAAGGCTCTAGAGCTACGAATCTTCAAGAACTTGAGCCTATTGGTTTAATCTCTACTAGTACCCTCCTGGAAACACAAACCCGAACAAAGGGGTATCCCACTAAGAAACTGATCTTCCAACCCCTATCTGGGAGGGTTACCAGAGGCCAATTCTGGGAAATCTCACACCCAAAACAAGATCACATAAAACAAACCACGGGTCTGATCTGACACACATAGGAGACCCTATGTTTTATTTTGCACGGCTTTCCAGCGCGCAATAAGTTCCCATCTCTTGTTGCTGCTATAATTGAATAATGTATGCTGAATTGATTCAATTTGACTCATAATCACAATAATCACAAAGAAAAAGCAACAATACAATTCTATCACTGTATGTACATTTAAATGTGTATATACAATATCTTGTCATGAAATGGCATGGAATTAAAGAGATATCCAAAATATAAATGGCATTTTCTCTGGCACATTTCGACAACAAAATAAGGTGTCCACTAAAACGGTCCCATCTGGAACATTTTGTCTGGCATGTTTAGACAACCAAATGATTCCCCCTAAAACGGTCCCATCTGGATTATCTTTCTCTGGCACATTTCGACAGAAAAATATGATTTTCCATTAAAGTTGTCCCATCTGGAACACATTGTCACATTTCGACAGCAAAATATGGTTTCCACTAAAACGGTCCCCATCTGAAAAATTTTGTCTGGCACATTCAAACAACTCAATGGTTTCCACTAAAACGGTCCCTATCTAGAACATTTTCTCCAGCATATTCGACAGCAAAATATGAATTTCCATTGAAACGGTCCCATCTGGAATATTTTGTCTCGCACATTTCGACAGCTAAGTATGGTTTCAAATAAAACGGTCCCTCTCTGGAACATTTTCTCTGGCACATATCGACAGCAAAATATGATTTTCCATTGAAGCGTTCCATATTTGGAACACATTGTCACATTTCGACAGCAAAATATGGCTTCCACTAAAACGGGTCCCCATCTGGACAATTTGTCTGGCACATTCAGACAACTCAACGGTTTCCACCAAAACGGTCCCCATCTAGAAGAATTTCTCCGGCACATTTCGACAGAAAAATATGATTTTCCATTAAAAGGGTCCCTATTGGGAACACACTGTCTGGCACATTTTGACAGCAAAATATGGTTTCCATTAAAAGCGCCCATATCTGGAACACTCTGTCTGGAACATTTTGACAGCAAAATATGGTTTCCACTAAAACGGTCCCCATTTAGAACAATTTCTCCGGCACATTTCGACAGCAAAATATGATTTTCCATTAAAAGGGTCCATATCTGGAACACACTGTCTGGCACATTTTGACAGCAAAATATGGTTTCCACTAAAACGGTCCCTATCTCGAACATTTTTCTCTGACGCATTTAGACTCCAAATTGTGGCTTCCAACAAGACGGTCCCTATTGGGAACATCCTGTCTGGCACATTTCGACAGCAAAATATGTTTTATTCAAATCAAATGGTCCCCATCTGGAATATTTTCTCTGGCACATTTGGACAACCAAATGGTTTTCACTATACGGTCCCTATCTCGAACATTTTCTCTGGCACATGTCGACAGCAAAATATGGTTTCCAATAAAATGGTCCCTATCTGGAACATTTTCTCTGGCACATTTCGACAGAAAAATATGATTTTCCATTAAAGTTGTCCCATCTGGAACACATTGCCACATTTCGACAGCAAAATATGGCTTCCACTAAAACGGTCCCCGTCTGGAACATTTTGTCTGGCACATTCAAACAACTCAATGGTTTCCACTAAAACGGTCCCTATCTAGAACATTTTCTCCAGCATATTCGACTTCAAAATATGTTTTTCCATTAAAACGGTTCCATCTGGAACATTTTGTCTCGCACATTTCGACAGCTAAGTATGGTTTCAAACAAAACGGTCCCCATCTGGAACATTTTCTCTGGCACCACATATTGACAGCAAAATATGATTTTCCATTAAAGCGTTCCATTTGGAACACATTGTCACATTTCAACAGCAAAATATAGCTTCCACTAAAACGGTCCCCATCTGGAACATTTTGTCTGGCACATTCGGACAACCAAATGGTTTCCACTAAAACGGCCCCTATCTAGAAGAATTTCTCCGGCACATTTCGACAGCAAAAGTTGTTTTATTCAAATCAAATGGTCCCCATCTGGAATATTTTCTCTGGCACATTTCGACAGCTAAATATGGTTTCAAATAAAACGGTCCCATCTGGAACACATTGCCACATTTCGACAGCAAAAGTTGTTTTATTCAAATCAAATGGTCCCCATCTGGAATATTTTCTCTGGCACATTTCGACAGCTAAATATGGTTTCAAATAAAACGGTCCCATCTGGAACACATTGCCACATTTCGACAGCAAAATATGGCTTCCACTAAAACGGTCCCCGTCTGGAACATTTTGTCTGGCACATTCAAACAACTCAATGGTTTCCACTAAAACGGTCCCTATCTAGAACATTTTCTCCAGCATATTCGACTGCAAAATATGTTTTTCCATTAAAACGGTTCCATCTGGAACATTTTGTCTCGCACATTTCGACAGCTAAATATGGTTTCAAATAAAACGGTCCCCATCTAGAACAATTTCTCCGGCACATTTCGACAGCAAAATATGATTTTCGATTAAAAGGGTCCATATCTGGAACACACTGTCTGGCACATTTTGACAGCAAAATATGGTTTCCACTAAAACGGTCCCTATCTCGAACATTTTTCTCTGACACATTTAGACTCCAAATTATGGTTTTCAATAAGACGGTCCCTATTGGGAACATTCTGTCTGGCACGATTTGACGACCAAATGGGAGTTGCCGCTAACAGTCCAACGTTGGAAATTGTAACTTTGGCGCCAGAGCAGAAGACAAAAACCCATCAAAAACATCCGAATGAAAAAAAGATAGACCAAAAGCATTCGGCTGGGTTTTTCATGAACAAAAATGTTTTCAACAACATGTTGAAAAAAACGGTTTTTGCATATGTGTTTTAAAAAAGCCTCTGAAAAAAATGCGGGAGTTCCCCCCTTGCTTATACATGTAATTTGGAGGAATGTTTCGGGTATCCCCTTAAGACCTTTGTTTGTCTGTTTTCAACATTGTATTGTTGTTTTCGTTTCTGTTGATTTGGGTCCTGGAATGCTATGTAGGGAAATCTGCTTGACACTGAAACCTGCTGTGCGAAGATTACATCTCACGCAGAGCAGGCCCAGTGCCTTGCTGATTTCTCTACATAACATTCCAGCATATTCCAGAAACAAAAAATGTACCTGAATTACATTCTTGAAGTGAGGGCTATCAAGAGTTGTAGCAGAATTAGACCAAATCCATTCTTCACGACATTCCACGACTTTGTCGTAGCCATGTGCGAACTCAAAACAACTCAGAAATAGGTCAGTTTTATTTCGTAATTTTGGAGTAGATCCTCACAACTTCTTTGTCGTGACCTAAATCCAATATGAAAACTGAATGAAAAATGATACTAAAAAACATGTAATCATAAAAATATTGACCAAAACATGTATAAACCTTGACACTTCGCATCGCGACTAATATGGTGACCATGCTACATCCACAACTCCTGGGACTTTCTCCCAGCCGCCTTGGTCTTGGAGCCTTGAGCAATGCGAGCCACAGCACCCTCTGAGAGCATCACTGCCACATCCACCTGGGCTCCAGTTCCACCAAGCTGCACCACTGACATCCAGTGACATCCACTCCACCAGTGACTGCACCAGTAGCAAGTTTGAATCACATTGAATGATGAAATGCTTTGAAGCTCGAAACTGAACAAAACTCACAACATTCATTCCACAAACAATCCACATGTACTTGAAGCAAAGATAAGTATACCATCTTGGCCCTGGCAACACTGTGAATCCAAATCATTGGGTCTCTTTCATCACAAACCCCAAATCAATGCTTGCCCCCCCCAAGGCCTCATCATTGTCCAACTTCTGACCCATGGCTCCAGTACCCTGCGGTGTCATGTCCCACCTTGGGAGCCCGAAGCGTAGACTGAGCGTCGAAAAAGATGAAGATGATGATGATGATGATGATGATGATGATGATGATGAGGATGATGATGATGATGATGATGATGATAATCATGATGATGATGATGATGATGATGATGTTGATGATGATGATGATGATGATGATGAGGATGATGATGATGATGATGATGATGATAATCATGATGATGATGATGATGATGATGATGTTGATGATGATGATGATGATGATGATGAGGATGATGATGATGATGATGATGATGATAATCATGATGATGATGATGATGATGATGATGTTGATGATGATGATGATGATGATGATGATAATGATGATGATGGTGATGCTGATGCTGATGCTGATGGTGATGGTGATGGTGAGGAGGAGGAGGATGAGGAGGATGGTATCGATTTGAATCTGATGGTTGATATTCAACATCTATTGCTGTTATCAACATTCTACATCCAGAGTAAGTTTCTTTGCACGAAGGACGGTCCTTGCGATTAGCCGTTTGTTCAGATATTTTGGGGCAAGCTGGTGTTGCTTCTTTCAAATCTCAACGGTTGGAAGTTCTTCAAATTGCGGCAGAGCCACTGCATATCGATGCCTTTCGCTTCATAGAGACCCCGGTCCTTTGCCAAGTGAAACGGCGCATTGAAGTGCTCAGGCACGCCCGCCTCACCATTGCTCGCCAGCCACGGCTTGCAGCACATCGAAAACATGGAGCAGGGACTGTTCCCACACCCAATCATCACAAAGGATTCACATGGATCCACTGTTCCCTGCTACCTCCATCCATCCACAAATCAGTACACACACAATCACACACAGGATCCATTGTTCCCATACACAAACGTGGGTGTCGTGTCTTCCCCCCTTGCAGCTCCCAAGGCTTCAGGTCGTGGCTTACAGTACCAAGGCACTATCCGAAGAGGAGTCACCCCACGCAGGCTGCGGGACAAACGTGCTATCAGGCCAGCCATGGCAGCCAGTAGTGTGTACAGTTTTGAAAAGAAACAAGGAAGAACAGGAAAACCTAGGAAAAACTTGGTAGTTTTGAGGTGTTTTCTGTTTCCAGCTACTTTGTGCTGTCCCAAATGCCAGATTAGTTTACACATTTGAGTCTTGAACAGAAAATGATGTCAAATTTTCATCAGTCCTGAGTCGTGATATGTTTAGCAAGTATCCAGATTATGCTTGTCGCTACCTGCTACCATTAGTCAAGCTTGCCAGTACCCGAGTCTGAAACCTTAAGCCTTGTGATGCTGTGAAGATCGTATGATGCCTTGTGGCAATGGTCAAGCTGGATGCAGGTCCCGAAGGCGCACGCAAGTGAAGCAGCAACAAATCAACTGCCAACTTACAAGTCTTACTGGCCGCTTATATGAATCTTAATAGCTGAATAATATGGTATATAGTATATATAATGATCTTATATGATCTCAATGGCTGAATGAAAGCCTCTCACTGCTCAGATTCGAACCGAGTAAACAACACGATCTCAGCATACTCAACCATGACATACCATGACCATCCCTGATTGTGCAAGTCCCATGGAAAGCATGACGTTCCAGCTGATTATATAGCCTCATCCAAGCTGGCCAGTAGCATCACCGGAAAACCACTGGGCGCATCGCGAACATGAAGAGTCTTTGAGGAGACGCAGTTGGATGCTATGCTGCTTATTTAATGTGTTTTTTTTTCCAGCCTAATAAACAGCACGATTTACAGAAGTGTCCACTTGTGGCAGTACCCAACCATGGCTCATGGCTCGCTACAAAAGGTGGTTGCGCGGCCACAAAACTCCGGTGGCGCCTGAGGTTCAGCCTCATGACTTACCTAGAGCTGTCTGCCAACATGTCATGGGTACCACATGATGCGGTGGGAAGGTTGTATCATGTTTTTTTTTTTTTCGAACTGTCACAACTTGAACTCGCAAGATGTTGTTGGGGCTCCGTGGGTTTATTTCCAGCTTTGCTTTCTGGCAGGTACACGGTTGAATCATATCCGCCGACCCCTGCTCATGCCAACCATGGCAGGGGCGGCGCCTGGGATCGCCGTAGGCGTGGACGTGGACGTTGACCTTGGCTTTGGCTTGGCATCTCCAGGGCCACGACCATGGCCGCAAGTATCACCCGTTCCAAGCATTGCCTGGGGAACGCACAGCAGCAAGCCACTGCCATACCAAGGCTACGATTGCTAACGCTACGGCAACATCCTTGGGAAAGCACAGCAGCCTGGGGGATTCAGCCCTTGCCTTTGTTTCCCGGAAACGCTCCGTTAGCCGTTCCCAAGGCACGCGCACAACAGGCTACGGCTGCTCAGGCTATCGCAACAGCCCTGGGAACGCACAGCAGCCAGAGCCGCAAGCCACTGGCATACCCAGGCCCACAGCAACCACTCTTTCTGAGGGGTCGGCGGCACCCGGGCGCTAGCCCATTCTATATCTATCAGGGGGTCGTTGTGCGTTTCGCGTGGATGTAGACATTTGGTCAAAAGCTTGACGAAAAACAAGTTTCCACCACGTAGGTGTTTGGATCTGATCCTATCATCTCTGGGGATCTGAATGGATACCAGTCACATGAACTTCAAACCAAGTAAGGACTGGTTTTTGACATGTTGACCCATTTTCGTGGCTCCAAAAATCAACGGAACATTGGGATCTTGGGATGTGACCACCAACCAGCAGAAGCTGCGGGCCGTTCCTGC
>VSDK01028329.1:262864-305505 GCA_009767595.1 Symbiodinium kawagutii
GAGTGGATGGCGCCGCCACCTGCAGTTGTGCATGGGGGGTGGCTTCCCTCCATGGTATGATCCCATCCCTGCAATGGGACACGAGCAATGCCGGAGACATCCCTCCCCACGAGATCAAGAAGCTCTATGAAGCAATGCAGGTGACCGTGCAGTGCTATGTTTGGCCAAAAATCAGCCTAGCCACGGGCATAAGAAAGCGAATCAAAGGAGCGCAACCCAAAACAGTAGGTAATTGGCTTTCAAAAGCATTCAGCTATAAGTTATATACAAGGACTTATATTGAGTTGTGCAAAATGGACTCGTCTGCACTTGCTGCTACCTCAGGAGGTAAGCGATCTTTGGCCAAACACTTCTCCACGAAGCGAACGAAACCTGCAACCAAGGGGATGCCAAGGGTGACTAGGACGGGGCCTGATCAACACTTCAGCTGGCTGTATTCCATGAAGCAAGAATCTTTCCGGGCCGGGCACTGGCAAAGTGAGGCGCAAATCATCCCAAATCTCATCTGTTCTGTTGATTCTGTTGTTGGTGAGGTCTATGAGGTACGTGTGGCTGCTAAGTTCCCCTTGCTGAGACGGCCAATGAAAACCAATGACCAAAAACTTACTCCAAATGCCTCGATTCGGTCTCGCATCAAAGACAGCTTTGGCGTCCTGCAACAGTCAAATGTGCTTGAAATGAAGAACTTGCTGAAAGTGGATGAACTTGGATCAACATGGGTCAACTGAACATCCAAAAATAGCGAATCACCAGTCTGGCATGGTTATAGTGGACAGCACACATGACCGCCCGTGACACAAGCCTTTGTTTCGTTGGGTTTGCCCTGCGACAGAAAAATAACTGGGAGACTCTTATCCAAAGAAGTAGACGTAGAGTCGTGGATTTCAAAATGTACAGGTAGCTGAAGGAGGCACACAGTGTGGCATTGATTGAACTGTTGCTCAGAAACTACTGGAGGAGCCATGATTTGATAGAGCTATGGCACATAGGAAACCTTGTATCAAAATTCTGAGGCGAGGTCAGGCAAGGTCAGCTGCCATTAAGGTCATTTTCACGGACATGGGATGTTTCCTGCTGTGATGAGGCATCGCTGCCTGCACTTTCTGGTGGCCAAAGGGCTGGATCGAAAATGTGCCGCTGAGGAGGGACATGGTGCGTACTATTGACATATGTATACAGTGCAAGTTGTATGTCCACTTGTATGCTTCATATACATTCATATACTAAGTTTATGTAACGTAATGAGTTCTGCGCTGCTACAAAGACAGGAACATCCATAAAGGGGATCGCAACGACACCCTTTCGCGTGTCCAGGACTGACTGGAAGAGTTTTCGCCTGATACCTGCCATGGCTGAGCTAGGTGGAGCTGCTTGGTATGCGGAATTGCCTTGCTCACCACCTGATTTAGCCTACAAAGATTGGCCATGTTTGGACACCATCTGAATCAACTGCCGCATTGAAAACAAGAATGGCCGCAGTTGGACTGTTTACATACCCGGTGTGATTGGCTCAGTGCAATTGACATCAATTGACTGTTGCATGTATCCATTCATGGCCCATGACATCTCGTGACCATTCATTCGTGACCCATGTGCACATCATATCTCTCCGCCCTCATGGCGAACCTTCCCGCAACGCCACATCTTCAGGTGCTTCATCGACAGCTGGACCCTTTCGGGTGGCAGCCTGACAGATGGGCCGATTTTACCTCTGCCATGTCACTGGATGTCACATCTGTGGCATGCCAAACTGGTCGCGAAAGGTCATGGAACAACAAGAACCGCTGAACTGTGCCGAACTGCTGCAGTTTCCCTTTTCACTTCTTCATGTTCTGGTGCTTGCCCCATCTCAACGTGCTTGACCTTCAACAAATTTGAGGACACTTTGCATCACATTACGAGGGGAGAATGGCACCCGTGAATCTGCCTCCAGGGCAGACAACTCCCGGGGATTCTTCATCTCCTGCACCTGCTTCAACCTCGTAGGCAGCTCTGACACTTCCATCAAGTTTCCCAGCTAGGAGCAACACAAACAAACAGTAGTCGTTAATCCAGCCATTGTGAACCAGGTAAAAGCCATCCCGAACCAGGACTTTTGGGCCACTGTGGTGGCAGCTTCTGAACCGCGAATGATGGCTATATCATGCTCCAAAGATTCGCCATCGATTCTCGCAACACGACTAAGGCGAAGGCAACGCTTCTCGGGCGGCTTCAGCCAATGGGGCCTTAGGGGCTGCGGGCCTCCAAAGATATGCATAATTTGAGGCCGCAGCCAAGGTATTTTGCAGGGCTCGCTCTCTCTGTTCAACTCTGTTTCCCCAAGTGCTGAGTCTAAACTCTCAACACAACACATTGGTCCATCGCTACCCTACCAAACAAATAGTAAAACCCGAGGTTTTATGTATACAATGCCGACTGATGGTGGTGATGATGATGAGGAGGAGGAGGAGCAAAGTTTCCATCTGTCCAACTCAACGAGCCATGTTGGTCGCTGTTTCGCTGCCACTGATCTCGTCGGAATTCCAAGGTTCAGGCTCCAGTCTCTGGCATGGCTCTCGCAGCCTTCAGAAATGTGCCAAGTTTCTACGCAGTGGAGCAACCCGAAAACTGCATATTCTATCGATGTATCCATATTACGGATTACGTATACATAAATATAGATAATTACAGATTCTATTCTGATATGGATACAGTACATATATGGGTGATCTCTGGTGATCTACCAAGGTCCTTTCTTTCAGAATAGATGGATTCCATGCACAGTGGGCTTGGTCAGCAACCCGGAAGACTAGCCGTGCTACCACTGCGGAGCAACTTCCCTGGAGCCCTGTACCTGAGGACCTGATGGCACCTCCAAATTCGTGGTTTCCCCAAGATGGGAACGGCATGGTACCCGCAGACCCCAAATTGCTTGGGATCCTCCAGTGGAACAGCCCCTTGGCCTTGAGGACTTGCCAATTTGCTGAAACCAACTCTATTAAATCATAAGTTTGTGTTCAAGAGCTGCTAATGCAGAAAGGATTCAACAGCCAAGACTTTAACATTTATCAACTCTCCAAGGTTGGCTGCACTCCGCTGGGGACAGAACTTGCAAAAGGGCCGCGAGTGCATTTGGATCCTGGCGATGTGATCGAATACTGCGGAAAGCGAAAGGACTTCAAAGATTCATCTTGAAGGGTACAAAATGCTACAAAATGCTACTTGTACTGCAATCAATTGGGCTGAAAAAGAAGCATGTCATATAGTCTCTACTTGGATGTGCCCTTCAAAAGAAGGACCCTGTGCCATGTTCAGAAACTGTCCCAACCCTGCAAAATCTTAGTCAAATCATCGTGCAGCCCCAGAGGCCTGGATGCTGTGGGCATTCTTTGCTGCCTCTGAGGCTGCCTGTCGCAAAAGCCTCTTGGAATCTTTAGAGACCAGTTGTGTGATGACCCTCTCCTGCTTAATTTATAGGTCATAAGCATTTCCATCAAGGACAACAAAACACAGCGTGTAACCCAAGCAGATCAACCAGGGGTTTGGCATTGCCAATCACCAACCAGTATCCTGCCACAAAGTTCAGCCAGTGGAAATGATCAACGAATCCATGGCTCATGAAAATCACTAGGTAGCAGCTGGTCGTATTCCGCATAGGCATATTTTTGGTCGAAGCTGACGAGCCGATTTCTGGCCTGTGAGACATCACCTGGTGAACGGAAGAGCAATTGCACCTGAGACAGGGCCCAATGTGACGACAAAAACTCACAAACCACGGCACTTTCATCATCTTTCGTCCATCCTGGGATATCATTGGCAGGATCTATAAGCCGGCGACTTCAAAACAGCGCGGAATCTAAGGAGAGGTTGGGATCTGTGTGTCTGTGTGTGTGAACAATGTTGAAGTACATCCAGCTGCATTTCGGAATGATTCTTGAGGCAGCTTTCCATGCAATCGCAGAGGATTACTCTCTGGTGAATTTATTGCTCCAAGGATCAGCTTTCCATCAGAAAAAAGGATTGCAATCCAGTTCCGCGGTGAAATGTGCTGAATCGATTGGTCCGTGGAGACATTCCGTTGAGATTCATTGATCTGTGAGGCTCTGAGTTTCAGCGACATCTTCTCAGTGCAGACTCCAGTCTCAATAGCACAGATTGACCCCATTTTTGAGAGCCGTGATATTACAAATGCAACCAGCAGAATGGTGCCCAGAGAACCAAAGATGTTGTACAGTGCAGTGTACTTCCTGCCCTCACAATGCCTCTCTGGTTACCTTACAGTTGGTCCCGCCTCTTGAGGTGTCACTTCTTTCCAACGCCTCAGGGTGTGCTCCCCATGTTACAACAGACAAAGCTGAACATGCTTCACTGCCTTCGATGAGGCCACTTGATTGGGACGCTGGCTTTCAGACATTGTGCTTCGTGAGTCTTGCCATGGTGGAATACGGCATGACACGGTCCAACACATCACACCAGCAGCTAGCCGCACTAAGAACCCTGCACTCCACTCAGAAACTGCTGCGACATGCGTTGGAAATCAGGATCACTTTCTGCCTCTGCGTGTGTGCGAGGACCAACCAATATCCACCCAAACTACATGTTGGGTACAGCCTTTAACAGAGATTTCATGACACTCCCACCCGGGGTCAGAAAGCCTTTTGCCATTCCTGATCAAATCATATCATTATAGTATTTTGAAGCTTGCTCCGTGCATATATGAGTGACATGATGAACTCCCTTCACTAAGCCAGTAGGACTCCCTTCCTCAAACATATTTGGACAAAAAACAGTTCTTGAAGTGTGAGTTGCGTTTCATCTTCAATCAAGGCGTTCTCAAGCTGAAACTTGATCAGAACCACAATAGAGGCAACCACGGTGACTGTCTACATTGTCTACAGTTCCCAACCTGACCTCTGCAAGGCCTGAGGTATACAGAGCCTTAGTCTTGGCAAATTAGGCTGCTTCAGCCATGACTTGCACAACTGCAAGGTGAATGGTAAACGTGCAATAACTGAGTTCTAGCTGTAGATTGTGGTTGTCCATCATTCCCGAAGATTGACGCAAAAAGCTCAGCCCTTTATTGTGTCCTTCCATTCTTGGTTTGGTCATGTTTGGTCGTGGTAGGGCTCAAGGTCAGTGTTGCTCCTGTTGAACGGTCACTGGGTGCTCCTTGCGGTCGTCACTGCCATGTATCCCAAAGCTGCCGTGGAGGTGGTCAATTCATCCAGCAACTTGGTCAAAAGCGCCTGGAGGTCATTGGAACAGCAACGAAAAATCGATGAACAAACACCTGATGGTTTCTCAAGCGATAGGGGATAACCCAAAGTTATGGTTGGTCTAGTACTACAAGTGATTTCTATAAAGGGGATGATTTCGGGATACACCTATTTTGAGAAACCCCCAACTCGACCCTGCGTGATGCCTGCTACTGTGAATCTTGTCAAACGATGGGAGGATCTTTGTCAAGCAGTTCAATCATTCCAGTAGTGGTTGGCTAGTTGTATTCCCAGCACATTGCTCAGCACATGGATTTTGAGTACCTGTTCCCAGCTCCTGGATTTTGCATAGTTTGATTACCCATGTCAAGCAACATGCAAGTAAGCCTCAAACAACGAGCTGTTTCAATAATATGTTTTAATCATCAACATAGCTGTTTTAATTGCTAAACATGCTAAGCCGACTCCTGTAATCGATGAGGCGTCCGATTTTGGGCACTGTTACTCGAACACCGCTTGGGTTCATAATTGCCTACAGTGTCAATGATTGATTAATTGCTCTACTGCCAAAATGCTAAACTGAGAGAGAAACGACCCGATCTCAGGCGGTTGTCTTTTGGCAGGCAAATGAAATCTGTCCCTATACATGTCAGATTGAATGGTGAGGACAATTGATGATGATGATGATGATGATGATGATGATGATGATGATGATGACGATGACGACGACCTTAGATTACGAAAACAGCTCTGCAAAGTCCTCTAACGCAGCAGATTCTGATCGTCATGGCCTTTACTTGGACCGTCACATCCAGGGCGTCGTCCCCGAAAGTCATGGCATGTAGCGGCAAGTCGTGCCTTGGCAGAAGCGTTGGGGATAGGTTTGTTCCACTAAGGATGTGGATGTCAAGGGACTGCAATATACTGCCAGGGAAAAAAGCTCTGATGATGCTGCAAGTCTGCACTGGGCGACCGTTGTCGGGTCCAAAGAGCTGGGTGATGTTTTCTGTCGCAGAATTATCAATTAATTATGTATGGCCTGCATAGCATAAGTACTGCATATATAGGATGATGCATCATAATGCAAAACACCATGTATCCCAAGATTCGAAAACTGGTCCAGTCCGCAATGTCCGCAGCGTCCACAGGCGATACCAAGTGCCACACAGAATGTGCACTCGTGTCTCAAGCTGCCTCAGACCTTGATGCCGGATGTGCAGCCATGCAGCCAGCATTGCTGCAGCATGTTTTTCTGGATTAAAACGACATGTGAATAAGGAATGATAAGGACGGCCTGACAAAATCATGGAAGATTTGCATGAGTCACTAAGCATCTGCAACCATGCTATTTACAAGTATATACGATCAAACATGATCAAACCTTCAACTTATCAAGTTAGGAAACTGCCACCCAGTTGCATCATGCACATGTTCTGAGGCAGCTGCTTACTTTGAAATCTGGGCTCTTCTCCAGCCGCAACAGGCCACTATCTGCCAGGTGTCCTCAGTTGAGATCGAGCTCTGGCAATACATTCTTTGAATCAAAGAATAAACAAATTCAACAAACTCCGGAGACTTTGAACATCTTTGAATGGCATTCTGCTGAGGTTCGATGTGTCTTGGGGAGCACAAATCTGAATCGATTTGCCATTTTCATTCAGAAATGACTGTGTTTTTTTTCGGGCGACATGGACAGAAGAGGGCAATTAGCAACTGTAGAAACGGATTTCTATTCAAAGTGCTACTGAGGGCCAGTTCATCCCGGATTCAAAGACTTCGTCGTTTGCATCTGAGTTTTTTCTGCTGTCTCATGAACTGTTAGGAGGCGAAAATGATACCAGTGCTTACCACTGACCACGACATGCAAGCATTATCATCAGTGCCTGGCCGATGCAGAACAACTTAGGCTATGCCGTTCACTCATGTTCACTCCCCTGTCGTTGATGTCGATTCCCGGTGAAAAGCTCGGAGAAAGGGCCACTATTGAAAGTTACTCAGTGCATCTGAACGACATGAAAAACGCACATATACTGCACATGCTGCATATATCTTCACATCATATGCTTCCAAATATGATCAAATCAAACAGATTCAAATGGAATATCAATCAATATACTATCATAAATCCAATCAATATACTATCACAACTCCCTATCATAACAGATCCATAGAAATCCCTCTGCCAAGTGGCTCCGCAAGTGTGCCGGTAGCTGCCGACACGCAGGGAAAACCTGGGCGCTCGAGATGCCAGGTGCTCGAAGGAGTCTCCCACGGAATAACGCGGGATGATTGAAACAAAGATATCTGGTTCCTGGTTGAACCACCCCTAGAAACATGGTTAACCAGTGATTAACTATAGTGGTTGATAATGGTTGTGAAGGTCAATAATGATCATTGGCGGGTGGTTGAACCACCCCTATGACAAATATCAACCAACCAATCATCAATCAATAGTAGGGAAAATAAAACATGTTTCAAACCACCAGCCAGATATGCATTCTTTGTACATGCAGAGAAATACTATACATGAATATTGATTGAAATAGTTTGAAACGAATCCAATCGAAGTGAATCAAGCCTTGTGCAAACTGAGCAGGGACACAATTGCTGCTTTTTTGGCATACGCAGGTGATCAAGAAGATCGTGCCAATGCACATGGACAACTTATCTCCTGCAGATTTTGAACTTAACTTACATAGTAAGGAGTCTGCTTCTTATAGTTGCAAAGCTACTTTAGCTGCCATAGCTCATTCAGGCGTTTGAGGGTGTAAATGACTGCGTCTGTCGCTGAGAACCAGGCTCGTTCTCTTTCGGATGCCTGACGGTCAGAGGGATTCAAAGGGCGAACGGGTACGAGTACAGGTGGCAGGTAGTTGGGGTTGTCCATTGATGCTGGTACCTCCTAACCATCCTTTCCTAGCATTTCATAGCCATTTTATGCAATTTTGCCGGGAAACCAGCAGTTTTGGGGAACCCATGACTAGCCAAATAAGCCCGGCCAAGACATAGGCCCTTTCTGGTCCCTACGTAGATCCCCAGATCTCCCAGTGCAGCACCCATGCGGTTGGCCTTCCGTTCCTGCAACGCTTCAGTCAAGGCCTGCTGTGGGAAGGACATGGATCTGTAGCAGCTGGTGGCTTTGGAAAGAAACACTTTCGGTACTCAGCTACCATTGACATCCATTGACTACATTCATTGACTACATCATTGACATTCATTGATTGCATGTGATGTGTTGCTATATGACATAATATGACTACACCAAGATTCCTCCTTCACTTTCTCGGAATTTGAAAAAGTCCTGAATAAATGAAAAACAATTACAGTATACCCTGCATGTGACAATTGTATACAATTTTCCAATAGTATCCACCCCAGGATCAATACGACAATTGAAACAACGAAAGCAAGGGAGAACCAAACCGGTGGAAGCGAAGGCACGATGATGCAATGATGAAAAGCAAAACACCACAACCAGAGCACGACCACGAAAAAACGATCAAAACAGCACCAGAACACGAAGAAGACCGCCCAAAACACCACCAGCACCAGCAGCAGAAACTCAAACACCAGCAGAACACCACCAAGAAAATCACTCAAAAACATCAGCTCCACCAGCAGAAAACACCAGCCATCATGAGCTCTTCCGACTCGGCGGGTAAAACCTGAGCGGAGATGCCCTGATTTTCAGGGCACAAAAATTGGAGGTCCAGATAGGCCCTAGCAGTTTGATGGTAACCTCTGGTCAAGCTAGCGGTGGTTTATGATATAAGGATCTACTTTGGTTCTTATACGGATTCATACCAGTATGGTGGGGTATTTCTATGGTTAAACTTTAAACGATTTCTTTATATCTATCATTGCCTCCATTTCTGTGATATCTGTGATATCTATTTAGGTCGCATACGCACTGGGCTACCCACCATCGCCAGCCGAGCAGAAGCACGGGCAAGCAATGACAGCTGCCCTGAAGACAACACCTGAAGCGTGCCACCCTAAGCCGCACTCGAATGCGAAGAGGAAAACATCGGTGGATCCTCTTGTTGATTAAGGTCACCCCAGTCCAATCGACTTTGCAGCGGTTCTGTCAAAGGGGAGGTGGCAATGATACAGAAGCTGCCATGAATATCCATGAATCATCCATGAATTATCCATGAACCGTCACCTGGAAAACATGCCGGGGGTTGAATCCCTGCCTCTGTGCAGTACACGTTGTTGGGATAATTTCATTTGGGAGAAGTCTTCCAGAATCCACCAACATGATCCACATCAGTTGTCCTTGAGTGTTGATTTCGTCATGGATCCTATGGGATTTCAAGTCTCTGGTTCGAAGGAACCAACACAGCCGCCGGCCAACGGATCCCTGTATTTTGTACCAGTTGTTCAACGCGGTCTTTGCCTTGCGTTAAAAATGGTGAAGCAGGAGGAAACAGCGACAGGCGCCATCCTAAATGAGATTAACCAATCATGGTTGTAACTACGGCCAAGCCACCCGTAGTTGAATGCGTTTGAACATTTTTGAACATCCATGTATACATAGGTGTTGCACGTCAACAAGACCTGCTTGACAGGGGATGCTGTTGACGAATTGGATTCAGGCATATGCCATGAACATCGAGGGGCTACGACAGGTGTGCATTGGTCATTTTGAAGCATTGCTCCAGTATTGCTCTATCAATATAATGATAGCCTATGAACACATTAGACGTCTCAAACTCCATGCGATACAACGCTTTCCACGCTAGGACTTGGAAACCTGCGCATGGAATCTGCCATGAAAAGGCCATGAGAGATGCCATGGGACCCGACTTTCTCAGCTATGCTGCTTCTTCCTTCAGCTAGAGGGTGCAATCGATGCAAAGTCGAACGGGGCCTCTGCAACTATTCGTAGAGCAGGCCGTCCAAACATGAAAACGACAATAGAAGAAACCAATAATAGGACAGCGCAATACAGAATCTTGAGTATGATAAGAACATAATCAATAATTTGAATCAAAATTAATCAATTTATCTATTAATTAATTCATTAATCAGTTGATAGAAATAGGGGAAATTGATGTTTGCAATGAAATGACTTCTCTGCGGCCAATTTCAACAAAGGGCCAAGAGGTTTACTCAGAGCGTGAGGCACAAGGACCGGACAAATCATGAGTCACGTGCTACAAGGTGCATCGTTGGGATGCTGTTTACTGCATTTTACTGCTACATCTCAAGAGGACCATGGGACCACTATCGGCAATGATTTCAGTGCCGCAAAATTGAATGGCATCGCTCGGGATCTGTCGATGGATTTGTGTGGCAAGCCAGGTGGAGAATTGTGAAAGGCCTTGCTGGAGACTCGAATGATCTCGTACCATCTGTGATATAGTTTCAATCAACGGGGTTATATCATGATATATCGGTCTTCACGACAGTGGGGTACTTCTGTTTGCCATCCAAAAGATATAATTCCGGCACAAGGCAAGTATAGCAATGTGTTCGAATTTTGTTCAAATCCATGCATCGCGACTGCATGGCTGAACAACAATGATGAATCCCATGCTGAAGCACCGCAAAGTGGAGCTTTGGGTACCAGTACCTTACTGTCCTTAGATCCCAGCAGATTATAATGACTCTGTGTCAGAGGCGCACGGACGAATCTTCGCACAAAAAAAATGGCCTGACTCATTAGCTGGACTGCCACGAGCTATCAGTTGATACAAATGGGTTCGTTGATAGCTGACCTTGATAGATCATGCTTAGTGGCACGGGTCCCAGTTGAATGACCGCTACAGTAACAATAGGTTTCAAATGGTTCCACTAGGCTGACAAGTTGGGATCCTTAGTGACCCCGTAGGAATCTGCAGCTGAAATGAGTCACTCCTGGTGAAGGACAACTGTTTCGCGCTGACTCACTCCTTGCAGAGCCAACTCTCTGAAACCTGCAGAGAAGGTTGGAGAGTTCGACCGCTATACCATAACTACCATCCTTGTCCAGGACTTCTGCGTTGGTGAATGATTTTATGTTTTAGATCTATTGCTTGACTGGCAGTTTTTGGGCTCACTGAATCGGGGGTAAATCGATGATGATCGATGCCATCATTGGGTTTGGCACTGGTGATCGATGACACACTTGAGAGTCTCCAGGGACATGCAGCTGTCCTTGCATCCTCCACTTCAAACTGTTTGAGTTGTAAAAAAATCAACGTGACCAACAGACTGGTCCCCATGTGGTCCCCATGTGGTCCCCTTGTGGTCCCCTTGTGGTCCCCTTGTGGCTCCCTGAGATGTGCAACACCGCAGGATAGCAACGGGCTGCCACAGCCTCGACAGGACTAGCCGCCGTATGGAAAACACTCCTCCAAGCCTCAGCGTGGCTGTCACAACTGTGTTTGTGAAAGTGATTCAATTCAGTGAATCCCTTTCCGAACACATCAATATATATGAGCGGCTGCTTTTATTCGTACAAGATCCTTTTGCGGTAGTTTGAAGGGCGGACCCGGCCTCGTTCAGCATAAAAACAATTAAGAGTGGACAACGTCGTTTTAGGGTAACTCGTTCAATGATACATCAAATTGATTCAAATTGACAAGTAATTGACATGAAAATATACAGTACATGCGGACCCATCTCGTTCACCAGCTGACTTTTGATGCGAAGAATAAAATGGCGCAAGCCCCTTACTTGGAATGAATTGCGCAAATAAAAGTGGTTGCACACATATATATATATATATACAGATGTGTGTGTGTGTGTGTGTTTGATATCATAATTCCATGATATTCCATGTTATAGATAGATGTTAAAACTGTGAAACGTAGGTGTTTATTTATGCTTTGTTTCATTCATATGTAGACCAGCTATATTTATTCATTCATAATTGTTTATGTATCTATAGTCATGTCAAGTCCCTACCAACAGGAACCAGGCCAAAGCTACACTGGGGCACCGTCAACTCACCACCGAAGACAACTTTTTTTGGCCAGTCATAATTCACCGTCATGATTGTCGGCCCTCAAAGCTTCGGCTCTGGGCTTCCCAGGCCCATTGCACCGGCCCAAAGAGGTGCTTGGCAAACGCTGACCGATTGCTCCATGATCAACGATTTGCACGCCAACTGAGGGGAACCACGACGTCTCCCCAAGTCGTGGGGCAGGAAAGGTACGAGTAATGATGGTCAATGATGAGGGTCCCGTTTAAGAATGACTTCGTGATGGTTAATGATGCTTAATGATGCTTAATGATGACTAGTGATGGTGAATAATTAATGACTGATGATGATGATGATGATGATGATGATGATGATGATGATGGTTAATGATGGTCAAGAACCACGAATAATGGTTGCTGATTATCAATGATGGAGCGGTCAACAATTGTTCGAGATCAATCAAGACTGTCATAGATTGACAATGACGAATTTCAACAGATATAAATGAGACAAGACTGACAGACTTGCCGCGCAATACCTTGTGTGTCGAAAGCCACCCCAAAAGTGAGTATCCTCGCACTTGTTGGTTATGGTATGGCTATCATGCTTTTCCAACAACGATGCCATTTCCCTGCACGGTTTTAACCCATTTTGGCACTCAGGCCTATCAAACAACAAATAAGGTCAGAAACTCATGACTCAGTAGCACTCATTGATTACTCAATCAGTGATACTCAAACCACTTCGAGTTGTCACATAATCAACTTCTCAACCAATGATATATGCGCTTAAACGGATTGAGTACCCATATGTATCCATGAAATTGGTACCATTTGAGCATTCATATTCGATTTCATTTTCTTGCGGTTAAAGTCTCCCTTTAATGCTAATCCACCTTATGATTATCCATTCTCACACCATCGCAGCCTTCAGATCGGAGAGGTGTGGAGGCAAGACCGTTTGCCTCAGCATCTTGATCTGGTACCCGAAAGCGGAAATCCAGCAAACACCTTCAATGACCTCCATGGGGGGAACCAGGTCCGGAATCATGATGACCGGGTGTTACACAACCATGGATTTCTGAAAACCAGGTAGGGCATAATATAGGCATATACTACTTCACATGTGAAGTTTACCAGCCACTAGACAACTAGACAACTCATGAAGAAAAAACCAGGGCGCTGCATGTCATCACCTCAAGGTCTGCTGCTTTCATCTGTTGGCTCTCAATAGTGGTTGTCAAAAATGGTTGTTAATAATGGTAAATGCTAACAAGGATGGTAAGTAAACGACGCGGGCTAATCAACAGCGAAAATCACACATCAACTGCTTAGATTTCATGCTTGGCATCACTAAGAAAGGCCAGGTGTCACAACTCAACACGTAACACCTATGCCGCTATCCCTTTTCCAGCGATGGCACGGCGGCTTCACGGTCTGGGGCTGCTAGGGCTGCTAAGGCTGCTACCCACACATCTTATAGATCCAAACAAAGGCAATAGAGATGCACCTCAGCCAGCTCGTCTGTCGCTCTGCTTGTGGATTGAAGAATTGTTCACAGATAAATTCACATAAAACCACATACATGTTCAAACCCGAGAAGAAAAAACGGAAGCCAGAAGTCATTGAGTGGAAGGGTTGTGGGAAGGAGAGACGAGGAGACAGAGGGTGAGGATGAGGACGGATGATGGTGAACGAGGGATGTTTTGGGGGCCAGCAACAATCTAACAGCTGGCGTTGTTCCACTTGATCGGCCCACCTGACTCCAAAATGGGGCGTGTTATCTATAATGAAAGAAGGTGTACAACTAAAGATGCTGACCAACGGTAAGTCATCGCGGTCCACATGAACTTCTCTACTATTGTGGGTTGGCTGACAAAAGCTATACAGGCTTTAGACAAGGGTATAGGACATTCTGCTCAAGTGGCTTGCAGGACTCCGAAATGAGACATGTTATGTTTAATGCTGGGAGTTAGGTAGAGCAGAACCGGACAGTTCACCTGCCTTCAAAATTGCGCTTATGAGGGCTAAGGGCATAAAGATTACTACTAGTCTAAGACAATCTAACAGCTGGGGTTGTTCCACTTGATCGGCCCACATGACTCCAAAATGGGGCGTGTTATGTATAATGAAAGAAAGGGTACAGCTAAAGATGCCGACCAACGGTAAGTCATCGCGCTCCAAATGAACTTCTCTACTATTGTGGGGTAGGTGACAAAAGCTCTACAGGCTTTAGACAAGGGTATAAGACATTCCACTCAAGTGGCTTGCAGGACTCCGAAATGAGACATGTTATGTTTAATGCTGTGCGTTAGGTAGGGCGGAGCCGGACAATCTACCTGCCTTCAAAATTGTGCTTTTGAGGGCTAGGGGCATAAAGAGTACTACTGGCCTAAAACAATCTAACAGCTGGCGTTGTTCCACTTGATCGGCCCACCTGACTCCAAAATGGGGCGCGTTATGTATAATGAAAGAAGGGGTACAACTAAAGATGCTGACCAACGGTAAGTCATTGCGGTCCAAATGAACTTCTCGACTATTGTAGGTTGGGTGACAAAAGCTCTACAAGCTTTAGACAAGGGTATAGGACATTCCACTCAAGTGGCTTGCAGGACTCCGAAATGAGACATGTTATGTTTAATGCTGCGCGTTAGTTAGAGCAGAGCCGGACAGTCTACCTGCCTTCAAAATTGTGGTTATGAGGGCTAGGGGAATAAAGATTACTACTAGTCTAAGACAATCTAACAGCTGGCGTTGTTCCACTTGATCGGCCCACCTGAATCCAAAATGGGGCGTGTTGCGTATAATGAAACAAGGGGTACAACTAAAGATGCCGACCAACGGTACGTCATCGCGGTCCAAATGAACTTCTCTACTATTGTGGGTTGGGTGACAAAAGCTCTACAGGCTTTGGACAAGGGTATAGGACATTCCGCTCAAGTGGCTTGCAGGACTCCGAAATGAGACATGTTATGTTTAATGCTGGGAGTTAGCTAGAGCAGAGCCGGACAGTTTACCTGCCTTCAAAATTGTGCTTATGAGGGCTAAGGGCATAAAGATTACTACTAGTCTAAGACAATCTAACAGCTGGGGTTGTTCCACTTGATCGGCCCACATGACTCCAAAATGGGGCGTGTTATGTATAATGAAAGAAGGGGTACAACTAAAGCTGCTGACAATGACGATGATAACGAGGAGGATGATGATGATGATGATGATGATGATGATGGTGATGATGATGATGATGATGATGATGGTGGTAAAAACCGGTCTCACCAGAGTGTGTTACACCGAGTGTCTCACCAAACCTTGATTGGCCCACATCCCCTTCACTCCGGCGCAAAGAAAAAACGCGCTGAATTTTACCACGTTTTTTTGGCCAACTCCATCTACCAAGCTGGCATGCCTGCGGCCCATGATCTTTGATTCGTTCATTCATTCATCCATACGATGCATCCTCAAGCTTCCCCTCTTGCTGCCCATGTCTTTCATACTCCACCCAGTTGAGCTCGCTCATGTCTACAGGAATGTGACCCCCACCCGCCCATCCAGACCCCCCCAGGGGGAATCGATGCCGGACCGTCTGTCAATTACCGCCCGGTACAAAACCCGGAATCAGGAGCCTTGCTGGCCCTCAAATCCCCACCTTAGGGCGTGATTTTTCCCTCCTCTGCCCCGCCTCCCCCCCCACACCCCCTTTCTCATGTCATTCGCAAATCTAACTCTAGCCAGATGCCTACCGGCTGGCTTCCGTAATAAGAAATGAATATCTAGATTCATAATTGATCTATATTCATACTTCAAAACAAACACGTGAACGTAAACACGTACTATGCTGATATATATATATATATATCATCTAAGTGTATGTAGAATGTCTGTATATGTCTGTATACATTAATCAATTATGCATACTGAATTACGGAGAACACTCGTAATAGCCTACTATGATGGCTATATTATAATGATAAATTGATAATGATGGTTAGCCACTTGTGGCCCTCGCTGCTTGGGAGATCCTCTAAGCTTTTTATCAGGAAGCCTTCAAGGTTGGAGGTGGTTTGGAAGTGGTATCACAGCACTGGAATTCTTGTGAGTTCTTCATGTCTCGGACGTGGCTGTGCTTTGCGCACGTGAATCTAGGCAGTTCACCATGTCACATCTGAGCAAAGGACAAGTAGAAGAAGGATCGCTTGAAGGCGGCAAACTCCTTGTGCCTGGACCGCCGCAAAGCACCACCGCTTGCGTTCAGACTTGGGATGCTCATCGCGGCTGGTGAATGTCGACATCTGAAAGCATCAACGGATCATCAACGGCATCGTGCTTCATGGGCTCCATTGGGCTCCTACTTCAGTTTCCAGACTCGCACAGCCATCGTCTTGCCCCATCACTCAGCACCCTTTTACAGCACTGACATCTGAAAGAATGGATCCACTGGTAAAGTTGTAAAGTTCTGCTACTGTAAAACCCTACACAGGCCGACACCCCAAGAGCCGGCAACCGCCTCTTTGATTGCTTTGGCTTGTAGAGGACAAAATTAATGTCTGCTACTTGTTGCCTGGTGGCATGGTGCTTTCTTGCGAACGACCTGCTGCAATATACCCTCAACACATGTATACAACTACCGTGGTCCTTTACTGTAGTTCTCTCGCTTGAGAATAAACAGAAATCAACGGCGGCATTCATTGATCGATGCAGCTTTATCCATGCCTTTTTTTAAAAATATGTCACTGCATATCTTGACGCAGTAATCCCATTTGTCTGCTTAGGTTCACCATGGTGCACTTAGCCAGCTTCGTGAACATGGTAAACATTCCAGATTGCATCATTCTAGGAACATCACTTCATCTCATCCATTATACTCTTCATCCCATGTCCGGAAAGAGTCAACACAAGCATTTCCTTGCAGAATGCAGAAAGCTGCAACCACCATCCACTTGTAGCTTTCCCACCTATGGCTCACTGGCAGCAGGGTTTCGTACAACGCTTCGTCTATACCAGTCACCTTAGCTGTTGCAACTACAGTTCAGACAATGAAGAGGCATTATATTAGCGTATATATATATATATATAAACTATAAAGACTATATCAATATATGTATGAGTTCACTATCCATGTTGATGTTGATCAACATTAGTCAAGTCAGTCCCTTTGACTCTCTCCCTCTTTCGCGATTTCGGCTCTTGGCTCACTTTGAATTGGCCGCTCCAACAAGTTATATTCATCCCCTAGCCGAAGGTATATATATATATACATATACAGTCACAAGTTTCGAGAAACCTGGAGCAATGCTATTCCGAAACCATTTGAAACCATTCGAAATCTTTCAAGTGGTCAAATCTATTGCCTTCCAACATATTGAGCGATCTTAAGGTCTGCTAATGACTTTTGACATATGTGAATATTTGCACCAGCTTTGATTCTGCTGGAGAATCAACAACATTTGAAATTTGAAAAATTCTTCATTGCAGCATTCTTCAGGGATAGGCTGCGTTGGCTCACAAAAGATTCCACAAGAAGAGCTTTCGTGGGCCAACTGTTGGGGCACATGCAGTGACTGAAAGGAGTCCGACCCAACAATGCCAAACCCACATGTGGCAGCACCAGATCATCATAGATCATCATAGATCTTCATAGATCTTCATAGATCATCATAGATCAGTACGAATGCTCAAACTAGATAGTTTTAGCAAATCAATAGAAAATCAAACAAACATATACAAACATCATGTTCATATGCCTTCAATGTTACATCACTTCAATGTTCACTTCCGTTCACTGTCACCATCCCCAGATTTCAACGAATCTTTGCGGAGCTGCTCAAGGAGCTGGCAGCGCTAAGCCGCCGACAAACTCCATAGCAATGCTATTCATCACCTCAGTTGGGGCTCCCTGGATCTGCTACCACGGAGGCTACGTGTTGACTCCCGAACAAAATGCAGGATTCATCCGCTACTCTAGCTGGTGCCCCTATACATAGGTTGCATTATTCAATATTTGGCTGATTCGAACTGAAGCCTGAAGATTCCTTAAACCATCGAGCATCGAAAAACTGATCACACACAATCATATAGCATAGTGAAAGCCATCTGGAATTGTCACAACTGCCGGTTTGCGTGTGTTTTTTTACATTTCGCCAAGCACAAATTGTCCTAAATTGTCCTAAATCAAACTTGTTTAAATTAAACGAATCCATAGGAAACCATAGCCAAACCATAGGAAACCATAGGATCATGCGCCAACTCATAGGAAACCATGGGCAAACCACCCCATCCTATAGGGATCGCTGAAGCGACAGCTGTGATCCCCTCGGCTCTGCCATCAAGTTGCCAGGTCTGTAAAGGAGTTGGTGGCTGTGAGCCACTGACAGCCCAGCCACATCCTCATGGCAAGGAGGAATGGTTGATGGTTGAGGATGTATGGACTGATGGTTGGGATGATGGTTGGGATGATGGTTGGGATGATGGTTGGGATGATGGTTGGGATGATGGTTGGGATGATGGTTGGGATGATGGTTGAGGATGGTTGAGGATGGTTGGGATGATGCTTGAGGATGGTTGGATCAATAGTCAACCACAGCAGGCTTCGATATCTTCGATCTGGTTAGCAGGGTTTCAGATCGTATCAGATCGTAAACCTCCCCACATCATATCTGCATGGAGCAGCTTTGCACAGAAAAACGATGCACTGGTGTGACTCCAACAGTGCTTAGCCGTTGTACCCACAAATGCACCCCGTGTGAAGCGAATTGTCAGCCCTTTTCAAAGATCCCAACAAACACCAAATATGAAGAGCGCTCAACTCGGTGATTCTTGTGAATCCTGAGGAGCCAACAGAGTGCTGCAGATCAGAATCTTCGGAATGATGACCAAACAGAAGATCCTCAGCTACGTGCCCTGTGAGATCAGGGCTCAGCTAAGAGTTCGTCAAGATGTTCACATTGCTAGCCAGGATGCAACCATAGAACCGAAAATTTCATGGAACCCGATGGAACTAAGACAAGTCACAAGGCTTTCGTCCAAGAAGTCAAGGCCACCACCTGTTTCACTGGCTTTGTCTGCAGGACATGCCATGACAGAGCCAACATTAAGCAACACATCCTACGCATCCTACGCCCACCATGCCCATTTCTGTGAAGGAAAACAGTTTATCAGTAGGTTTCTGTCACCTTTGGAATAACCTAAAAGGTGATGATGAAGCCAGCACTAAACCCTTAAACATTCTGCCACACAGTCTCTGAATACCTGGGAACCTTCCAACAATCACATGTCTCCAACAAGCCAAGCGTAAAAAAACAATTATGGTCCATGTAATATGGTTGTCAGTTCTTCTTCCCACTTTGTAAATCAAGCGATCAATGCATGAATAAAAATAAATTTGATAAATAAAAAAATCAATCAATCAAGGAACACACCAACCCACCCACCAGCAGCCTGCACGTTTTCCTCGACCTCCTTGCACATGTCTGAGCTTTGTGTGCAAGTTGGCATGCTCACGAGGTCCTTCGACGAGCGCAGGAAACGCAATGGCGTCGCTGAGACAAGACGTGGGCTTTAACAAATGTTTTGTAGCGTTGCATAGTAAACAATTATAAAACAAAACAAATGCTACGTACAAATCAGAACAAAAAACAAGACTGACTATATGAGCGCTGGACTTTATTTATTGTTCGTTGCAATTACAAAAAATTTCGGGAAGTTCCTGACTCGTTTTCCAGTCCCGTGCTAGTTTTTACAAATAGACTCGTTTTCCACCGGCAGTAGTAATAGTAGTAGTAGTAGTAGTAGTAGTAGTAGTGGTAGTAGTAGTAGTAATAATAATACTAATAATAGTATAATAATAATAGTAATAGTAGTAGTGGTAGTAGTAAAAATAATAATAATAGTAGTAGTAGTAGTAGTAGTATTAAAAAAAATAGTAGTAGTAATAGTAAAAATAAAAAAGTAATACTAAATAAAAATACTAGTAGTAATAGAAGTGGAAATAGAATTAGTAATAGTAGAAATAGTAATAATAGTAGTAGTAGTAATAATAATAATAGTAGTCGTAGGAGTAGCAATAGTAGTAGTAGTAGTAGTAGTAGTAGTAGTAGTAGTAGTAGTAGTAGTAGTAGTAGTAGTAGTAGTAGTAGTAGTAATAGTAGTAGTAGTAGTGGTAGTAGTAGTAGTAGTAGTAGTAGTACTAGCAATAGTAGTAGTAATCATAGTAGTAGTAGTAGTAGTAATAGTAGTAGTAGTAGTAGCAGTAGTAGTAGTAGTAGTAATAATACTAATAATAATAATAATAGTAGTAATAATAATCGTCGTAAAAATAATCGTAAAACTAGTAGTGGTAGTAATAATAATAATAGCAGCAATAATAATAGTAGTAAGAATAATAGTAGTAGTAGTGGTAGTAGTAGTAGTAATAATAATACTAATAAGAGTATAATAATAATAGTAATAGTAGTAGTGGTAGTAGTAAAAATAATAATAGTAGTAGTAGTAGTAGTAGCAGTAGTAGTAGTAGTAGTAGTAATAGTAGTAATAATAATAATAGTAATAGTAATAATAATAGTAGTAATAGTAGTATTAATAGTAGTAGTAGTAATAGTAGTAATAGTAGTAGTAGTAGTAGTAATAATAGTAATAATAATAATAAGAATAAAAATAAAAATAATAAGAGTAGTAATAGTATTAATAATAGTAGTCGTAGTAGTAGTAGCAATAATAGTAGTAGTAGTAGTAGTAATAATAGTAGTAGTAGTAGTAGTAATGATAGTAGTAGTAATAGTAGTAGTAGTAGTAGTAGTAATAATAGTAATAGTAGTGGTAGTAGTAGTAGTAGTAGTACTAGTAATAGCAGTAGTAATAGAAGCCTTTACACAAGGAAGGAAAATTCAATTTGAAGAAAACGGAGCTGGATGGACCTGCGGTCACTTTGGGACCCTTTCAAACTCGTTTTGAACTCGTTTTGGAACTCGTTCTGGGGCATGCAACTTTTGGGAAACAAGGCACACTTGCCGCGATGCATGCGTTTAGCAGCTCCGGCGATCAATTTTTTGCACCAAAATCTCTTATTTAGCTTGCGTTTAGCAGCTCCGGCGATCCATGTTTTGCAACAAAATCTCTTATTTAGCTTGTGTTTAGCAGCTCCGGCGATCATCAATATGGAAGTTCCAAACATTACATGTTAAATGCCTAACTCGTTCTCGGGAAGTTCCTGACTCGTTTTACATGCGAATTCTGGATATTTGTGCAATTCCCACTTCCGCCCGAAGATATAGCTCTTCATACGTAAATAAAAGCCGTTGCTCATATGTCTACATTCCTGGCATTGCATGCCTTTAGAACAGAATGACCCAAAGAATGACCCCAATTTTCTCATGCAACATGCAACGATCTGACTTTGAATGGCAATGGCAGCGATTCTTGGTACACGGTGCGATCGGAGTCCCGCGCCAATCTCTCCGTGGTCCGAAGCTCACGGATGATCAACAACACCTGGACCCATGGTAAAGCACAAGTTTCGGAAAGTACAAAAAATAGAAATCATCTTGACTTCTCTCAGTATCACGTGTTGCTTCGTCTCGTAATATGTGCCAAGCTCCTCACCCACAGGAAAACCACAGTGAAGTAGAAGAAAGGGCTGGACATCCCAATCTGGCCTCAACCGCCGAAAGCACAGGCATAGTTCGGTGTCTCACCAATCTGAAACCCAAAGCTGATCGTCACCTATCCTCCAGAATTTGATTGACTTCCTCATTTGCAAAAAGAACACACAATCCGATGAGTTCGCAAAAGAAACGCCACAGATAGAGTGACTGAAGGCAACACAGTGTGACGAACATTTCAAGAAACTGTCATGTTCTATGATGAGTCTATGTTACCCCCTGAGAATGTGGTCTCGTGATGTTCTCCTGTTTCACATTCCTAGTGACCCTAGTGATGTTTTTTAAGTTGTAGAATACTTCATTCACGGTGAATGAAACATCAATTGACCGTAAATAAACAATCTTTAGGTCCTTAACCACCGTGAATGAAACATCAATTGAACATCAATTAATCATCAATTAACAATCCTTACGTCCTTAACCATCTGCACGTCATGCGCAGCATCCGAGCCCATGACATAGCTCTTCTTTGCCTGCCACCAGCTTCTCACAGTTAACCAGCTGGTACAAGCGGGGTACGAGTACCAAGGGGCTGTGTGCAACGACAAGCGTCAACAGAGCGACAGCAAATCAAAAAAGAAAGATAAAGAAAGGATTACTTAACGGATAGAAAGGGTCTGAAAGGGTTCGAAACATAGTTTATGTAGTGGATTAGTTATCTTAATGCACATATTAATAATGGCCGACCATTTGCTGGGATCTCACAAATATGCCATACTTGAGCACAAACAATCTCTGACGTCAAAGGCTCTGCTTGAGAACCCTTGAGACTTCCCCGAGGAAGGTGCTACGGTTCATCAAGCAACAATCTCTACTCTCTACGATACTTTGTGAGACCGTGTCCATTATGGTTGGTAATGATGGTTAGAAATCAATGTTTGCAAATGCTTGCTAATCATTGCTATTTGTGGTCAAGGATGGTTTTGTGTCAAAGTCATGGTGTTCCCTTCAGTTTTTGGTCAGAATTTCTGATCATCTCTAGGCACTTCCAAAGTGCGCACCGATTTTGACGAAAGCTCAACTGTGCAACAACACCCCGGCAGTGGGCTACGCTTGACCAGGGCATGCCCCTAGGTGTGCGCATTCTTAGGGTTGATCCATTTAACAGGATGCGCCATATCACAGCCAAGGTCACATTTAGTTTGTAACTTCACCTGCACATGAAAAGAGACTCTGCCAAAGGCCTGAACCCAATCCCAGCCTTTGTAGGCATCCCACTCTTCTTCCAAAAAATTTCCATCAGTATCGAAAATCACTTCCTCAGTGTCCATCAGACACTTCCACATTGTTGATTTTGGTCATGATTGGCTACGATCAGCAAATCGGTCGCATGCTGTTGTTGGATGCATGCTGTTGCGACCCAGGTTATTCATTATTGCATGCTGTCATGGTATCATTTATTGCTGGTTATGATCCTCACAGGTCCCTGGGAGCATCTTGGTAAATCAAATCTCCGGGATCATTCCTTCCCCGGGGGATTACCCAATCTGGGGTTTTTCCTTGACCCTCCAAGAATTGTTGGGAAGTGCGTCATCCAAGCAACCAGTTCTACCAGTTTTGGGGGTACATCTGTTGGTTCAGGTCACCAAGACCCGCAGCTGAATCACAGTGTGGCCGCTTGTTGCTATCATTTCATGCCTGGAAGTCACATGAGGTCTCTAATGACTCTAACTAGTCATCATCTGAGTCAAGTTCAACCAATTTGAGACCCAAGCCACTGATGCCCTTCACATTGCTACGGAAACTGGCTTGGGGCTTCGGGGAGCGATTGTCGATGCAAATTCGATGCCGGACCTTTCTTGACCGAGCAGCGTGAAACTGCTGATACTTGTGTTGAACTTTGTGCACGGCCGGACTAACCTCAGGGAAAGATGTGGAATTCTCGGTGAAGGCTTGAAGAGTGGTTTACTAGGACCAAAGGAACAGTTCCATGATGTGCCACGCAATTGCTTCACTCTGAACTTTTCTGAAGCCAGTAAAAACATAGTGTAAAAAAATTCAGTGAAAGGAACCCCCGCCCCTGCGACTCCTCAGCTACCGAGTTACTACAAAAGTATAGATGAAGTAGAGCAGCGACAGCCTCAGGAAGCTCTCGCCCTGTCTTATGCCAGCAGGCTGTGGCAAATAGCCCAGTGGTGTTCTAGGCCAAAAAAATTCACACCAGGGATGGAAAAGGAAACCATAGGGAAACAAGTGGAAACATATATTATGGCAGAAGATTGAACATGAAATCGAAATCACTTGTATCTTCTTCACACTGAAGTTTGCCGGAATAAAACAGTCCGAGATCCCAAAAGACACCAGTCCTGGAACCATGAGCATCGGCGGGTCTGGGTCAAAAATCTATGGTCCCACCAAATACCACGGGAAAATCTGAGTCAACGGCCCCAAGATCCCCTGGCATACTTCGTTTAGGTTTCAAAGTGTTGGATCATATTAAGGATCCATGGAAAACCGACAAACTTTGCCAAGAGTGACAAGGTCAGAGCTACTCCAATAAGGAGTCGCCGAAAACTTGGAATGGTTGAGGCATCTTGGGGCAACATTGTTTCTCTGGATGTCTTCGGGAAAGGCCAAACAAGGCACCGCCCGGCTTAAAACTTCTGCGCTGAGGCACTGCAATGCGAGGTTGATGGTCAACAGGAGAAAGGAGAAGGATGCCTGACGCCAAATTTGCTGATTCAGAATGATTTCAGATTAACAAATCCAAGGCTTTCATCATTGAATTGGAATCCATAGGAATTGTGTCAAACACTTAGAAAGGACTGGGAGCTTTTTCGTGGTATTTACTGATGGTCATAGTTGTTGAATTCCCTAGCAAGGTATCTGTAGATTTGGTCCTCGTCAACTATTTGACTTTTTCGTATCAAGTGTCACTCTGCTGTTCAGCCCTTGATCCTGTTCTCTTCTGCGTTTTTCGATCTTAAAAGGACTTTGGATGTGAAACTGCGTGAAATGTTGCGGCACATCCGATGCTTTTGGTTCCAGCCGCCTGAATGCATTTGAGCTGAACATCCTCATCGTCCCAGCTTCTGCCTGAGCCAAGTCAGCACAATGGCAACACCGCATGTCGCTGACTTCCATGATTTGGGTTTGGAATGACACTCATCCAAAAATATCATCCACTAAATCCAATAGGAGCGAGATGGAGTGAGTGTAGTGCAGAAGTCAAGGCACCTCACCATCACTTCGGTAGCAAATGGTAACAAAATCCTTGCTTCACCGCCCCATCGCCAACAAATGAGACTTTGTTCGATCTTGAAGCCTGGTAGATTGTTACCCCTGCATCATACCCCTGGAACAATTTCCTATGCCAATGCCAGCATCCATTTCTGAGAATGTTTGTATTGTCAAGGAATGTGCACGCTTTCGCTTACATGGAATTCCTAAAGGTGCTGGAATTCCTAAAGGTCCGTACAATACCCATGAAGGTTTGTGTGCGCATGTATGATTATCAGACATAGGATTTATGTCGATATAGAATGTAATATTCAATTCTAAAATACATGTACGAAGATGAATGCATGCATGTGTAAGTGTATGCATATGCATATAGACGTGCACAATATGATACGATGATATACGATATGTATATTCTGTACCGGTCACATCTTCTCCCATGTTTAGCTAAGCGCTTTGAAATTGGAGGACCAATCTGCACAGTGCTCCCATCACCTGTCTTTGCTTGGGCCACCCATCAGCATAACTGCTGCTACTGAGAGCTTCGCCTGTTATTATGACTGAAAGGTCACGAACCTCAGATTTCAACTGAGGAGAACGGCTCATGCGAACATCCAAATTAGCTGCTGAAATTCTGCAAGTGCTGCTGGAAGTATTGATGATAGTAGCGTATTGGGATAAAGATACATTGACTTTTTGATTCTAAGACTGTGATGATGAACTGCCAGGAGAGAGGGGACAAAGCAAGAATTCGTGTTCGAGACTCCAACGGCGAACTTTAGCAAAGCTTCGCCTATGTGTTTCTTTTTGTGGGAGTGACCAATGATGGCTCAAGCTTACTCCTCAAAATTACGAACTGGACCCATTTGACTGCTTACCCTTCTTGCCCTTGACATAAATCATTGTTAGTCGTCTCTGACAGTCTTTGATTGACCATCGCTAATCATCATTGATAGGTATGAAAATGTATTAACTTCCTATCTGATCAGTGATCAGGATGAACATATATTAACATCCTACGTGTTCACTTCCTATCATTCATCATTCATCTGTGGAAATTCCTGTTGAGTTCGATCAGGTCCCAGGGGCAAGCGCAAGAATACTGGCTCCATAAGCATCCTGGCCGCAACAACCCATGCTATTTCCAAGCTTAGCAGCGGTGGATTGAAGCAATACAGGGGATTGTAAGTCATTAGTAACATTAGCATTGGGATATAATCATTGGTCCATAGTATTTGTTCCTACATGTCCTTACTGCGTACTATAGAGGACCAATATCACTTAGATTCACCAACCTTATGATTGGGGATCATGCAGATCATTGAATCAAGGGTTGTTGTCTAGGCTTACCAAGCCAACTGTGTACCCTAGTTAGTTTGTGGGGCTATTGTTGGCTGGTCCAATCTTCATGAGTTGTTGATGATTGGCGGGTTTTTGTCATGTGTGATCATCAAGCAGCGATGCTTACCTTCAGGTTTTCATGCTACACAAGACATGTGGATCACCAAACACCTCAGGCTCTTTGTCCCAAAACAAACAAGGAAACACAATGGCCAACAGCAAGAGGACCCAACTCAAACCGGTCGCTACAGTATCATGTCATGTTTAGCTTGAAGTTGAAGCCTGCTCATCTTCACTATCAAGCTTGGGTAGTTGAGCAAAGTACGTAAGGGTGCTCCCAAGTTGGTGGGTTACAGTGTCGAAAAGTGTGACTGTTTCTCATAGAAAATCTTAGGATCCGTGAAAGATGAACATGAGCATTGAGCTTGCAATGCGGTGCGTGAGCAAACAACCGATTTTTTGAGTGCACAGCAAGGTGATTGTACACCCTATTTGACGGTAGGTCAACGGTGATCGTGAGAGGGCATAAGGAGGCTACATGTTTCTCAAGCATGTCCCCCCACGTTCTAAATCCGAAAGCCATGTACCCCATCATCACAGTGGTTATTGCACGGAACACATTTGCAAATTGCAGAATCCCTTCCCATCCCTGACATTGAATTGTGACGGAAGGGATGATTTTGGTTGCTAAATGAAGACATCCAGACTCATCCCTTCGCGCCAGAGGGTCCTCTGGAATATCGAACTGGGCTTGTTCGAAATTCTCGGGGTCTCCCGTCAACGGCATCTCCGCATCCGATACCGGTCTGAGAGCGGCAGGGATGGCATCATATGGCATGTACCCGAACGATCCCAATCCTCCTCCATCATTGGAATTGGTTTGGTCAAACGAATCCTCGCAAAAGATCATCGTTTGGCCTAATTATGTCAATGTGGATTTGGAACTGAAATTCAATGTCTTGAATCACTCCCAAAGAAGTGACAAGGGAAACAATCTGAGATGTCAATATAATATCATATATACTTGGAAGGCGGACAGCACTTCACAAGAAGAATGCTGCTCGCGTGTTTTCAATCTTGGCTGACTTTTGGTTTTCGAGCCCTATTTAGGTATTCTTGACAGCGAAATCAACTGTCCTCCCAGAAGATCGGTGTGAATGGTTATGATACAATCCCGCGGTTATAATGTTCAAGCCAGTACTGGTGCGTCGCGTTAAAATGTCTTAAATAATATGGGCCATGATCAAAACGCTGTATATCGACACTGGCCATTGACTCACCATGATCTCATGGTGGCAAGTAACCTGAGCTTTGAGCATGGTATATCATGGTGATTCATGGCGCATATAAGCTGTTTGGCTTAGTGAGAACCAACATTGACACATTTTGCTTCAGAGATCAGTGGATGCCAATTTTGCCCAAGCAAATCCTATCCAAAATCCCAAACTATGGCTTTATCCACTCCCCTTGCCAAAGAAAGGTCTCTTCGAACAAGATCACGCCACACAGTTGCATCACAGCCAATGGCTGCTGTAGCTTCCGAACCACGGTCAATATCTTTTGAAATATCTACTTCATCACAATTAATAGAATCAGAAAGAAATGTAGAGAATATCTAAACATGGGATACACAGCAGGATCTAGCATGATCTACGGCTAATGTCTTTATCTCCCTTTGTAAACATCTACAGATATTGCTTGGATTGGCTCAGTAAGATATCTCCATAGGATCTACTCGTCTCTCCGCAGGATGGCAGCATGGCAAAGTCTTGCAGCTCGGATGCTGCATTTCGCTCGTCGTAGGCGGAACGACCATGCTCCTGGCACTGCGCTGGGAGGTGTTCTAAGGAGTTGGTTAGAACGTATGGTTGTGATGGGTTTTAATGTTCTAATGGCTACTTATTCCATACTATTGCAATATGGCTAGGTTTTTTCATGGTTGTGACATTTGACCTATGGCTGTGATGAAGTAGTGACCCCCTCCATTTACAATGGGATGAGAGAATCAGCAACCAAGAGCTGGAAGCAAGCTCTCAAATGATGGATTCAACACGTACACTACGTGGTTATACACAAAGAAACAGAGCCAAACATTTGGCTGACTGATTGGAAATGATTGGAAAGCAGGCTGGTCACTGATAAAAGATGCTATCATAAGTCCATCCTCATCCATTACGAACTCTGATTTAGAATGATATATGGTTGCTAATTACAATGAATGCTTTCAGCATCAATATCACACCTAACCATGGTACCAGTTGCACACATTAGTTAAACTTGTTTAACAGTTCAACCATGATACAAGTATACCACTACTTGCAAGACATTATGAACATATGCAACCACTACTATGATCGGCATGTTATATCACCAGTATCACCATAGATATTGGTTCACAGACTTGCGGACTGTTCACTCTGAGAGCTCCCCGCACATTGGCAGAAGCTTACAGCATAGCGGTGAAAAGAGATGAAACAAAGAAAAATCACACGTCAGCGTCCTGTACACTTCTCCGTGATCGTCGTGCTCCTCGAAAGCGAGTGACACGTGGCAGCCAATCCTGTGACCAATCATCGGCATCGCAGCTTGACGGGTCAATGACAAACTGCGGGTCGCGTGAAGGAATGATCAGTGAATTGACATCGGCATCAGGTTGTTGAAAAACATGGCTCAAGAGTTGGACTGTCTCCTGCTGCAGTGGAAACTGCGGACGAGGAAGCAATCCCGGTTTCCCGTGTTGGTTTCCCATTAGTCTGACGGATCGACAGTGTTTGGTGCGTGCCCCCGGCCAAGTAAGCCGAAGCAGGCGATGCAGTTGCGACAAAGCTCGCTCCATGTTGAAAGTCTGCTGTGTGAATTTAACACCGGCTGGATTCAAGGCTAACTGCTTGGCTCGGAAATGGGCACCGGAGTTAGCTGTGTTAATCACCATGGCCTGCTGGGTAACCAGCATGTAGCTGACTGCCAGTTCGAGCCAGGTAACACCTGGATCGTCTTTGTGGGGTGGAGCCGTAGGCCACCTGATCATAGCCCACCAAGTCATAAGTGCTTGACTATGTTGGGTTCCGTAGAGACATTGATTATACCGTTCATCAGTGAGCGGCGGCACATCGACTGTATGATACGGATCCACCACCAAGGTGCTGAGGTTCTGAAGTTGCTGCTGCCACGATTGTTGGGTGGCAGGGCGATCATGAATCTCGACATGGTTATTCAGCAGAACTGTGCGCTCTTTGTAGAGTTGGATGCGGTACTGCCACTGTGCTGAAAGAGCAGCCACTTGGTCATTGCGTTCCTGCTGGAGCAGCTGAAATTGTGGGCGCATGGGATGTTGGGACAAAGCCAGCTTGGCAGACTGGTCAGCCGCCTCATTACCCAGACGGTGGAATGTCTCTTCCACAGAGGCAGCCTGCTGGGCTGCGTGAGCTTTGACTTTGCGCAGTTGCACTGTACCTGACTGCAAGGCGGTCCAGAATCGTCGAAGCAAATCAAAATTAGCCTGATGTTGAAAGAATCGGGGATGCAAACATTGGCCCAGCTGTGCAGCGATGTCAAGGACATACTGTGAGTCGGTATAGATGATGGCTTGACAATCAAGTTCAACAACCTGAAGTACTGCAAGGAGTTCAGACCTAGGCACTGTCTGCTTACCAAAACAAGGGCCCAAAGTCAAAACTTGGAAACTGCTGGGGATGGTATGCAGCTGTCGAAACTGTTCCACTATAGCCTCCTGTGCTGGAAGCTCGACTGGACCATGGACAACCACGGCGAAGGCTGCACAAGGAAAAGCAGGGCATTGTGGTTGGCTACAGCTGCCATCTGTGTAAAACCATGGTGTGAGGTTATCAGCCAAAAGTCTTTCTACATATTGCTGAGTGTCGGGCACGAAATCAGGTTCAGGAAAGCTGTTGCAGAACCACCAGTGGATATCCCAGTGGGGGTCCTCGTACAGCACTGGCAACATCAAATGGCATGGGTCATGCTCGTGCAAGTGGTCAACGGCCACCGGATGGTTGGGTCCTAGAAGTGCCAATGCCGGACAACTGAGAAGACGATGCGATTGGGAGTCTTCCTGATCGCAAAAACGACATGCATCCTCGGCCGCTGCAAAGTGCACAGCCTGGTTGGCTAACATGTGGGCAGCTGTCAAGGTGTAGCTCAAAGTGAGCTGCGATGTCGGATCTTGCTTGGCCAAGAGGTGCTGAGTGGCACGAAAAGCTGGGATTGGCAGGTGGCTATATCCTGGACGGTCGAGGCAATCTTCCACTACATGTTTCATCCAGAGCTTATCAAGGAAAAGGCGCAAATCAGGAAGGGAAGAGTACAGCATATGAAAAGTTGGCATTCCCGGTGTGAGAACTTCACCCTGTCTGGTGACAGTGCATCCCAATTTAGCGAGGTTAAAAGAAAGGGCTCCGGCAGGACCCTTGACTCGGGTGGCGAGGGCTTGGTCAGTGGCTGCTATGTCGAAGAAGGCCTGTTGGTCTGAATGAGACATGTGCCAGAGCAGGGCTCTGGAGGCTCGGACAGACTGGTGAATAACATACATCTGTGGGTCAGGGACATGCTTGCTCAACAAGGTGAGGGCCAGGAAAGGGTTTGTGTTCCTACGACCTGGGGACAAGGTGCGCGAGATGGCTGATCTAAGATCATTGATCCATTGTTGACCCAATGCATAGGTTTCAGTAGCATGTAAGGCCTGTGTGAGGGCATGAAAACACAACTGCGCCTTGGTCTGAAGCGAAGCTGATTGGGCTCGGATGCGCTTGATCCGACGAATTGCCAGGTCATGACGGGTTCTCTGTGTAGCTCGGCTCTGCAGGCCTACATATTGCATGGTGAAGCCTAATTCACGAGCTACCTGCAAGGTGTGTATTTCCATGTTGGGGTGCAACTGTGACAAAGCTCTTCTAAGGGCATTGTGTTGTTTACAAGGTGAGTGCCACTGCCATGTCTTATCCCAGTCAATGGTTAACTTCACACTACCAGTGAAGTGATCGGTGAACTGGAGAGCTTGTCGGTGGGATGCCAAGGCTTGAGTCTTCCACGACCAGTTGTCTGCAAAAATCAGACAACTCGTGTTCAACATGTCCATGTGGTAGCACCAAACATAACTCAAACCGATACACGCCAAGATGCTCCAAGAGTCGCCTTCCGCGGCGCCAGTTGTGGTGCCCTGTCCATAGAAAAGCTGATTATCAACCTTCCAATATCTGGTGGAACAAGAGACACTACGATACCAGAACCAGACCCAGAAAGGAGGGATACCTAGCTTCAGCATTGCTTGGGCAGCTGCTCTGCGATGGATGGCATTGAAGCATTTAACGATGTCAAGAGTCACTCCCAGCCAGGGGGGACTATCAGAGTCCCTCAGGATGGCCTTTTCAATGACATGTTGCTGTGATAGCATCCGGGTCAGCAAACATCTACCGGGGATATAACCAACGATAGCAGCAGGCAAAGTGCCAGCAAGATGTCGCAACAGTTGTCGGGTGGTTACCTTGGCCCACACACGATATAACATGCTAAGCAGAGAGATAGGTCGCACCTGCGAGGGGCCTGTTGGAGACTCTGTCTTTCCAATGGGTAACGTGATGATTGTCATGTCATCATGGCTGAAACCATTACCAGTAGCTCTTGTGAAAAGGCTTGCCAGTTGTGCATACGCGGCTGCGGGCAACTGTTTGAGCTCATCAACAAACCACCCATCTAATCCACGGGCTGAGGTGGACTTGGTGTCCATTATGGCTTTACGCCAGTGCTCAGGGTCGTCAACGACCCGATCGAGGGCTGGGAGTTGAGGAGTTTGTTCCAGGTAGGAGGAGAACTCAGCAGACATAGGTTCGTCTGGGAGATCTCGGTTCCAAAACCTGGACCAGAAGGTGTGGAGTGCTCTGGCTACCTGCTGTGGCTGTTGCGTGGTGCGAGTCTGCTCCAGCTGACCAGTATCCGCAATCAGCTGGTCATCATCAATCACAAAGGCATCGAGTTCATTCCCCTGCTGGTGGAAGGGGGTGATTGGCACTGAAGAACAATGGGTAGCAATATGCAAACACACAGGCGTGTCATCATGAAGCCGCAAGCGAATGAGCCCATGGGATCTGAAAACTAGGGTGTAAGGGATTGAGACTGGGTGCTCAACAGAGTGCAGGAGAGGCATGCTAGGGCCCCTCACCTTCTTGGAGATCACACGCAATCCTCCCTCTTTGGAATCATAATGACGTGAGAACTTGGAATGCGCTGCCAACAATTTGCGTTCGTGGAATGCTCTATCATCGGTTTCATGCTTCAGGAGGCCAATGGCTGTGACTAGAAAATCACACGACGGATGCTGGTATGGGAAATGCGCTAGCTCAGGCTGATTGGCACACCAACAAGGAAAGCCTTGGGAAAAACCAGGGGCTTGGGTGATGGCAGTCCATTCAGCTTCCAGCTGAGGGTTGACCAAAGGAAAAGATCCCTGTACAATGCGTTTGGATAAACATCTTTCATAGCTTTGCAACCTGCGTACCTGTCGGGTCAGGTGTTTGAGTTTCATAGAGGCGCTTTCAATGACAGGATTATATTGACCATGGCATGCACTGCGGATGCAATTGACGATAGGTTGGCGGACTAGTTTAGGTGTCCGGCTACGGCCAAAGCATCGTGATGGGAGTTTACTGGTAGGATGTTTGAGTGGATCGTCATTGTGCTGTTGTTTGACAGTGCGGCTAACTACTTCTTCGCAGTGGTGGGACCATCGGCGAAGGGCAGTTGTAACATCAACAGCATCAGGGAGGGTGGGTAGTGTGGCCTGGTAAAGCTGAGCAAAAATGTCGGGATTGGGGTGAAAGTCAATCCACGATTGAGGCATGCGGCAGGTTTGTCTAGCTGGTCTCATGGCGGGCAGCCGCAAGGTCAAGATGACCGGATCATGATCATGATAAGCCTTGGCCTTATCTACGGAAATTCCGTGCACAAAGGGCAAAACACGAGGATGCAAAATGAACTGATCAGGTGATGTGACATCCTTACAGGTGGCAGGGAATGGCAGTTGGGTATGTTGCTCATACCATTGAGCAGCTGTGACATAACCACATTGATGCAGGGCTTGCACTGATGGGAGCTGCATGGGGTCATGGTTGAAGTCACCTCCAATGATTGCGGGGAGGTTAACCTGAGCAATGAGGTCCGCTGCAATCTGTACAAGGAGGTTCGTTGCATGTTTGGCTCCAGGATGGCAGGCTGGGTAGCCGTAGATTTCAACCAGGTGAAAAACATGATGTTCTAGTTGAACCAAGCACGAGGTGATTCTGGTGTCATCAAAGGTACCTACCATAGGAATGCGTGTGGGACGTATTGGAAAAACTGAATGTATGGATACACCACTGGCTTGTCCTCTGACTGCTGCATCAGGTCGATGGCAGGCTGAATGAGCCCACACTGGGGGCCCCCAATGAGACTTCATGCCCATAGATCTGAAATCATGCGAGGTCTCATGTTGAGCAGCAATGGTAGCACTATTCTCAGCTAGCATGGCGATATGCTTGCACGTGTCAGCAATCTGCTGAGCTTTACCTCTGACAGCTGTAGGGTTGATCTGGGCAATGTGGACAAGGTCGTCAGGTCCAGGATTCTGGGCTTCTCCAACTCGGATGGCGTGGGTCCAACTAAAACCTGATGGGGAATCGAAGATTGCACGATGACATGTGATTTGCAAACCTATACACTTGAAACTCGATGAGAAACGAGGCGGTACAAGCGCAATGACAGTGCCAGGGTCTCTCAATCGTAGCATCTGCACACGGTGGTGGCGGATGTCAAGTATTAACTGAAGCCGGGTCCCTTTTGGACAGGGCTGGGGCTCAACTAAGGTCACTGGGACAAAACTCCGCTTGGAAATGATGGCCAGGATGCGATGGACAAAAGATAGCACCAGAGGGAAAGCCGCATCCTCTAGGTGACATTCATACCTAAGAAAAGTGGCATCATCAATGAACATGTGGAAGATATCGTTGTCTGTAACCATGTGGAGCACGAAAGTCGGATTGGGCACATGGATGGCTTCCAGTGCACTACGGATTGCATGGGACCTATCTATGGAATGAGCATGATCTCCCCTACATGAACAGGCCACAGGAGTCACATGGGCTTGGGCCTCAATGGATGAATAGGAACAATCCTGAGGCACACTGACTTCAAAAAATTGATCTGGGAAGCTCTGGTATCGCAACGGCGGATCGAAACTGCAAGGGCAGCAATCATGCTGCTCGTGGTTGGAAGGACCCTCTGAGATCGTTGATGACGCGAAAACAAAGGTCATGGCCGTGGCTTCAACAAAATTCCAAAGCAAACCAAAACATGCAAATAGGGACCGTCTGCGGCACCTAAATTCGGGGTATGGCTGGAGCTCACATTGAATCCTCGTCGCCCGAGGCAGCAGTCTTACGTTTATCTTGGCGGCGCAAAAGCCTCTTGATTTCATCCATGCTGCTTTGCAGCTTCTGATCACTGTTCTGCATGGCACGGCTGAGTGTGGTCTGAAAATCTGATTGCAAATGCTCAAACGCACCTTTGGTGGACTCCTGAAACTGCTGAAGTCGATGGTCAAGAGAGCAAAGTTGTCGCTCTTGTTCAGTCTTGTGTTCCTGTTGCGTTGTCTGGAGTTGAACCATCTTCTCTTCCAACTGTGTGAGCCGTTGATCATGGTTATCCAACTGTTGTGTTGTCGGTCCAGTGGGAGGGGTCTTTGATGATGCCGCTCCAGCCCATGGATCCATGTATGGGTCACCTTTACGAAAAATTGAGGAAGAGGCTTGCTGCTGTGGGGCCGCTGTCATGTGGTTTTGACGTGGTCCTGCTACCAAGCCAACTGCACCTTCTGGAGAACGTGATGAGGTCTGCTGAATGATAAGGACATGCTCGTTGAAACGCAGCAACCCAGCAGGCGGGGGTTGAGGGGCACTAAAGAGCCAAGTGCGAGCTCCCAGGGATCTTGCTGGGGTAGCATTCCATCCGATAGCCTGTGCCCATTCTTCCAAAATCGGTTTGTTGACTCCAAAGGGGAAGGGATGTACCTTCCATGTCTGTCCCGGAGTGATTGGAGTGGGGACCTCTTGCTCTGGTTTGAGCAGTTTCCAGCATTCTGCGAAGCCAGACTGCTCAACTCGTATGCCTGCTGACTTGGCTCCTCGAATGTACCCTGCAACCGAGGAAATCGATGCAGTGCGTGCCTCCAGGATGTCACGTGGCAAGTTGATCCAGATGGGACGCCAGCCATCTGCAGGGCGTCCCTCACTGTTCTTGGGCGTAACGAAAATGCCTGTCCATCCTGACCGCCTCAAAAGCTTGCGGAGGTCACGGATGCGAACTTGACAATGGAATTGCACCGAGGTGGCCTGTGCCGCTGGGCACGGGCTGCCATTTGCTCGAAATGTGCGCCCCCATGGTTGATTGATGGTGTCATGAAGCGATTCCCTTTCCAAGACCTGCTTGGCGAACCGCACCGGTGATTTCAGACAGGTTTGCCAGTCTTCTTCAGTGAAATCCTGCTGCCACATGGTGACACTGCAAACTTGAACGTCCAAAGTTTGCAGCTTCTCTTGCTTCTGTTCAATCGGCAAGACGTGTTTTTCCCCCTTCTGGATCAGCCAACCTGCAATCAAAACGTCAGCACCGTTACGGTTGGTGGCTGGGGCGGTCACTTTCTGATGATGAACGTTGTCAGGAAGCGGTTGCTGCAAGTTGCCTACAAGGAAGATCGCAGATTCATCTGGGCTCAAAATGCCTTGCTGGAGCCATTTGGCAGCCTGATCTGGGTTGAGCATGGTAAGACCAGGTTGGTATGGACTGTAGGTTTCATGCACTGTAGGATGTGAATCATCTTGAAGTCTCCAAAACTCAGGTTTGAGACGATATTGTGTGACATCAAGCATGCGATCAGCTTGCTGTTGACGCTGCTGAGAATGCTTCTGCATCTTGGCTTTCACCTGGGACACATCGGCTGATGTCTGTGTGGTGGCAATGTCACATTTGCGAAGGATGTCGTGAAAAAGTTGGCTCTGCTTGACTTCATCTTTCATAACCACTAGGTTGGACAGCTGTTGATGCTGCACAGCCTTGGTGATGGTTTGGACTGCTCTGGGTACATCACTGAGTGCGACACCGGTGCCAATACAAAGAGAAGCAAGGGCCGCATGCACAGTCTGCTTGTGTTCTTGGCGGTTTCCTCCGCCTCCTGTGAGTCGTAGCACTGGGGCTGTGTGTCTGATATGGCACATCACGGGCTCGAAAGGATCTTCAGGGTTGAGCAAATCAGCAAGTCGGGTGGATGGTGTGATCATAGTGTCACGCGAAGTCAATGTGAGTGTGTGCATGTCGTGGTCGATAGCAAAAACATGGTGAAGGACATCAAGCACACATTGAAAATTCACCTGCTGGTGGCAATAAACAGTCTTGACAATGCGGTCATCAAAGCAAAAGATCACTGGAATGGCAAATCCGGATGCTTGAAAAAGTGAAAGCGATGTCTGCATCAACCTGTTTCTGATGGAGGCACGAAAAATGGACATAGGTGTTGGCAGATCATCTGTGTCTGGCACGAAAAGCAGGAGGCAATGTTGATCTGTCACAATCTGTGTACGCATGTTGCGATGGTGTGCATGCATCCATTCATCAGGGAATGCCAACTTCCAAAGAGCAATCACAGCTGTGAGATGCTCAGGTGCACCAGCGATGTGCACTGCTATGGTGTCTTGCAAAGGGCGCATGTCTATGTTGATCTGAACCTGGGAGATAGCCTGCTGAAGGTGGTCAATATGCAAACGTGGTTCAACCAAAATGGTTCTTGTCACCAGGAAAAAACTGGCCGTAAACTTGGTACCTGGCATGAAGTATCCTAAGTCATCTGCAGGTGAGGCCAGACCAAAATGATCCATGAAGGATGGCATGAGATCCGAATGGGCTGGTAGAATATACGATGTTTGTTCGGTGCGGATCAAGACCACCGGCGCTGGGTCGTTCCGGGGTGGACATGGATCTGGTGACGGTACAAGGTCAGCATCAACAACAAAATCGGTGTGGTCATAGACAAGGTTCGGCTGCAGTTGATGATCCCAGAGAGTCAACAAGGAATGCCAAGTTGTGGTCGTGTCCACCAGAAAGCTGTAAACATGCATACCGATAGGTATGGTGACTGTACGCCAACGTGAATCTGCAATGACCACGTCATCTTGGTGCATTGTGGCTGTCATGGCAACACTGAAAGGGTCACCTGCATCTGTGCAATCCACTTCTGTCGACGGATTCGAGTGCTCACTTGGGGAATGCTCACGTGGCGGCTGCGTGTAATGGTCATCAGGTGGAGGTAAGCATTCACTGGAAGCAGGTGTGTCTCTCTCATCATCTGAGTGCTCAACAACCGGGCGATGCTCACTGGACACAACTGTGAAAGGGAGGGTTTGGGTGATGGTCGACAGTGCCTGAGGATGATCAAGTGACATGAGGCCATGTGCAGGGTGAAAATACTTGGTAGATGGCCATGTAGGTGCTGGTCTGCCATCAAATCCAACCTGGTTCACAAAAAAGGACAACTTGCGCTGCAACGCTGTGCAGCCGTCTGGTGTGCCTGCGTACCAAGCAAAGAGGTCATGTTGGATGTTCATGGTGGATGCTTTAAGGCGTGTCGTCTCCAAAGTCTCAACAATGTCATCAATGTTGATGGGTACCTCAGCATGGATGTTGAACCAATTGGTGACAACCAGGACAGCATGATGTGTAGTGATACAATTGCCAATGATCTTCCACGAATTGGTGTGCCTGCGTACCAAGCAAACAGGTCATGTTGGATGTTCATGGTGGATGCTTTGAGGCGTGTCGTCTCCAAAGTCTCAACAATGTCATCAATGTTGATGGGTACCTCAGCATGGATGTTGAACCAATTGGTGACAACCAGGACAGCATGATGTGTAGTGATACAATTGCCAATGATCTTCCACGAAAGACGCTCCGGTTTCAGAAAAACCATGTTGGGTTGACAACAGTGGGCAAGGGCAACTTCGATCGGCGACCAAAACCTGACAATGCCTGCGTCTTTTGTGAGCTGACCCAACAGCCCCTTTGTGCGTAGCAAATGGTCTGGGAGGCCATGTTGCTCACCGTATGCTGCGAGGAAAGTACTCAGCTTCTGCGAATGCGACGGGATGCGAAATGCAAGGGCTCTTGCAGTGGTCTTGTTTCCCCATGGAAGCAGCTGTGGATCAAGGTACTTCTTGACTTGGTCTCTGGTCAACACCAGATTGGTGAAATGCCCTTTGCTCAGGGGTGTGTACATGTCCCAGTTCATTGGCGTGGCCGGGTTGGTGGACCAACATGCCCATTTGATGGATGCACGGGGCAGCTTCTGCGATTGGAGAATGGCCAACCATCTCGCTCTCTTGACTGGCAACCTTTGTTGAATGTCAACCACTCCCTCATGAATGATACGGTATCCACAAAACTTCATGAATTCAACCGCAAGGCCAAAATCACTGTGTTCACTGAAGCCTTTGACATTTTCCAACATGATGTATTCTGGTTGAAAAAATCTCGATTGCAGCAATCCTACAAAGAGAACCTTCCCCTGTGGGTCTTGGGATCCTCGTGCAAAAGCTGCATTGGACCAGCTTGGGCAAGGGAAACTGAAGCACCAAAGCTTGGGGTTCGCCATTGCTACTGCTTGTTTCCAGTTGTGTGATTGGAGATCCGCACAAATGGTTACCGACCGATCTGCATGAAAAAAGAACTTGTTCGGAATCCTGTCATCATGAAGAAGGATGGTGTCATGGTTGATGGAATGCATGGTGGCTGCTGGCAAATCGCTGTCAATGCCAATCATCTTGGGGGCAGAATCCGTGTACTGGGATAGGACCTGGAAGGCAAAAGACCACCCTCCATACCCACCACAGCACAAATCGAGGACCCAGTCTCCATTGTCTGTGCATGACTTGTCTGGATAGACAACCGTTTCCTGCTTGAAGCCTAGCTGCAGCAAAGCTTGGGAGGAATCACCTCGTTTGGGGACAAAGGAAACATCTGAAATTCGGACCAATTCTTGCTTGGCGATGTCTGCTGCGATATCACTTGGACATGGCCACAGGAGTTCCTGTGGTGTGTCCTCACTGGGTCGCATGAACATGTTGGTGCTCCATTGCGACGTGTTCACCAATCCAGATTTGCTGATACCCGATTTCAGTTGATCATCGAAGGTGCTGATACGTGTCAATTCCAGATTACAATGAGCAACCTGAAAACAGTCGGGCCGAGTACGAAAGTCATACTTGGTCATCTCTCGAAGATAGTCACGTTCCATGGCGAAAGTTGCGTGGCTCGTTCGAGATCCTCCACAGACCTACAAGGTAACCGCGGGGAGGCTCGAGCCCATACCTTACCATAGATATTGGTTATGATTCCATTGTACAGAAGTATGACAGTACAAGTACAGGTATTCCACTATACAGTACAAGTACCAAAATTCTGGACATCATTGGATATGAGACTGGGAGGGCTCCATCCACCAGTCCCTTGACTGGGTGGGAGGGAAAAGTCGATACCATAAATGCATCTTCTGTCACCATGGAGCCCGCTGTTTCGGCTCCTGGAGTCACCTCTTGCAGTTATGACCTGAGCGAGAGGTAAAAGGTGCGAAGTTCATCAGCAGAAAGGTGCAGTTCACCATGGTGGTTTTATCATGGTGAAACAGGGGATTCATAAATGGTAAATAAATGGTTTATAAATGGTCAATAAATGGTTAATATATGATTATATGGTTGTATAATGGTAAATATTCTTGGTTTTAAGACCCCTATCAGCCTGGTTTTATAGGGTTTGATACTGGTCAACAATACGGGATAATGACCTACAAACTCATGGTTAAACAACTACTGGTTATGGAGTTGTCCATAGTCACACTCCCCCCCTCCACATTGGCCATTTATGATGGGGAAACCACCAATGAGCTTGAGGTTTATAGGGGTACGCCATGCAACTGGACAAAGCCTTTGTTGTAGACCTGGTGGATGTTCTATGGCTAACTAACCTGGCTGCAGAATTGTGATTCATGTTGATGTTGTATTTTCCACACCATCTTAGCCCACGGAAGTGCAGCAAACCGAACATGATGGCATTAGATGTTTCCTAAGCATCAGCTCATTGAGTGAACTGGTAAACTTGGAAACCAGTTTTGTCCATTTCAATGGTATCAGCTTGAGTTTTGGGGGCACCGCCATTTCTGAATCCATGTTGGGAACGAGGGGGGCTCTTTCAAGAATCTGATCCAATCAACTGATGTGAAAATGGCACTTCAACCAACAATCGCAGCTGCTTTTGAAAGAAACCATGAAGTGACAAAGAAATCCAATGCCATCTGTTCGAAAGGCACGTGGAAGTCATTGGGTCAATCCAACAAACTTTGGCACTTGGACATGCTTAAGAGGCTGGCCTCTATTTCTATTCTGATTTTCATGATGCACCTCCATCGTGAGACCGTTTGCAATCAGCTGGTGGGCAATTCCAAAGGTAACAAAGGTGGTGGAACCATCAGCGACATTTCTCACAGCCCATACCCTTGCAGTCATGCCACCATTTCTTCGCCTCTACGATCGCTGTGGCAGACCACAGGCGGGTGAGGCAAGTTCTGATTCAGCTTATAGGTGCTGTTCGAGGGTCTGGACTATCTAGCGTCTGCCGAGTTGAGAGTCGAAGTAGTTTGGCAAAACAAAATGCTACGAGGCCATTGACCTTTCTGCGTGTGTGCACCTGAATCTGGTTCTGATTTGATCCAACTCAAGGATCCATTGTGACCGTGACTCCAATGATTCTAGTGACATCTCATGACTCTGCTGACTCATCTACTGGGGAGTTGAACCTTGAGCCAACGTGGCCAATGTGATGCCATTTCCAGACAGGTGACATCAGGGTGTAAGGCATGTCACTGTCAGGTGACAAGGTATATGTTTCAAGTATTTGAGCTTTGCCATGTCTCCGCGAAACAAAGAGTTGGCGGAGACTCGGGTGAAATGTTCAAAAAGGATTTTGACAACGCACATTTCAACCAATCATGCTGCTGATCATCCTTAATGCAGCAAGCAGTCTACCGTACCCTATGCATCTGCCATCGTTCCAACAACGAGGCCTGGTCACCAAGCAAAGCCTCCCGGCCTCGGATGAAAGACAGCTGAGAGCTGGGCCATCTTTGGCTGGTCTATTCTTATAAATGCCTAATAAACTGGATAATTTGGAGGAAACCCTATTCTGAAAAAACACCATTTCTGCTGGTAGGTTTCAATGTCTGGACGTGAATACAGTGTAACACAAATCAAGTTAAACTCTACACGTAGACATGATGCATGGCATGACTATCAGTAGAAGCAACTTCAGCCCACATTGCCTGCTTTGGCGAGTGCAGTGAGAGTCCTTGGCACGGCGATGTTGGTGATGCTGCTCGCAAAAAACGACTGGTGTACGTGCAAACATGCGCAAAATGATGAGAACCTGCTGAAAGAACTTTCGAAAAACTAGTTGTTTGAAACAACAATATGACTGCTCAAGAATGATGTTTCCCCTTGTGGTGAAAGGCACTGTACCTGATCTCCTGGCGATTGTGGGAGGACCTCCAGCTCTGGCAAGACTACTGCAGTCCCAGAAGCGGCGTACTCACTCCGATGGCTCGGTGCAGCCTTTGGAGCGATCCGCTGAGGCAAACCCCAATTGAATTCGGAGGTGTTTTGTGTTGGCCAAGTTTCAATCACTCAGTGATATGATCAGGAAATATGTTGGTAAGAATTTCATATTCGAATAGATAAGATGTTGCTCATGATAGGTTCGCCATAACCCCTTCCAAAACCAATGCTCGCTCAAAAAAGTGTCTCGGTATTAGAAAGCCCATGGGGATCCAACTACTCCACTTACAGCATACCCCATCTTTGTTGGTCACGTTGTCCCAGCTGATCCGATCGCCCCTTCGTTATGCAAATCTTATGATTATAGTGAATGGCTGTTGCTGTCGTACCCAATGGCACATTGTATTCCATCATGGTCTCTGGTATCCCATTGTTGCAACATGGCCATATCTTAATGGCATTGTACCAACACATCTATGGATGATCGATGTGCATCTCATAGAGGAAGAGAACATGTTTGTTCATTTGCCAACTTGTTGCTTTTCATTGTCGTTCATTTCTTTTACAGTACAGTAATCATCAGCCATCTATGGATCATTGAATCTTGCTCATCTTTTTTGGATCCTATCACAGCCATCATCTTCTTCTCCCGTCTGCCACAGATATCCATGGTGTCTCCATCTCGCATGTCTCCCAATGATCTCCTCCGTGCGTCTCATTTTCCCTAC
>VSDK01028329.1:305586-335895 GCA_009767595.1 Symbiodinium kawagutii
TCCCTACATTCCAACAGTTGTTTCCCCATGCTGTCACCTTCCATGGTCATCTCCTCATCTCCCCATCTTCCCATCTTCCATCATCCCCATCATCTTCCCCTCTCCTCCTCTCCTCCTCTCCTCCTCTCCTCATCTCCCTATCTTCCCACCTTCCCATCTTCCATCATCTCTCCTCATCTCCTCACCTTCCCCTCCCATCTTCCATGATCTTCCCATCTTCCCCCATCCCTCCATTGTTCCGTTCATCCACGGCACTCCCCCGCCGCAGCCAACAGCTCCACGGCATCGCCGCCGTTGAGCTTTGGCGTCTGCAGCGCGCAGCTGCTCCAGCAGCGGCAAAACCAGGGCGCGGCGCTTGGGCGTTAAGGCACCGTGGCAGAGAGACGCCAAGGCCCTGGCAGATCTCAGGAAAATTCAGTCATTGCTCAGTCATAATCCGTGTGTTACTCAGTTACTGGCAATTACTGAGTATAATGGGTTTCGAATTGGATGATCAATTGTGTTGATGAGTTACTTAGTATATTTTGTTGAATTATGGAGCTATTTCTGAGTTTACTTGTTTTATAGTAATTCTATGTTGTGTTCATCATTGTTCTGCCGCAATACAGCAATACAAATCACAATACTCATCAATACTCTATACGATCCAGTCTTGACTGATTGACAAAGGGTTGTGGTTAATCTGCTGGAAGGGCTGAATGATGAAACTTCCCAGAAACATCTAGAAACTCATAGATCGTGGACCCCGTGGAAAGAAATCATCTGCGGTCTAATGATGAGCGACAAATGTTCAAAACAGTTTTGTATGATTGCACCTGTTCATGACGTACTGGTCTGCAAACCCCCCCGCGCCAGGAGAACCCAGAAACTCCCAATTCGGTATCTTTCGAAAACCAAAGGGGTACAAGGTCGTAAGGCACTCGACGTGCCTTTGATTTACAGAAAATAAAACAACAAATTGACTGGTGCATGCATTTGGAGTCGGTCAAGTACTGAAAACAACTAAATTCAGATCAGGCAAGTCGATCATTTGATTCCCATCATCCGATGAAGTTGTCCAACGTGGCAGTTGGATCAATCACCCAATCGTTGGATACCCAAATAACCCATCATCCAACTTCTTCGATCCCAACCACCCAACCCGTGGCAGTTGGATCAAGGATTCCGCCTGGGATCCGGCGGAAACTCGCGTTGCTGCACGGTTTCCGTCAGCGTGGCCACGAGGCGGCACAGGGCAGTGCCCTTCGTGGCATGGAGGAGGTGATAGTCCTGGGGCCCATCACCAGACATGGGAAAACAAACGCGAAACGCCATGAAAAATACATGAAATGGATTGAAATTTCACAAATTCGTAGTTTCTAAGTTGTTACAGTAAACTATGAGGGTTTCTTGAACATATTCCCATTAACATCCATTAACCAATTCTTGGAATAATGCGAACATGCTGCACCAAGTGATTTCTGTCACCGTTGGAGTCATTTGGGCTCCATGTACACATTGGGCGCCTGCTGCAAAGCCAGTTATTTATGGCTGTCAAAGGATGACATGGAATGTTACCTTGGGGATCTGTTCCTTAAGCTGTCAGGCATGCATTCTCAAGGGCCGTCAAAGTTTGCTCACTTACAATATATCAATAAGAACATCTTGTACAATGAGTTAAGTAGACTAGTAGTACGGTAATAACATCGGGCAACGAGAAAACAAACTACAACTAGTGTACTTCAAATGCCTTTGTTGGAGCATCGCAAAACACTTTTGAGTCTCAGCATGTGATTTCCTCAAAACAATATGTGCGGAAAAAACACATATTTGATCATATTTGACTTCTTGGGAACTCAACGATGACTTTCAACCTTTGATTTTCAATCATGACGACTCTTGGACTCTTCCGAACTTTCACCCCTCCTCCGTGTTGCGGAAGAGTTTGGCCATCTCTGGCGGCGGCAACTCCTGTCCCAAATCCATCAACCAGCCACGTTTGGAGGTGAACATAGGGGGAACAAGGTGGTTTAGCGGTCAAATAAATGGGAGTTGGTTGACTATTAGCCACGAAACAAAATATGGAGTTCCGTGGAGAGGGGCCGCAGCATGAAAAGGCAATCATTAAGATTGGAGTAACAAGTAAGCAAAAACGTACATTGGGCATCTGCAGAGTGTCGCTGAACAATCTCATAGTATCCTGTGAACGAGTTTGCAGCCCCCATCAATGATACATAGGAAATAATGTAGATTATATGGCGGTGAATCATAGTATCAATCATGGCAAATCATGGAAATAATGGTGAATTATAGTATAAAACATGGGAAATCATGGAAACTACTGGTGAATTATAATTACTAAAAAAATAATGGCCAATCATTTAAACCAATGGTGAATTATGGTATAAAGCATGGCAAATCACGGCAGATGGTGCCTAGCCATCATCCTATCCCTCACCTTCATCAGCGGCGCGCCTTCCACCTCTGGGCGCTGAAGGCGCAGAACTCGTCAAAGAGCTCATGGTCGCGGAGATCCAACCTACGTGATGGAGAGATGTGCTGATGAATGCCGGTGAGAATGGGCAATTTTGTATATTGCTGGCGAATCGTTGCTTGAAGTTTTGTATATTCATGGAGTATAGTGATCAATCTAAGGATCAATCATGCCTGATGATCTATGGTGTCCAGTATGGCTGGTAGTTTATGGTAGTCAATTCTAGGGAGATAGAATGGTCATGGCTGATACTTCACATGCACTATGATAAAATAATGATGTCGTAGTATGAGGGACAGATGTGGTTGATAATGATGGTCAAATAATTATGGATTATAAGTTCAGAGTGATGGCTACTTTTGGATGATGATTAAGAATGATTGGTGCGCATGAAAAACCGTTGGAGTCTAAGAAATACAACTGACGCTGCACCGAATGCAGTAGCATTAAATGACCCGAAAAGTGCCTGTTGGCCTTCAAGATTGTGCCGAATGAAGTTGTATATGCATGCACGGCCCATGGAAAATGATCAAAGCGACAAGAATCTTTGCTTGCTTCAACGTAACGCAAACGAAGTTTGATCATCATGAAGAGCATCCGTGCCAAAAACATACCCCTTTTTCTAAGATACCAATCCTCACGCACAGATTTGGCATTGCATCACAGAAGAAAACATCTTCAAAGTCTGTCCCAAGCGCTCTGATATTTAGACTCTAGACGTCAGATACCCCTCCCATGCGACAGAAACGGGGAATGGAAACAATTCTGTAGAAGATAACTCAAGAGTGAAAAATCCACAAACAACCTATCTGACCTCCCGTTGTGATGTGATCTGCTACTTGATGTGTACCTCCTTCACCTTCCTCTACCTATACTGATGCACACACATAGACATGCGAACACCTCTGCAGCAACAGCGGTACTTGCGGGAGCTCTGAGGGAGGCAAGGCCTGGGTCGAAGAGGTCCCCAGCAGCTGTTTCATGTGAATTATTCAATAGAAAATAAGTTTAGCAGTGGCGAAAACTCTCATGTCATTGGATAGTGTGAATCTAATTGATCTGATCAAAAATCTATATGAGATAATCACTTGGAGGTGCAAGGAGCGGAAGAATTGGCCCACGACTTGGCTTCTAGCAAGAAATAGTTGGTTGGTTCCCCCCATCAGATCCAATATGGCACATGCCAATCTGCAAAATTGTGATAATGTGACATCAGTGATTACCCGCTGGCCTGGTTCATATAACCCTTTCACAAAACGGGTGCTTTGAGAAACTTGACGCTGCCACCTTTGCTTTGCGAGTGACTTAGGTCCATTGCAGTGTGGTGGCAGTACATCAATGATCAATGGATTCAATAATTCCCAAAATGTATCGATCCCCTCAAAGAACAACCCCCAAAAACCAAAAGAAACAAAGATGTGCTCGCTGCTACCTGTACGTACAAATAAAAACTACCAGCGAAATGGGGCTGCTCATAGCTCTGTGGTTTGTCAAAACTACTGGCAGTCAATGTTAACCCAGGATTCATAAACCCCCAGGTTGATTAATTGGAGGAGTTACCATTTTAAAGAGAAACCAAGGCTTTCAGGGGATACCCCCTATTAATCAACCAGGTGTTTTTTAAATCCTGGGTTAACATTACCATGTTTGGGGACAACCAATTTCTTGCTGTTCCCTTCCAGGTCTGTGAGGTCACCAGCCAAGGGGCAAATTTCCGAAGCTTCCGAGAGAGTTCCAGCACTTGACGTCTTGTCTCCGGGTGCGTCATGGCGCTTCAATCCATGGGGTTGGAACTTGAAACTTGCTGCATAAGATATCCCAACATTGGACTGACTTCCAAACATCAACGGGTTTGAAGCTTGTGGAAAGGGGATGGGTTTTGGGAAGTGAGCAAGTTGCGTGGAATTGTAGCTGTCATTGTGGATCTTACAGAAATTACAACCATCACAATATACCACCAGCGGCATCAAGAACGCAAAGCTGAAGAACTCTGAATCTTGGCATTTCCAACAAATAATAAACTAACGCGTGTTGGCATTTGTTGGCATCTGCTTAGTTTCCTGCCGTGTTGGAAAGTTCATGCGACTGGCGCTAGATCCAAGTGTTTGATCCTCGACCGAATCTTCGATGAGCCATGTCTTGTGACAGCTAGTTGTGACAAGCAGTGCTTCCCCCCCTGCTTCTCTAGGTAATGTATTCTATCTACTCCAGGATGATCACAACTGTAATCTGTCTAATCAGGCATTGCCATCGTCACCGCTTTGACAACTGAAGTTTCAAAAACCACCTGGGTGCAAGAGAAAAGGTCTCGAGATGTCTCGAGCATCTTTTGACTTTTGTGCAACTGATGCTGTCCATGCCATACAGGTCCATTTCTCAGATCCGCAGGAAACAGGACCCAAGAAATCTCTCCGTACGACAATCAACGCGGAGAATCATTCTCCCAAGGTGCGCTTTGTCCGAGAAACGTGGACCGGCAACTCAAAAGCCCCCAGAACTAACTTAACTCAGAAGTTGTCCGCATGTGTTTGAAAAGTTGGTAGCTAGATGTAGCCAGGACAGGTTCATCCCATCATAACACTGGTCCCAGGTGGTGCAAGATCTCAGGATCGCTGGCAATGGAGGTCCAACTGCTCAAGGGCAAAGCTCGCCCTGGTGAGGCCATGGATCTTGTGGATGGTCATGGATTGAAGGATGAAACGCTGCCCTCCTCCAAGGGAGACCATCAACACTGCCGTTTTGGTGTGCTGGATTTTGACTCCAACCGTTTCAGCACTGTTTGTGCATGATAAACTAGTATTTACTATTGATGGTTTCCCCCTGAAAACGTGTGATTGGTTTGGGGGAGACTCGTACTTCTAAATAGATGTGTAGTCGTGCAAAATCTATCTGTGTAGTGCGAAATCTACTGCCAAATATATCTGCAGTGCTTTTTACTGGAAGTGCTAAATATATCTTTGTAGTTCGGTGCACTTCGTTTCGTTTCAATCCTCTTCAATCCAAAACCACGGATGACCTGCCGCTTGGCGGATTCACATCCGGTGACACGCTTGCTGAGCCGGTGGGACTTCAGACAGCATGAAAAATAGCTCTTAACGGTTGGACAGAACTGACAGAACCTGTAAATACATATCTATATATACATATATGTATATATATATATACAACAAGCTGAAAGTTGATCCATCAAAGTTTCAATCATGAATAGTCATTGGATAATGATCCTCCCAGATGTTTCTATAGAAGTGGTAATCCCTCCAAATGTTTCTATAGGAGTGGTAATCCCTCCGCTTTTTACACCAACGGCGCTCCCGTGAACAACCCCTACCATGCACAACCCGTAGAGGACCCAGTTGCCAGATTGGTTTTCCATTTTTGGGGTCCTGTCACTTGTTGTGGCGAAGGTGCAAAACACATAGAAAACCTGTGCTTGCGGGTTGTCTCTCATTGCTTACATTGAATGATAAGTCCCTTTGACTTGGCCATCGCTTGCCCAAGCACTCCTGACAGTAATTTACCATTGATGTGCATCCTTTTGATGAACCTAAATCAGTTGTTGAACTATGTATAGAAACATTAATCTTGACAATTCATTGTACAATATACCATAATAGTGCTTTGCATTGTCCAAAATACTACTGTGGTCAGCTTGGCCCAAATATGACCCACCATCATGCAGCAGGAACGGATGCCATTTGTTGCAGCAGACCGGCAAGTGATGCCTGCAGGGCAAGGATTCAGGACAATCCGCGAATCCGCAGCCAGTTGTACTTCTCTTCAGAAAACTGGCTGCTCTTTTTTTGGCAGTTGGAGATGGTGTCTGTTGCTGTTATTGTCGTCGTGGTGATTGCGGTGGTCCTGTTGCTGCTGCCGCCAGTGCTGCTGGCGCTGCTGGTGCTGTTGTCGGTGGTGTAATTTTGGGTGTGATCCTGCGTCTCTATGCCATCTTGTGAGGAGAGGCTGAGACATTTCGCAGCAAACAAGATCAACCACCCCGAAGCATCCCCAAACATAACCATTGCATGTAGAGAATAACTTCTGCATGAAGTCGTGCAGTAGATATCTTTGCAACCGGTATTGATTGTGACTGCTGTTACTATCACTGAGAATTGGTGCAAGTGTTCATTGTTTCCCATTACTGTCCATGTAGCTAGGAGTATATATGCAATTGTCATTGCTCTTATCAATTATTACTCTCATTGTTACTATCACATCATTTTCCACACTTACTACCCCTATTCCGATCATCATCATCATCATCATCATCATCATCATCATCATCATCATCATCATCATCATCATCATCATCATCATCTCTGTGGCACTCATCTCCATTCCGACTGAAGAGCATACACATTCGTTTGATACGCAGTTGATTGCAAACATCATTCTCAGTTCTGAATGCAAAAGCAAAAAACATGAAAACTCGCCTAGTCCATCCTAAACAAGCTATATAACCTACATGGTAGTTATAAACAGTTCTCCAAGTCTGTTGCTAAACTTTGAACTGCGTCCTGAATACCACCGTGCATGAGTTGAGCAGCGCCTGATTGCTCCGCGTCCTCGAGGACCGAGAAGACCCTGCAAACGCTTCAGAATGTCTGTGTGCCGAATCATGTGATTCTACACAAGCATTAAACTTATCAAGATTGATTAAGCTATATTGAGCTCAAAGAGGATCCGCACAAACAAGAGTTTGGTGTCTCAAACTGCACAACTTCAGGACTTCCTAAGTATCCGGGTGACAATGATGACGCACATCGCTTGCTTATCAGGACGGAGGTCCGCGTGGGTCAACCGTGCAGGTGCTACCTGGAGAAGCGCCCATGTGCGACCTTGGATGCATCCGCGGTTGAGACCATCATGTGGATAGTGAGCATTTTCTCCAAGCAGTTTCAACACTCATGGAGATCTCAAAGGAGAATGCATGACAAGGCGCAATTCACAAAGGAAAACTAGAAAACTCTGTTTCAGATCCACTCTGTTTTCGGCATCACCCACAAGGTCTGTTGAAAAACACTTGGGCTCCGTCTAAAGTGTCATGACATCTCAATCTACATGACTTCCCAGAAAACGTGCGCGTTAGATTCTGAAACATCCGGGAAAACCGATGTCCAAAAACCTCATGTGGTTTGGCTCTAGTTGTTGCTGAACAAATAATATCAGGTAATGCAGTCGTTGATCGCGATAACCCTGACGGCCAACCAACAGCTGGTTGCTCATGGTTTCCCCATCATTTGTAGGTACAGTACATCATGCTTTCCCCTGACTAATTGCTTACGTCCAATTTTCACATGATTGGTTACCAACGTGCTATATCCGCGTGATACCCCTCTATAAGTAGTGTGTCATGCAACCATTTAATAAGTAGTTTGTCATGCAACCATTTAATTGGTGTCAAATTCCAGTGATTTCATTTAAGTGTTCTCCAGATTATCTGCCTTTATCCACGTGTTATGTCCCTTTTCCGAATTTATATCCCTTCACAATAGATCAACTGATTCTCAACTGCCTGGTCTGACTTACATCATAGTTTTTTCTATCATTACATGGTATAATTTCTGCCCTATCATCCCTGGATTTCATCCCGTATCATCCCTTGTCATCCCTTGGCAGATTCTCAACTTTATCATCTCTTGATTTCATCCCTTATCATCCAGGTTTTTCAGATGTGTATCATCATGACTGTATCATCCCTTGTCATCCCTTCGTGTCTTCTTCAGCCGAGGCTTCTCCCGCAGTCACCGCTCCAAGTCACGTGGACATGGGCGAGGCCGTGCTGACGCCAGGAGAGCTTGGGGACTTCCCAAGGTCACCTGAAGGGACACCCTGCAGGTGTCCTTGGAGATCGTAATGGTTAGAGTGGCTATGGCTGGATGTTAGCCATGGCTATAGATGGCTATAGTCATGTGTTTCAGTTATAGCTATAAATGGCTATAGATATGGATGCTTTAGATGGCTATGGCTATAGAGTTGGTTCATGTTGGTTCATTCTTGTTGTTTCAGTTTGGTCTAGTGATGTCTAGTGGCTATAGATGGCTGTAGTGATCAATGAGTAGTAGAGTTGCTAAGTATAGCGGTTATACTGGTCGTGGTTAAGTCTAGTGGCCATGAATGGCTACAGTGAACATAATGATGGCCATGACAAATTTGAAGTATACTGGTATACTGGCTGTTGTGGAATGGCTATTGCAATGTTGATTATTGTGAAGGGTTCTTCTACTTCAGAATATGGTACGACCATGATACTGTCATTCTGTTGGCTACTGTTGCCCCCTGACCAATCGGTTCACCGTCCGGTACAAATTGTCACATGTTTACAGGCCAGGTTTCAGTGGCAGAGATGACATAGTCTTCTTCCAAATATGTGTAGGCAAATGATACTAATACTATGGGATACTATGGGTATTTATCACTTGTAGTTATAGTTGCTTATACATAGTATTGGATTTTCAAAGATGGTATACATAGCTTACTTGCAGTCACATGATCATGGAAGCATCTCCATCAGAACACGCATATCTTGGTACCATTTGCAACAAAGTCCTTGCCTTTTGGCTGTCCAGTTTGCGTTTGTGAACAAATCAGAGATCTCCCAACAAAAGACTTTGGCCACAAAAATGCACCGCTTTACTTTGAGCCTTCAAGTACGGGATAGCATCAATCTAGGAATATGGCACGAGTTTTTCAGACATCGGATTAGCAGTTGCAACTGCGGAAGCCTACTTTAGAGGGAAGAGCATGTCTACATGACAAGAAACATTTGGGGTGGCAACTACTCCATGCATTGACGAATCTGTGCCTTGTCTTCGTCGCAAATAATCAGCATGCTCCTGGCATCAACAAATCGGGGTTTAATGAGGGATCAATGAGACAAACTAGATTCCATGTAAGACCGATTAATGAGGGGCCACTGCCAACTTGTTTGATGAGGACCCAACAACACCAATCAATACAAACAGGACAGCGAACAAGTCTACGAAAGATAGCTGATGAATCCTTGCGAACTTGGGAACTGCAATCGTCTGATCCCTCACCATCTGCGTCCTCCGGAGTCAAGACCATCACGAATTCCAGGAAACCTTAGTTTTTTGAAGCATTGATCAGAAGCTTACTCCTAGGACTGTGAGGTTTCAACGTGAAAGGGCAACATCTGCAACTGAGAATGTCTTTGCTGCCGCTCCAACATCTCACCATAGAGACCTATCTCCAGCTCCACAAAACTCAGTGACCTCCTCCACTGACCGTCCCCACTCGTTGGTGTCGCGATGCTTGGAGAACCCAGCGCCGCAGTGCGGCTGGTGCCACCAGGGTTAGTCCTCAGCGCTGGGCTGTAGCTGTGGATTCCCATGGATTCTCTTTGTACAGCCCTATGGTAAGATGCTGTAGCTGGTCTCAGATATACTGTTGAATAAAGGTGTACTGCAATATACTGAAGAAGATTGGATACAGTTTTCATATGTTTTTCATGAAAATCGAGTTTAAGGACCCAGAAACATCGAGAGTTTTACTCCTCTTGAATCCTTGCAACTCGATTTTCAACTCTCAGACTTGAGAGGACTATCGCACATCAGATGGGCCAGTCAGGGATGGGTCAGGGATGGTCCAATGTTCATGTAAATCGGGCTGCTTGATTCTCCAGCTGTCATGAGCAAGGCTGTTCCCCGGCAAGTTGCCTCTTTTGGCTGGTAGATGCTGCAGCGGCGGCAGAAGCCTGGCTTGTCAAGAAATCTGTGGGCATCCATAACCAACGAGTATATGGCAATATCATCTTAGGAGATCAAATGATAGATATGACCTATGTACACCTATGACCTATTTCTTAGGATATCAAATGATCGAAGGAAGTTTAGAAGTCTAACTTCCGACAATATGGACAACTCAGCTAGGGCAGATCGCCTGAGCAGATGTGGGAAAGAAGAGATGTGTGAAAGATGAGATGTGCGAAAGATGAGATGTGCGAAAGATGAGAATGCGAGTGCGCCAAAATGTTAGGAAAGTCGCGAAATGCGGTGTTTTGCAAGGTTTTGTGCCTCATGAGGGTCCAGAAGGGTACCTCGCGAAAGCGGCGGGTGCGGAGCACTGTGCCGGAAGGTGTGTGCAAAAATCGTTAAAAAACCTAGGCGCGAAGCACATTTGGAAGTCAAAATCGTAAAAACACCTGGGTCTCGGAGCACTTTTGGAAGTTGCAACTTGCAAAATCGTGAAAAAACCTAGGCGCGAAGCACATTTGCACGTCAAAATCGTAAAAACACTACATGTTCGGAGCACTTTTGATGACTCATGATTCTCAAAACTGGCACGCTGCCTGCGCGCGAAGCAAATTTTTAAGATAAAATCTTGTACCAAAATAAAAACTGCAATTTTACTAGCGTTTCGGGCCACTTTTCGGAGATGTCATATGATCATGAAAATTGGCACGCCGCCTGCGCGGGAGCACTTTTAGAGGATTCCACGTTCAAAATCGTTAAAAAACCTAGGCGCCGAGCACATTTGGAAGTCAAAATCGTAAAAACACTACATGTTCGGAGCACTTTTGATGACTCATGATTCTCAAAACTGGCACGCTGCCTGCGCGCGAAGCAAATTTTTAAGATAAAATCTGGTACCAAAATAAAAACTGCAATTTTACTAGCGTTTCGGGCCACTTTTCGGAGATGTCATATGATCATGAAAATTGGCACGCCGCCTGCGCGCGAAGCACATTCTCACGTCCGAAGTCGCAAAAACTCGTGGTTTTTAACAAGTTTTGAAAGTTGCATGTCCGAAAAAGTGCACGCGGCCAGGGCGAGAAGCACATTTTGAAGCAAATGTGTCAAAACACAGCACGTTTTGACACTTTTTGAACACAGGAGACAAAAGTAGGAAAACACTTGCGTTTCGCGTCACTTTTCGTGATTTATGCGGCCAAAATGTGCACAACGCTTGCGCGCCAAGCACATTTGCAGGTCAAAAGTAGCAAAACACTTGATGATCGGAACACCTTTGCAAGGTCCAGTTATCAAACTTGGCCAAACACCTAGATGCAAAAGATTTCACGATCCAAGCCCATTTGGAAGGTAAATGTCTGGATACACGAAAGATGGTTAGACAAAGAGGTCGCCAGATAGATCGACAAGTCGATAGTCAGATCGATGGGTGGCTAGATGGATAGTCAGATACATAGATGCATCGATGGATGAATAGATGGATCGATAGATGGATAGATAGATAGATAGATAGAATAGCTAGAATAGATAGATGGAATAGACAGACAATTGGATAGCCAGATTCAGATGGCTACATGGGTCGATGGATAGACAAATAGGTAGACGAAACGAGAGTCAGATAGAAAAGTAGATAGATAGTCAGGTAGATAGACAGAAAGATAGACAGATGGACACATAGATGATCAGACAAATAATTCGGTAGATAGATAGACAGATAGATAGATAGGCAGATAGATAAATAGATAGATGGACAGGTAGATAGATAGATACATAGACAGAAAGATGACGAGATAGATAGTGAGGTAGATAGAAAGACAAGTACATAGGCAGATAGATAAACGAATAGATCATCAGATAGATAGATAGATAGACAGTCAGACAGACAGAAAGAAAACTGATCCACTGATAGAAAGATAGCTAGACAGATAGGCTGCCAGTCAAGTGGCCAGATCGATGCTCACATTGGTAGGAAGTCAGGCCCAAGTGATGTTCAGTTCTCGGATCCCTCGGACAATCAATCGTCGCAACCACAACTGCACACTCCTATAGTGCTCCTATCTAGAATAGTTAGATGGAATAGACAGGCAATTGGATAGCCAGATTCAGATGGCTAGATGGGCCGATGGATAGACAAATAGGTAGACGAAACGAGAGTCAGATAGAAAAGTAGATAGATAGTCAGGTAGATAGACAGAAAGATGGACTGATGGACACATAGATGATCAGACAAATAATTCGGTAGATAGATAGACAGATAGATAGGCAGATAGATAAATAGATAGATGGACAGGTAGATAGATAGATACATAGACAGAAAGATGACGAGATAGATAGTGAGGTAGATAGAAAGATAGATAGACAGATAGGCTGCCAGTCAAGTGGCCAGATCGATGGTCACATTGTCGCAGCCACAACTGCACACTCCTATAGTGCTCCTATCTTGGAAACTTCCGCCACCGCCTTGTGCGGTACTACTTGTAGAACACCCTAATGCTCAACTCTTGAAAACTCGCGAAGTGATGAGTTTCTCCCCCAATGTGGCAGTGATGCCGCCATTTGCCGCAGCAGTCCGGACATGGAAGCCTGGGGCAAGGCTCAGAATTGGCGCAGCTTCCAGGGGGTAGTTCCGCCCCAGGTAAAACATGTTTTGTTGGAAGGATCTCAGGATCGCATGCCTCCCTCTCATTCAGAAAAATAGAAGATTACGTGAAATTCAATGAAAATGACAAGTCCTCACCATAGATTCCAGTAAGTAGGAAGATAGGTCCTCGTGCTGCCAATCTGAGATGGAAACTGGTCCTCTGAAGAATCCGAGTTCTGGACACACTACCGACTACCAGTGACTACCAGTACTTGTTGCTATTAGGTTTATAGCTCACTGGTAGTCACTGGTGTTACACTACTAAGTGCTGTTTATAGCAACCAAAGACCCCCAACAGCTCACACTTGATCGACAAGGTATAGGTATGTATAGGTCATAGGTCCAGTTTGACAGCTGAGCCTTCTCTGTGATCACCAAGTCTATGAGGCAAAGGCACGATCCAAAGCCAAGGACAACGCTATTGGGCAAGTGGTCCTCGTAATACTGAGAATACCGAGCTAATCCATCTAGCTACATAATATTTGTGTGTGCTATTCCAATTTATTCTAATTATCTATGATTATTACATAAATTATATACATATAATAATCTCAACTTCATATCTATATATTGAAAATATTTTCTTATATTTCATATATGTCATGTTAGTGTTTAATATAATAATATCTAATCATATATATGCAGTAATTATATCTATCTATCTATCTATCCATCCATCCATCCATCTATCTATCTATCTATCTATCTATCCATCTATATATATATATGTAGTATATGTTCATCTATTTCACATTTCTGCAAACACTTCGGACCGCACCTGACCACCTCCTCGGCCTCACCGTGTGGACGAGATCGACCGCGATGAACGGTGGCTGCAGATTGTTATTCAAACGGTTGGCATCAAATGCGAAAGTTTGCTCATTTGATCAAAGATGCACAAGTTAGACCCACAAAATTGCTATTGGTTTATAGTTCAAGGATGTTCAAGGGTTGCTTCTATCGACCCACTGCCATATCACATGGGGTTTCAAATTTTAAGTGATTTTGGGCAACAAAAATACAACAACATCGCAAAACCCAATGAACAGGTCAGGTCCATAGGTTTTCTTTCCACCAAGTGCAATCTCCATGCCCAAGAAAACAAGTGAAATCATAGTGTGGCAGTAAAAACTGCGATCCAAACAATCCTTCAGCATCAACCAATCCTTTGTACTTGACCGGGATCAGGGATACACATGGTGTCCCACATCTATGCAAAGCACCAACTGCCCAAATGGACGCCAAACGTCGCTGCAAGCTGAATGCTTTGGAAGTTCTCTGTGAGATTCCGTGAACGGAGAAGACTGATGAAGACCGGATGATTTCCCTATCTCTCTCTCATCTTGCTTCGCCTGAAGGAGAAGCTCCCGCTCCCGAAAGTGGAGATAGCCTCAGCACCGTTTACGAATCAAGACTCAGGATTTGTGGTAAAATCTAGGTATTAGATTGGGAATATCTTAAGCAGTATCAATAAATTCTCGCACTCAGGTAGCCAAAAAAAGCACATTTTTGATATGGAAAAGAAGATCAAATTATGGGGCCCGCCTTTTACAAACCAGCTGACCATGTAAATACCCAGGCGTCTGGGCATCTGCAGCTCCAGCCTGCAGGCATTGCGTGCACCACTTAGATCTTCCTTGCAGTCCCTGGCAAACAGTGCAATCATGTGTAAGATATATGCCTATTAGCCTATGGGTCATAACTTTATAACCAACCATCCAACAAACAGAGGTATAGACTGTATAGACTAAAATCCCAAATCATTTGAACAAATACTAGATTGGATCACGTCTGGGATGTGTACCAGGGGTACAGGGGACTCACAACCATATCTTCGTCCTCCCCCATGGATCTCCACGTCTCCCCGGTGACTGTGCCAAGAGGCCATGGTGACGTTACTGCTTGAGGCGACCCAGGCAGCTGCCGCCGCCGTAGATACTCCTCATGTTCCTGTGACTGACGGAGGGGAGTCATGATGGTCCTGGGCCCCGATTCTGAAGGTGCAGCCTAGGACTGAGGGCCTCATGATCTTATGTCTTGACAGGATCTATCATGGCAACTGCAACTGTGACTTCGGAGCCAAACACCAGTCGCCATCTGTTGAGAACATTTTGGGTGACATCCTACTCTTTTTGTATCTTCCCTGGAATGTCTTTGCTCTCACTCTCAGTGGTAGCAAAGTCCTGTCATCATGTGAAAATCGACTTACAAACACACACAAACAAACACAATGTTGGACCTGTGGAACTCACCATCTGAGCTGTGGTTTTTTTGGATGTTTAAAAAGCGACACCAACGCGAAATGCCTACGCGGTGCCTACGCGATGTAGTTTTACTAGGGGTTTTGCCTACGCGGATGGTAGGTGTGAAAAAGTTGCCTACGCGGCGCCTACGCGGGACCAATCAAAGCTCCTTTTGGCAAATGCATACCATCATGTTGCCTACGCGAGATGCCTACGCGACTTTGCCTACGCAGAATGCCTACGCAAGCCTACGCATCTCCTTCTCACCAATGAGAACTGCCTACGCGATCAATTTTTAGTTCCCTTTTTATATTAATTTGAGGCTGTCAAAAAAAACCGTAGCTCATCTAACCAGCGAGCCAAACCAGTTCCATCATCTCAAACTGCCTCAGGCGAGAGGACCACGGTGAACTCTTGATCTGCGCACGGCTTGAAGCTGTAACCTTCAGAGGCTCAAGAAGGGGTGGGTCTTTGACCAGCGGGGAACGCTGGATAGTGATTTTATTATAGCCTCGCATTTGTACAACTGCAGTGCTAGAGTGGATGTGACTGATATGACTATGCCTTCCTATCGCATCTAGCATGTCTTCCAAAATCTTCCAAAGAGAGCATTGGTTGTGCAGCATTCTTCCTCAGGCAGGTAACAACATGCTCAGATTGGTTGTAGAATCACATGCGTGGGCGGTTTTTATCGGACTAAGCCGATGAGGACAAATGCTGAGATACCCAGCGATCTTCCTGGAAAAGGGCAGATTACATCTACTCAGGACTCCAATGTGGAAATAATTAGGTATAAAAAAATCTATGAAGCAATCAAATTATATATGTGAATGTAGATTCAGCACAATGACAAGACACGCAGACTCCCATGTCCACAGGCTTGGAAGGCCTGGACTTTGCGCGGCCGAAGCATTCGGCGACTGCCTGGGCTGCACAATCTGAATTTGCTCAAGGAAAAAGACTATCTTACAGAATAAGGGTGGTAGATCACATGTCGTATAGCAAAAGGGTGGTAGATCAGTAGATCATAGTAGATCCACACATATACAACCAACCGAACTCATAAAACAGAACGATTTTTGCTGCAGATCTGAGGCAGAGTTTGTTGGGCTCCCGGCTTCCCACCGGTGCCTTTGTTTACTTTCGCACCTTTGGCCGCCTTGGGCATGCCATGATTGTCCGGTGACAGGCTGAGGGATAGCTGCTACAACAAACGGCACTGGTGGGAACGAGGTCATGGTTCTGTCGAGTCAACGCACATGTTCTGCCCCATGAAGTTTACTGGCGACAAAGGCTAGAACGACAAGCCTTTTCAGGGCAAGGCTGTCAAGATTCACACCATCCGAGTCACCATGTTTGCAGGGCAGCAACTGCTCTCTGCTTCACTTTCTGTATCTCACAAGCAGCTGTCAGCTGTAAGTCTTTGTGACATCAGCTCACAAGGTCATCAACGTTGCCAGCGCAGCACCAAGCTGAGAGTCTCAGCTGTGCATGTTGCGGATTCAACGGCACTGCTGAGAGTTTCATTTGTACAGCACACTCCAACTCCCGGCCAACCAGGTAGCACAAAATCTGTGTTGGCAACTGAATCTGCTGTACTCAGGGTGACCCTGTAATATGTTCCGTTTCAATGAAGGTGGAAAATCTTTGCACTATTTAAGATGTACAGACTACAACTTGTGATGAAACAAGGGAACCATTCAATGGAACAGCTGCCTGGGTGCCGCGATGGAGCATGATGCCTGGGCTCACACTAAGGCGCTGCAAATGCCTACCACACAGCCGCCAAAGCATCCTGGCTGGGCGGAACCTGGCTACCCAGCACCCAGGTCCCAGACACAGCTTGCGTCCAGTTCGCTCAATTGAGGTGGTTCCAAATTCTGAAGATGTTTCCCCTTCCAGGAAATATATCTATCGTCAGATCCTTCAATCTGATTCCTTACTCCGGAATGCAGGTAGAAACATAATACTGAATGAAATCCGGTGAAACTGTTAATTCTGATGACTTGGACGAAAGTGGCCAACATCCTGACATAACTTCGTTGGTTTGGGTTTGCTTCGGAATATTTTTGGATGACCCACAAATCACCCCCGATCACCTGAGGCTTCTGTCCTTGGACGAAACCCTTGGCAAAGTTCACCAGAAAGTCCGGCAGCCTGAGTTTTTGCCAAAAATGGTCATCCATCTGGGGAAGTTGAGCCCTGAACTTGGGACACTTTTTTGACCTTGAGATGAAGCATTTGAGATTAAGCAAAAAAAGCAACAAAAAAACAACAATCAGCTTCCAAATCAAATGCTTACCATCTTTGGAATGGTAGAGCGAGGTCGGTTCCCTCCATGCTATCTGTTTTGCAGGATAAATGTGGATACTCTACACGATATGTTTTCAGAATAAGCTCTGCAAACTCAACTCCTGGAACGCAGTGAGTTCATCCATGTTCCCCTGAATCTTGGAGGTGACACGAAAGGTAGGCGCAGGAGATCTTGCAAAAGAACTAAACGCACACAGCCCTTGTTGTTGGTAATGCTCTAGTTAAGAGTGCAGGATTGATGTCGGCTGCGAGTGGGTTCTTGTCAGTGCCATTGTTGTTTTGCGTGTTGTGGTTGGTGAGGGATGGCTTGGTGTGCTTTCTGTTCTCGTGGTTGCTGTTGTTACTGTTGTCGCTGATGTCAGCGTCAGGGTGGTAGGGGTGGTTGTGGTGGGTAGTTGTCGTTGCCATCCGTGTGCGCCAGAAAACCCTCGTGACTACTCCTGACGCCCATTTACACCAGAGACTCCCTTCAGACAAGAAATCGCTTTACACCAGCGATGCCTTTTACACCCGCACTTTGCATGAAACCTCTTTACACCAAAAACCCTTTTGTACCAAGGACACCTCGGCACCAGAAAAACCTTTATGACACCAGAAATTCGTTATACCAAGAACATCCAAAGACATCCAAAAACATCTTTGCACCAGGAGCTGGACTGCAAATCAGGTGATCGAGGCTCCCACTGATCTGCATCACTGGAGAACGAGCCCGTGTTGTAATTGGTGTAGGTCGGTGGCACAGGAACCAGCGGTCGTGGCACAAGCGGCTGCGCGGTCGGTCCGCCTGGCTCCATGAGATTCAAGGATTTCAACACGCTTTGGGTCAAACCTAGCCCTGGTGGGGTGGTGAAGGTCCGAGGATGAAGAGGAAAAGTCTTTGTTCAGACCTTCACCTGGTCTGCGTGACATTTGGTTGCGATCTGTCCCGACTACGACGTATGTTGCAAGCGGGTGAGACATGGTACTTGGGACTTGCATTTCACATCATTTCACGGCATTCCATCTCAGTCTTTTGGGAGAAATGAAATATACGGTCTGAATTTCGCAAACAGAGACGGTCGGAATCCATATGGGAGGCGGATTCCAATTCAACACACATCCTGCAAAAAAACAAAACCCCTGTGCACATAAAAAAGAGTACATAGCTTGTAATGAGGTTGCTCAGGGGAACATCCGCAAGTCAAACGCGCCTACACCGGAATCCGAGTTTCCACTCGAGGCACGCACCACCTCAAAAAACAACCAAGGCGACAACTCAAGGTGGATTTCGTTCCATTGGATCCAATGCTCCCATTCCTCCCCGAAGTGTGACAATTTCCCAAGGTGCATGCAAAACTGTCTAGTTGGATTACAAGTACCAAGCACGGTATATCAAGGAGCTATGTGCCATTACGTGCCTGTCCAGTATTGGTACGATTCGGTACGTTGGAGGGGGATCGTTGCACTCCAAACGTCTTAGTGACATTTAGTTACCATCATTGTGCTGCTTAGGTCGAACGAGCAGGGGCACCAAAGCAAAGTTGGAAGGTGGCTGCTTAACTCCTGAAAAAATGATGCAGGTTGAAATCTATATACATAACATGATAATTGGCCTTATGTACAAACTGTAGACATTGGCATGCTCATCAGCCTAAGCATGCTTTCCATGCCTCACTTCATCAATGACCGGCCAGGTTGTTCCAAGAAAAACCTTGTTACGAAAGTCATCCTTGACACTGCAGGCTGTACAGTACTTGTTGCTTCATGCTAGGGCTGCCAAATGAAGCAAACCTTAGCTCCATACTTCAGGAGGTTCATAACCATGTTGAATTTGCCCATAGCTATGGTGATAACCACCGCTCTGATACCACCTGTCTGGGAGCTGCCCAAAACTTACGCCCCTCGGACAAAGACACAACAAATTGAGCGCTTGCAAAAAAAGACATCTTTGAAAATAGTGAAAACCACCAATTTGGGAGCTACCCAGAATGGACTCTACATGACTCCGCCAACAAGACACAACTCTGAACCCACCCAGTTGGGCACCGCTGAAAGTGGATACTGTCGAGCGCCTGTCCTGAACTACTGAGGTCAAGACATGCTGAACCTGTCCAAAGACCAAACAACAAGCACTTTCCAAAACTGCTTTGATGCCTGCTACTTTCTCATAAATCAAGGCACAAGTATGAATGGAATCTACAGATATGTGCTGTTGTTACAGTACCAAATGTGGGAACGTAATGTGATGTAGGCTATATCTACATGATTTCCATCGAGTCTACATCTATGGCAACATCTTTGCCATCTATGCAGTTCACCAATTAACCAGCGCATTCATCACAAGCAGTTGACAAACAGGGCAGGAGGGCCGGTAAAGCCGGCGGATGCGATGCTCTCACCTCCAACGGTGACATTGGAGGCGCATTGTTCAGTCACAAAATGTCACAAGTTGATATGCACCTTGGACCGTTGAGGATATGTTTCAGATCTTCTTTATCTACCTTTATCCTGTGACAACATTGGGTTGTGTGGGAAATATTTGGTATGCTGAGACAATCTTAGACGAAGAGACAGAGAAAATGTAGACAGATATGTAGACAAATGGACTGACAAACAGAAGCAAACAAACAGCTTTGGAATCAGTTTGAAGATTTGCCAGCAACAATTTTCGTGTTGATTGCGACAGATTCCCCGGATCGATTCTGATAGGCTCCCATGTAGGCACAATGGTGCGGTAGATCTGTAAAGATAATATTAGCCTCTATGGGAGCCAAGCATCCCCAAATGGATGATGATAGGCTCCCAACCACCCAACATGTTTGCTCTGCACCCAGCTGTAAGATTCTGGCACTTCATGTTGCAATCAGTCAAGACAAACTGGGATTAAGGCCTTACTACCTTGGGGCCGGAAAATAAATGCGGACTGACCCTCACTGATCTTCAGCGGCTTAAGGCTTGGCTATTTCAAATTTGCACAAGTGAATTGGAACCCAATCACTTTCCAAACAACTGTTACCAGCTTCAGCTCGTTGAATATACCAGTTTTCAGGAAATTAATCGTGTGGAGCATACCCCTTAGCACCCATCCAACCGCAATTTCTCGCCGCCTGTGGATTGGGGTTCCGTTGACTCAGCACCTGCTTGGTGGCCTGGATCCACACAAACACAACGAAGGGCCACAAGTGAGAGAGGCAACTGGGACCTCCATCACTTACCATTTGGAAACAGGACATGACTGATGAGTAGTGGTTAATTAGCTGCTTAATGATCATAGAATATCATAGATAACTGACACACAAGAATCCTGTTTCACCTAGCGAATGATTGTTGACCGAAAACAGGATGCAGTCTTCTCCTCATACAGCGACCTATCCTTAACATTTCTGGCAGAGTGCAACCACAGGATCCTGGCTGCCCCGTGGCATGACACCCATTCTCTTGAACAATCTGAGGGCCAACCTACAAACTGGTTAAAAAGTTCATCTCGGCTGTGGTTGCACATGCGTAGCGTCAAGATATTCCTGGTCTTCAAGTGCCATCTGCTAGGGAATTTGCAGTGAAGTTACCTGAAACTACGAAGGATCAGTCACACAGGTGAGAACTACCCACTCCCTGCGGACGGTCACCGGCAAGGATACCAGGAAGGACTGGCATTTCAAAAACGTTTAGGTAGACAATGATGCTTGCCCACATCCATGTAGAAAAATCAAATGAGCCACCAGCAGCATAAACCCAACAAATGTCAATTCGCCCCCAAGTTAGGAAACAAGGAAACCTGAAGGAAACACTATGCAGACAATATAGGAAAGCAGTTGATGTGACTTCAATCTTTGAGTTGGCGCCATGCGCCTCATGAGCAGTGAGGATCTTGTCAACAGCCTTCTCCACATCCCAACTGAAGGTTTGCAACGCTTGAAGTGCTGCCTACAGGAAGCCACAGATTTGTGACACAGATTTGTGAAGTGTTGGGTACTTAAAACATGACTCCCAATATCTCCGAATCGAATTTGGCAGTCTGATTGTGAAATATTGTGAATATGTGAGGCCAATGTTGAAAAAAAAAAAATCCTGGAATCTCTTTTTAATGAGGCTCTTGAGATCTTTTGAGATCACAATACACATCAAAGCCGAGTTGAGAAACCTCTCAGTGGGATAGTCCATGGATAGCCCATTCAGTAGTCTTTGCTTAAGACAAAAATAAGAGACTCGGTGGAGTGCCTGCTGCGTAGAATTTGTCAGTTCTGACACTTTGGCGATTTTCCTCGACACGTCACTGGACCAGTTGAGGGGGTGCAACACACTGAATTGGGATGGAGCCCCAGCCACTCCAGAAAACACATACGACTGGTGACAGCACCAGGCGTTGCAGATGAAAAACTGAACATGCGGACCGTGCTCCAAAGACATTTCTGATGGTTTACCCTCAAAGTGGATGACCAACAAATAAGCTTCATGAGGCTTGACAAGCAAGAATGCAGCAACCAGTAATGAGGTCCAGCTGCATGGGTGGTTTTCCCAAAGAAACAACCAGAATTTCAAGTTGCAGCGGGGCTTGTGCTCAGAAGCACGTATGATGATAGCCTTCTGTGGTTTTCTCCTGGAAGATTTAGCAAAACAGGTCTGTTGGATGGTGCTATTGGAAGGTGTGGAAATCAACGATGTCAATCTCTGCCGAGATCAACTGGTCCGTTTCAGCCCACACTTTGTTCAAAACAAGAAGTCTGATGAGCGAGCTCATGTCTTTCCTTCCTGATAGAACCATCTGCTGGTCTCAGCTTTCCGATCTTGATCTGAGGCAGCAAAACTAGTTGATATGGTTGGAATGTGCAATATAGACTTTGTCTCAGTTTTGGCTGAAACAGGCCACAGACTGCCAGCTGCAAGGGGCACAGCGACAGGACGAGGTGCTCTTGCTGACTAAGGTCAGCCTGTCGGCAGCGAGGATCCGCTTGATGATGCCCCCCGGTTGCAAGACCTGTAGTGAATTTGTACGGGTAGGTCAATTAAGTTGTATTTCCGCCTCAAGTCAGAACAGTCAGCGATCAAACATTTACAGACAATTATCATCCCGGAGTTTGGTAATCTATTACGCACTTCTACGCCGTCTACATTGAAAGATGTTTTTCGCATTTGCTGTGGGCAAATATCAATCAGGTCTACATCACCATCCTGCCATATAAGTATAAATCCAACTTTGGACCAGGGCAAATGTCCACAACACCGACTCTGACTCTCGATTCGCAGCGTCTCAATATGATTTTTCTCCAGGCAACTGTTCCGTGAACTTGCGCGGTGCCTGGATGGAACATAAGAAGACGGGGGACCACGTGCTTCAGACGTGGACACAAAAACTGACAAAACGCTTGGCACAGGCGCGGAGGAATGCTCGAGGTTTGACCATGACAATGCTGCGAAAACAAGGAACATCATGGAGGCCTGGCCAGAACGCTGTCTGCAACATGCATTGAATTGGTCCTGTGTGGTACACTGAGTGCACATTCAGGATAGTCACAATGACCCAAGGAAGACGGGGAGTGTGACACTAGTTGCCGCGTGATTTCACACATGGCACTGTGCCGCACTCCATTCGTGAGAAGCTCCACTTCTACGAGCCGAGTGCTCACACTTTCACCACCTTAGATTGTGGCTTCTGTGGACTCGGATGGGGCCTGAACATAGGCTTTGGGAGGCGACTTCGATGGTGAATGAGAGACCTCGCCCATGTTGTAGGCCTTGGGAGGCGAATGGTGGTGCGTGTCCATGCCCATCTCTTCCACTTCCTCGCTGATGCGGAGGAGGCCGGTCTTCTTCAGCACGAAGAAACCGATGCTGGACAAGGTGCCAGACCACAGGACAATCATCAGGACCTGAGATTTCGGCCATGGATTCCATGATTGAGCAGGGGATAAGTCTTGCCTAATAGGGGATATACCAAGTATAAAAGGGATTGCTTCCACTACGACTCTAGAAAAACACTAGAAACCAAGAGGTCAACCAACAGGAACCCCAGTTTCATTCCCACCAAGTTGTGAACAAAAAGTAGCTTTAAATACCTTGTTGCAAGGATAAAAACTCTGCAGCTTTGCACTTCCGCGCGACCATGATGAATTGAGCACCAATGGCAGGGCCACCAATGCCTGTTTGGCACCCACTTTTGCCACTGTCTTCGCCATACTCCATGCAGCCGAATCCGCTCCAGCCGTGGAAGGTATCAACGCCCCTTCCCCAGTCAAAGAACCCAGCAGCGATGACTCCCCATGCTCCGCAGAAGCCGTGCACAGGGACAGCATCCACTGGGTCATCAATCTTCAGCTTTTGGAGGAGCATTGATGCGGCCTGGTACACGAAACCTCCAATGATTCCCGTGGCAACGGCACTTCCGCTTTCCATGTTGCCGCATCCTGCAGTGATAGAGACCAAGCCTCCGAGGATGCCATTGCACAAGGCCCCAACGTCGTACTTGTGGGTGATGAAGTAACGAAGAATGAAGACTGTGAGACCGCCAGCGGCTGCGGACAAGGTGGTATTCATGGCCACCTGTGCAGCCAAAGCTCCATCAGCGCCAGACTTCATGGTCAGGGTGGAGCCGGGGTTGAAGCCGTACCATCCGAACCACAGAGCGAAAGTGCCCAGCACCACCAGTGGCAGGTTGTGGCAATCAAACTCCTCTGGATTTGTGAAGCGCCCTGCGCGAGGTCCCAGGATGGAGGTGCCCGCAAGACCGGCCACGCCACCACAAAGGTGCACCACGCCTGCGCGAAGATCAAGAAAACCACGCCAAGTTCCCAAAGTTTGGGTAGAGGATAAATGGATAGTATATCACAGTCATATGAAGTCATATGCTTGCAGTTGTCAACACCACCTGTACCTCTTAACATCATGTGCACAAAGCATATATTTTTGGGGTCAGCTATAATAAGACCGGACTTTCATCTCGCCCAAACCAGCGGGTGAATCTGATATCGTGGCTTTGAATCGACCAAACACTAAGACCCCTATGAACCAACAGCTCGCTGCTTGCCTCTATCCAAACCGCTGCATCACTGATGGCAATATACCACCCTATCAACTTTTGACGCAATTGGTTGGTGATCGTTCCTGTCATTCCCTGCTGCTTGTTAGTTGCTTAGCCCATGTGTCTATTGGACCAGCAACAACCACAAGTACAAGAACAACAACAGCAACAAGAATCTACTGCTCCTACTCCTATTCTTGCTCCTGCTCCTACCCCTACTCCTACTCCTACTCCTACTCCTACTCCCTCTCAATAGTCACTACTCACTACTCGCTTCTCGCTACTCACTACTAGCTACTAGCTAGTATGGCTACTAACTACGACCTACCATTACTCCTGCTCCTCCTCCGCCTACTACTACTAGTACTAGTACTACCACCATCACAACAGCAATGACAAAATGAAAAAATCAACCAGCAGCTTGGCTTGCACCCCACAACCCTTGCTCCACGGGAGAACGCGCAAGTTACAGGCATGGATGTACACGCACACAGGTTGGCAGTTAATCATCATTTGGGTTTGTAGACCCATTGATTACTATGGATTTCATCGCGCAAGTGCGTGACTATGGGTATTCATGTAAGAATGTACATATAAGTAGTATCTCATGGGAAGTCCAATAAAAAGTTCCTTGTATTTGATTGTAGATCAATGTAGATCACTCGCTATTGTGGGTGAAAGTGGTGGTTCATGAAAATGAATCTATGATAGATTTACAACTCTGATCAGTAAAATTGGTACAATTAGAAGCAGCACTTCGGCAGAGTTGCTTCAGGGCAATCCCATGACCCAGGTCCGGCCTGAGCCGGCAAAATCCATGTACCCGACACCAAAAATCTTGGAAAGCCATCCGCCACCCCAGGTCCAAGCAACCACCACGGGATAGATGAAGCTGGTCATGAAGAAGGCAAAAGCAGCCTCGAATGTGCACCCCGTCATTCTTGACCAACACAAACATGAAAGAAACAATGTGGATTTGCCAAACATCAAGAATTCATACCAATACTACCTGGGCAAGCCGGGGGTGGAAGTTTCCAGGCATAAGTCATTATTATCCAAAGACAAGCGGCGCCTATAAATTCCGAAGCCAGCAAGTGCCTGTAGGTGGTTTTGGGGCTGCCCTGACTTGCGCGCACAAACTTGTTTTTCCCCACCTGCCAGGTGAGGGTTGTTCGATTTTTATGTCAGTTGCCGCTTCTCCTCCTTCTTCTGCTTCTCCGCCTAGTTGGACCTCAACCACGAGCATCCACGCCCAGCGTTTGCTGCCGGGCCTCAACCACGACCTGCCAGGCCCAGTGTTCGCTGCCGGTCTTCAACCACGACCAGCCACGCCCAGTGTTCGCTGCCGGACCTCAACCACGACCATCCACGCCCAGCATTCGTTGCCGCACCTCAACCACGACCATCCACGCCCAGTGTTCGCTCCCGGACCTCAACCACGACCATCCACGCCCAATGTTCGCTGCCGGACCTCAACTCCCATGCCAAAAGCCATGCCAGATAGAATGTCAGAAGCTATGCCAGATAGGATGTCAGAAGCTATGCCAGATAGGATGTCAGAAGCTATGCCAGATAGAATGCCAAAAGCTATGCCAGATAGAATGCCAAAATCTTTGCCAGATAGAATGCCAAAATCTATGCCAGATACAACGCCAAAAGCTATGCCAAATATAATGCCAAAAGCTATGCCAAATAGAATGCCAAAAGCTATGCCAGATACAATGCCAAAAGCTATGCCAAATACAATGCCAAAAGCTATACCAGATAGAATGCCAAAAGCTATGCCAGATACAATGCCAAAAGCTATGCCAAATACAATGCCAAAAGCTATACCAGATATAATGCCAAAAGCTATGCTAGATACAATGCCCAAAACTCTGCCAGATAGAATGCCAAAAGCTATGCCAAATAGAATGTCAGAAGTTTACCCAGATACAATGCCAAAAGCTATGCCAGATACAATGCCAAAAACCATGCCAAATAGAATGCCAAAAGCTATGCCAGATATAATGCCAAAAGCTATGCCAGATATAATGCCAAAAGCTATGCCAGATAGAATGCCAAAAGCTATGCCAGATAGAATGCCAAAATCTTTGCCAGATAGAATGCCAAAATCTATGCCAGATACAACGCCAAAAGCTATGCCAAATATAATGCCAAAAGCTATGCCAAATAGAATGCCAAAAGCTATGCCAGATACAATGCCAAAAGCTATGCCAAATACAATGCCAAAAGCTATGCCAGATAGAATGCCAAAAGCTATGCCAGATACAATGCCAAAAGCTATGCCAAATACAATGCCAAAAGCTATACCAGATATAATGCCAAAAGCTATGCTAGATACAATGCCCAAAACTCTGCCAGATAGAATGCCAAAAGCTATGCCAAATAGAATGTCAGAAGTTTACCCAGATACAATGCCAAAAGCTATGCCAGATACAATGCCAAAAACCATGCCAAATAGAATGCCAAAAGCTATGCCAGATATAATGCCAAAAGCTATGCCAGATAGAATGCCAAAAGCTATGCCAGAAAGAATGCCAAAAGCTATGCCAGATAGACCTGTGTCAGATTTACATGTGATGGTGGGGGTCACTCGAAGTAAAGTAATTGGTCACTTGTTTTTTCTCTGTTGTTTTTCGTCCGATGTTTTTTGTCTGCAGTTCCTTTGCCTGATGATGCTTATTTTTTCCGGTATCAAAAACATACCAAACACTGCTTGGTACCAAACCCAAACGTACCAAACCAAAACATACTAAACAAAAACTCACCAAACAAACCGTACCACATGAAAAATGTACCAAAAAACAACGAACCACAACCAATCGGACAAACGTACCAGAGCAAAACCACCAGAGCAAAACATAACACAGCAAAGCGTGCCAGAACAGACTTACAACAGCAAAACGTACCAGAGCAAAACATACCAGGACGAAACATACCAAGGCAATACCTGCCAACACAGGTACCAAGTCAAAACGTACCAGGGCAACTACCACAGCAAAACGTACCAAGACAAAAAGCACCAAGGCAATACCTGCCAACACAAAATGTATTAAGGTACCAGGGCAAAATTACCACATACCACAGCAAAAAACACCACAGCAGAAAGCGGCCGAAAGCAAAAGGCAAAAGCAGCAGCCAAAAGCAAGCCAGAAGCAGCCAAAATAAGCCAGAACCAGCCAGAAGCAGCCGGAGCAGCGAGAAGCAGCCAAAAGCAGCCAAAAGCAAGCCAGACGCAGCCAAAAACAACCAGACGCAGCCAGGACGAGCCAGAAGCACCCCGAAGCAGCCAAGAGCAGCCACATAAGCAGTCGGAAGCAAGCTCGGAGCAACCGAATGCAATTAAAAGCAACCAAGAACCAGCCAAAGCAATTAAAAGCAGCCCAGAGCAGCCAAAAGCAGCTAGAAGCAAGCCAGAAGCAGCTAGAAGCAGCCAAACCACAGGCAACCAAAAGTAGCCAAAAACAGCCAAAGGTAAACAAAAGCAAAGAAAAGCAGGCAGAAACAGCCAGAACGAACCAGACGCAGCTAGAAGTAGCCACATACCAGCACAAAACGTACCGCAGCAAAACGTACCAGAGCAAAACATACCAGGACGAAACGCACCAAGACAAGACATACCAGAGCAAAACGCACCAAGACAAAATTATGAAGATAAAACACACCAAAACAAAACGTACCAAGACAAAGCGCAACAGAGCAAAACGCAACTTCAACCAGTGACAGCAGTCACACAGGTTCTCTTCAAAACGAAACTTTCATGCGAGACTTACTCCAAAACTGAAATAGGCGACTTGAAAAAATGTTGTCAAACAGTCCCACAGATCGTCTCCGAAACGAAGCTGTCGCGCGAGACTTCCTCCAAAACTGATATTGACAACTTCAAAAAGTGACAACAGTCACACGTATAGTCTAAGAAACGAGGCTGTCGCACGAGACTTACTCCAAAAACAGATCCCGCACATCAACTTTTGATGACAGTCGCACGAGGCAAGCCCGCGCCAAGCCCAGGGCAAGCTGGACCCACCGTTTCCCGGACTTTACTGTTGACGTCGGATCAGCGCACTTTTCAATGCAAAACATAGCATTTGGCAAGCCGGCTATCTACCCAAGACATCAAAAACGAAGCTTTCGCGCAAGACTTCCTTGAATTGTTCAGATTGACAACTTCAAAAACGAAGCTTTCCTGCGAGACTTCTTCGAAAATTGAAATCGACAACTTCAAACAGTCAGCCAGATCGTCTCCGAAACGAAGCTGCCGCGCGAGACTTCCCGAAAAACTGAAATTGACAACTTCAAAAAGTGACAACAGTCACACGGATAGTCTCCGAAACGAAGCTTTCATGCAAGACTTCCTCCACAACTGAAGTTGACAAATTCAAAAAATAGCGACACTCACACTGATCTTTCCTTGACTTGAACTTCCATTCCTATAAATTTCCTTGTCTTTCACTTCCATTGCTTTAGATTCCATTGTTTTAACTTCCATTGCCTTAACTTTCCTTGACTTGAACTTCCATTAGCTTTCCTTGACCTTAACTTCCATTGCTTTAGCTTTCCTTGACATCAACTTCCATTGCTTTAACTTTCCGTGACTTGAACTTCCATGGCTTTAGCTTTCCTTGGCTTTAAGTTCCATTGCTTTAGCTTACAGTGACTTCAACTTCCATTGCTTCAACTTTCCTTCTCTTTAACTTCCATTGCTTTAAGTTTACGTTAGTTGAACTTCCATTGCTTTAGCTTTCCTTGTCTTTAACTTCCATTCTTTTAGCTTTCCTTGACCTTAACTTCCATTGCTTTAGCTTACAGTGACTTCAACTTCCATTGCTCTAACTTTCCTGGACTTCAACTTCCATTGCTTTAACTTTCCGTGACTAGAACTTCCATGGCTTTAGCTTTCCTTGACTTTATAAGTTCCATTGCTTTAGCTTGCCGTGACTTCAACTTCCATTGCTTTAACTTTCCTTCTCTTTAACTTCCATTGCTTCAACTTTACGTGAGTTGAACTTCCATTGCTTTAACTTTCCTTGTCTTTAACTTCCATTCTTTTAGCTTTCCTTGACCTTAACTTCCATTGCCTTAGCTTACCGTGACTTCAACTTCCATTGCTTTAACTTTCCTGGACTTCAACTTCCATTGCTTTACTTCTTTTGACACCTATTGTAAATGTTTGTAACACGGAACTTTCTTATCGAAACTTCCTTTGACCAGTTCACCATGTCTGAACAAAACAATCAACTGCAATCTGCTGAAGCAAACTCAAGTAGCATAGGTGGGGCTCTTCACGCGCTCTGCCACCGCACCGCTTACGATCGTGGCACCAGCTGTGCAGAACGCCCACTGAAAGAACCAGCTCAACATGGTCGATTGGCACCCATCCGAGGTGCATTCGACTGGGGTAATCACTCCAGAGCCGACATCTCGAGTGTAGAAGTCCCAACCGAAGAATCCACTACTTCCAATGAAGCCATTCTCGCCCTTCTGCTCGCCATATGCAAAGGCCCAGCCAAGACTCCACCAACCCAAGGTTCCGCAGGAAACGTTCACCAGGTTCTTCATCAAAACGTTGGAAGCATTCTTGGCACGGCAACATCCCGTCTCCAGCATGGCAAAGCCAGCATGCATGAACATCACCAGAGCTCCACAAAGGCAAAGCCAAGCAGAATCAAGTGCTCCACCCAGTCCGAGGCTGGACTCCTCCAAGTTGGCAATCTTCTCAGCAATGCTCAACTTTTCCTCGGCTTCAAGTTGGCGAGGTGCCGCCTTCAGCTCTTCAATCACTTCACGCTGAGCGACCACCTCGGCCTTCAGCTGCTCCAATTGCTGCTGGAGGTTCTGCTCCAAGGAATCTCCGGCCACCTGTGCTGCAAAGAGGCCAATCCCAACTGCGCAAACGGAAGTCACCTTCATGGCGCCAGGCAGTTCAAGGGAGC
>VSDK01028329.1:336125-360719 GCA_009767595.1 Symbiodinium kawagutii
CAAAGCCGGAGAAAGGGAGGCAACTGGTCATGAAATTTTGTATCCATATGGGAGTAGCTATGGTTGCTTATTAAAAACTGTCAACATTATATTGAATAGTATATTGAAATAGTATACTCTTACTCCCCCACTAACAGGTTATCACTATCATTGGATGATTTGGGGGTACCCATTCTTCACGAAACCAAAACGACATGCTTCCCAGGACCGGTTCCCGCACGACGCGAAGCACCAGGAGCTGCACTGGGACTGCACTACCGTGCCTTCGGCGCCTCGGGACTTGGACGTGACCTCAACGGACAGCCGCGTGATCAAGTCATTTGATTTTGACCCAAGGGCACCTCGATTAGTATAATTATTCTTTTAGCTTTCCTTGACCTTAACTTCCATTGCCTTAGCTTACCGTGACTTCAACTTCCATTGCTTTAACTTTCCTGGACTTCAACTTCCATTGCTTTACTTCTTTTGACACCTATTGTAAATGTTTGTAACACGGAACTTTCTTATCGAAACTTCCTTTGACCAGTTCACCATGTCTGAACAAAACAATCAACTGCAATCTGCTGAAGCAAACTCAAGTAGCATAGGTGGGGCTCTTCACGCGCTCTGCCACCGCACCGCTTACGATCGTGGCACCAGCTGTGCAGAACGCCCACTGAAAGAACCAGCTCAACATGGTCGATTGGCACCCATCCGAGGTGCATTCGACTGGGGTAATCACTCCAGAGCCGACATCTCGAGTGTAGAAGTCCCAACCGAAGAATCCACTACTTCCAATGAAGCCATTCTCGCCCTTCTGCTCGCCATATGCAAAGGCCCAGCCAAGACTCCACCAACCCAAGGTTCCGCAGGAAACGTTCACCAGGTTCTTCATCAAAACGTTGGAAGCATTCTTGGCACGGCAACATCCCGTCTCCAGCATGGCAAAGCCAGCATGCATGAACATCACCAGAGCTCCACAAAGGCAAAGCCAAGCAGAATCAAGTGCTCCACCCAGTCCGAGGCTGGACTCCTCCAAGTTGGCAATCTTCTCAGCAATGCTCAACTTTTCCTCGGCTTCAAGTTGGCGAGGTGCCGCCTTCAGCTCTTCAATCACTTCACGCTGAGCGACCACCTCGGCCTTCAGCTGCTCCAATTGCTGCTGGAGGTTCTGCTCCAAGGAATCTCCGGCCACCTGTGCTGCAAAGAGGCCAATCCCAACTGCGCAAACGGAAGTCACCTTCATGGCGCCAGGCAGTTCAAGGGAGCGAAAGCGGGTGCCCAATGGTCAATGTGCTTAAAATGCCTTGAGCCAAGTAATTATTTGTGAAAAGTCTTCCAGGATTGCCATGATGAAAGCTCTTACCACCGGTCATTGCAGCCATGGCAAATAGCATGCAGTTGTACCAAATATGACAACCATTTAGAGCACCACCCCTGTTGGTTGCTCATGCTTCCAAAGCCGGAGAAATGGATGCAACTGGTCATGAAATTTTGTATCCATATGGGAGTAGCTATGGTTGCTTATTAAAAACTGTCAACATTATATTGAATAGTATATTGAAATAGTATACTCTTACTCCCCCACTAACAGGTTATCACTATCATTGGATGATTTGGGGGTACCCATTCTTCACGAAACCAAAACGACATGCTTCCCAGGACCGGTTCCCGCACGACGCGAAGCACCAGGAGCTGCACTGGGACTGCACTACCGTGCCTTCGGCGCCTCGGGACTTGGACGTGACCTCAACGGACAGCCGCGTGATCAAGTCATTTGATTTTGACCCAAGGGCACCTCGATTAGTATAATTGTACATACATATGATTTTATATATATATAGAGAGAGAGATATATATATATAATTATATATTATATATATGTATTATACATATATCACATTTATATATAATATAAATCACATATATATATATATACTATATATGTAAATGTATATAAATGTACTGGTATACGGTATACATGTATATATTTATATAACCATCATGATGCAAATGTATGTTTGGTATGGCTATGTCACTCTTCGTCGTCGCCAGCATCCTGAAATACGAAGGGGTTGGCTATGGATCAACCAGTGGTTCATCCATTCAGAGTCTGGAAATCGCCAGTAAGTGCTTCCTTACTCAAAAGGAGTCATACCTTGTTTGTTGAAAGTACCAAATGATCTTTGAGAAAGTGAGGTGTCCAACCTTTTGAATCTGACAGTGCTCCGCAGGCCTCATGGACAATTCTGGCGGATTGAACGAGGATGAACGAGGTAGATTAGGCTAAGATTCGATAGATTGAAAATGCTGCCATGACTTTGGAGCTTCAACAGGCTCTGGGCAGGATTTGCACCTGGAAAAGCTAAGGCATTGACCCTTGGGTATCGCTTGTTGTGGATATGACAACCGGGTTGTCCATGGCGAAGCTTTCAGACCAGCTGCGATGCAAATCGTGCGGAAGGACATGATTGCATGCTGCTGCTAAGACCATACATTCATATCAAAACCATGCCAAGATGATCCAATGATATGTCTATGATTGTCTATGCCATGTCTATGTTTTGTGGTACCTTTGTGTATCTCACAGAGATGCTGTAGCTGTAATGGATGGTGTGGAACTGCTGGAGTGCTGTTGATCGTTGATCAAGCTCAACAGGTCAGCTGTTGAGCCAAGCTTGGGATCGAACCAAATGCCGTGCGAGTTAGGGGAACGAATTGGCGCAGTGGCGACACCAGGTTTGCATGCAAAACAGAGTCTTAGTTCAGGCATTTGTCTGTCAAACTGGACGAACAACTCTAGTTCAGAGTGAACTCCGAGCGTTTTGCGCCCAATCTATCAAGAATACAAATTGTCAACAACCATCAACTACATCTTAGGGAGGGCTGACAAGCAATGTTGATGCTATTGACTTTGTCTCTGACTGCCAGACAAAAGTCTCATCCAACACCAGCCATGCCATGGTATCTTGGAGCATCGTGGACAGCCAGTTCACCAAAACCTACTTACAGCTTGGAACATCTTGCAACATCTTGCAACCATATTCTAAATATCACTAAATGATGTATGTCTCCGACAGTCTGGATATGTCGATCTGGATTGTGGCTTTGCCCTCGTCATCTTTGACTTTTGATGTAACGATTCTGGTCCCAATGGACATCCGAGTTCGCCCGAGGGTCGCTGAGCTGGAGGCTCCACTCATCATGGAGAAGCCCCATGCGCGGAAGTTGTCGTCTGATGTCGGCTGATGTGTTTCTTTTCGGTTTCTGACTCTATGAAGACTAGGATGCTGTGCACCACAAAGGTAGGATGATCTGAAAGTGTTTGATTTTCAGATTAGCGAATTGTGGCTTGTCATCAGAGTCCAAGCCTGGATTCCTGCTTTGATTCTGAAATTGAACTGTGCAGCTTTCGCGTCCTGTCCGAACTTCAAAGCCTCGTCAAGCGTACTAGTACAGTAGAGACTGCAAGTATACAGGGTGCCAAAGCGGTAAGATTCTGTTGCATTGGTACCTCCTCTCCGCACTATCCGATGCTGTGTCCCAGCCAAAGTGTTTCGCTGCGAGTGTTCAGCCAACAATGCTTGGCGAAGCTTGACCACAGGGTTGGTCGGTGGATGTCAGTGGTAAATGCTAAATCACTACAAATGATCGAATCACTTGGCTATATCTCAAAAATCGGTGGTCCGCAGGTATGTATCAGTCTAGATCACCTGCATTTTGTATGGAGCAGGGGTATGGATCGCCTGTGGGTTTTGGGGCTAGATCCATACTTTATGCTTTGTGCTGCTGCTAATTATGTTCAACAACGTTCGCGTAAAAACCAGCAGTAGGGATCAATGCATATGTAGAGTGTCAGCTACTTGTATGTAGTTGTGTGAATACTTTCAGTTCCGTATGTTCAAACTTACCCTCATCGAGAAGGGAAGTGCAACCATCAAGCGGTGTGAGGTTTTGGGCCACCAGGGAAGCTTAAACAAATCTTTGATCCAGCTGACTTCTGCATCAATGCATCTACCTATTGCCATGGTACTCTTGAACATTGACTGAATGAAAGCTACTGCAGGACCGCTACCTCGATGGGTGGATGATCATCCCCATAAGCGTTCAGCCACCACGCGTTGTCAGCGGCTCATGCAGTCATAATGGATCATTGGAGAGAGATTCGCATTCCTGACATTCTGCTTATCCAAATGTGGCTGATCTTTGTGGAATTGTTTAGGGCTTGGCAGGAAGCTTCAAACTCAAATTTGTGGATCTTGTCTTGATCATTCACATCTCCCAAACTCAATCCATAGTGAAGATGTATTCTGGCGGCCCAGGAAACCTTTGATCCTAGTAAGTTAGACTAAAATATGTGATATATTGGCCGCAATGCATTCCTCAAAAAACGGCTATAGCATGCTATAGTCATTGATATGCAATACCCACGCAACCACAGAGTCAAAGCACCTGCTTAAGAATCAGAATACCGTAGTGCTCACAAAGCAGCCGCTTGCGAAGCACCCATGGTTTCGAAAAAGTCTGCCTGAAACAAATGGCAATGTTTTATGCAAGATAACCATTCCAAGACCCTGAAAGACATCCTTTTTCATTTGGCGTGTGCCGACAGTTTTGAGATTGAAAAACATTCGTGACCTGCTATCGAAAATGCAAAGCGTCATATTTTCCCGTGATCTCTTCACTTCAGAGATCAACGATCGCAAATCCATTGGTCGGATGAGGATGTTGTCATGTCGTGGTCTTTGATGCAGTCGTCGCTGTTGTCGTGGTTTTGGCCTGCTCAAGTTCATGACAGGTGTTCCGTGGGATTCGGTGTGAAAATCTCCCAGCTGGCGAGTGAATGTGAGTTGTGCTTGGTTGACTTGTCATCCTGTACGATGCCTTGAAAATCCTATGAAATCTTATGAAATCCTAAAAAATCCTATAAAATCCTATACAATCCTATAAAATTCCTGAAAGTCACACAAAGCCCAAGGGGCAACCTGGAAACACGTGGGAACACTAAGCATCTGTGCATCAAATCTCAGGCGGAGTCCCCCCACTGCCATGGCCGTGGTCGCATGGCCATCCACACCGGACACCGACTCTGACACCTTGAGGCCCTGAGCTTCGAGTTGTTTCTCGAACTCGTCTCGGTCGAAGCCAAGGGGACTGCCACCTGCTCAGTGGAAGATAAAAATTGGAAGAAGTTCCTCACAAAGTTCCCTTTTGTAAACTTGACAAAACAAAACTTTGGAAAACTTTTGACTCAGAAGTGACTTGACAAAAACAAGTTCCTCACAACGTCTCATAACAAGTTCCTCACAGGTTCATGACAACATCACACAACAAGTTCCTCACAAGTTCATGACTGAAGTTCCACTCGAGTTCATACAAAGACTCCAAAAAGGCGAGCAGATCTAAACAGTGACAGAATGATGTTGCCAGGAAGCTCTGCATGGTGCACTCAGTTTGATCTTTGGCACATGTCCACGGGATACGTGGATGAACACTGTGCACTCCACAATGAAAAACTGTTCATTCATGGACATACAGTAGTTTCAGAACCCCCCTGCCATGGATTGGAGAAGGCTCATCAGTCGTTATTTCCGATAATTCTATGAAGCTGCCACAAAGCCGCTTGCACCTATAAACTGCCCTGGGACTGGAAAAGACTTGCAGAGAGGTGCCTTTTACAGTTGGAGAGTCGGACTCTACTTGTGGGGTTTTCCTCTCAAAGCATGCCAGCACTAGGGGATCTGTCCAATGACTTCCTCTGGCAACATCATTAAAAGGAGCAACCATCACACGTCTGGTACATCGTAGTCGTCTCGGCATGCTGGAGCCAACTTCAGTTGAGACAAGGAGCCTTGAAGCAGCAGCACGATGTTGACGAGAATCACTACCCCAGCACCCGCCAGGAAGGAATCAAAGGCTCCCAATTTGAAAAGTGGCTTCTCCCCTCCTGCAGAGCTTGACTTGAGCAAGTGGCAAAATCTGTGCTGGATGGGTTCCGAATATAAATAAATATTAACATATAGTAAATTGCATAATATATGATATGATATATATATATATAGTCAATATGAATGAACAAATAAGAATAGGATGAATAGTGTTTTTAGGACGTCATAGCACCAGGTGAGACTCAAGCTCAAACAACTTGGCGACATTGGAATCACATGCCTGCATACATTGTTTGGTCTATGGTGTGGCGTGGGAAGAATGGATGAGGTTGCTGGAAAAAGTTCTATGTAGCCACACAGAGTCATCTAGCCAACAACTTACAAACAGCAACAATTACATAGGTAACAAAAACACTCGACACACTGGCCGGAACCACGACTCCCGTCTAGAACCATCTGCAGTAAACCAACGAATCTCCCAAAACAGCAAACAGCACTACGAAGTTATGGCCAATCCCGGTCGATTCTACCAATGACAATTCTTCACGGGAATGAATCACGAAGCGTGTCGTACAACGAACCATCCCCAGGGCAGCAACAACACCTGTCCTTGTCTCTTCCGGCTGACCGTAGATGAGACTGGCTTCCCGCCGAAGCGATAGTCCTTTTCAAAAATCCAGTCGTTTTTCTCCTGGACAAAACTAAACGTTTGGAGAATCAAAAAGCGATGGAATCTCCAAAGTACGGGATCTTGCTGGTGGATTTGAATTCGTGATCCATTAAAAGCTTAGATCTACTCTTCAACAACTTCATGGCACCTATTTATCACCTATTTAATCTGTGTGCTGCGTGACACTTTGAGATTCCTTGACTGTATAACTGCCAATGTCCAGCAGAAACCGGCTTCAGTCTTTTGGGAACACAGACCTCCCACTCACACTGAATGTGAACAGGGTACTAGTAACAAGAACATCCAGTGACGACAAATGACTGTTGGATTCTATGGTAGTGTCTCTGGGAGAACCGACTGTAGATGTAAACATTTCAGGTGACTGAAAGTTTTCTCAAGTCAGACATATCGCCGCAAAATTACTCCGGATATTTGCATGTGCTTCAAGCTGGATGATCTTGTCCAGCTGATGAACAGTTCACAACATAGACTTCAAAGGCCCCCACCTGCAATGTGTGTTAATGATGGTTAATGATGGTTAATGATGGTTCATGTTGGTTCATGTTGGTTCATGCTGGTTCATTTCAGATCATTAAGCAGGTGACTTCAGGCACCACAAGCGGTCACACCCCGGTCCGCAGTCGCCTCTTTGACGGTCATGGTCCAGCCTCTAACCTGGCTAACATCGCGGGCATGCTGTCATGGTAACAGACTTCTGTAGGGATCTGTAGGGATTTGTAGGGATCTGTAGGGATCTGTGGGGATCATAGGAATTCTGTCATGATGGATGGATTAGAAGATTGCAACATAGGTGTTACAACATTTCTCACCAACATGGTTCACCTGTCGTCGTCGCAGCTGAGGCATCGGAGCTTGCTGAGCTTCGACCCAGGTAGACTGAGGGCGAACTACTGAACCAACTGAAGGGATTGCTGCAAAAATTGATATGTCACTCATGTATTCTCAAAATGCAGATCACTACTATGTACCTATACTATCCTATGCTATATGTCACTAAGATTTAATAAGAACTATTATCCTAACACACGGCTATCAGGAAAACCCAGGCGTCAAATGCACCACAAAACAACAGCAATATTGGATCCCGGGATATCCTCGGCTTCTCTCAAACACACTCCTCTACCCTAACAACGGTTTCCAGAGTGACATGGCATCTTAAAACGTAACAAAAGGATACACAAGGGACTCTGCCAAGTTGGAGCAGTGTTCAACAGCAATTATTGTTTCTCCAAATATTTTTTAAATAAATCACCCCATAAGACTATGTCACTATGTCTATAAGATTCTATAAGCAATCCATCAGTCCAGTAGATCATAGTAGCCCCAAAGAGTCCCAGGGAAGCCCTCCCTTCATCCGTCCAACCCCAGCGCCATCCATGGTTGGTCGCCGCGCCTCTCGCCGTGCGAGGCCTCGGTACACAGACTCCTTGGATCCTTCGCCGATGGCATGGGCCAAGAGCTGCGCAGTGAAGTCACTGGACACCTGGGCCATCAGCTACCGGTGCCAAGCGGTGCCAAGCAGTCAACAGTTCTTGATGTTGCTAGTGTTAAATGAGGGATAATTAGGATTAACGATTCAATGATGGTAAATGATGGTTTATGGATGCTGATTTATGGATGTTCATGCATGTCAATGTAAATGGATGTTCATGGATGCTAATGGTGGCAAATGAATGGTTGTGATAATTTAGATGGTTGAGTATGCTTATTGATGGTTGATGGTGGTTCATGATGCTTCATGGGTAACAATACAAAGATGGCAGCAATCGATGTGGTTGCTACGTATGTGTATATAGTGGAGTACACTATACCACACTCACCAAGCTCGCTAAATGTCCAGGAGCTCCCACTGGCACAACGAAGTCTACCTCTAAACAGTCACTGTGCCTGAAGCCATACTTGGCAAAATGCGTTGTTGGTGATCCTTTGGGGGGTGGATGTCTAAGCCGCGGCATTATCAACTTTTACACAGAAATCTGCTGCCAACTCTGCAAATGAGGAAACTAAGTGAGAAAACCAGGCAAACTCTGAATAAACTGAGTAAACTGAGTAATTACATGTCATTGAGTGTCTGCACCTGCCGAGGGGCATCAGATGGTTCAGCACCACTCCATGGCGTGCCCAGCTCGTTCACCTTTCCGATTTCACCCGTTCCATAGTGCTCCTGCATGGAACACGTCAAACACTTCACTCTGCCAGGATCCTTTTACTGAAGTTTGACATGGAAAGACATGGATGGACGTGGATGATATGGTCAGATATGATCACTATACAGGCAAATCAGTAAGCTGCAACTGCGGAAAACCTGCAGAAGCTCTTCAATACTCTCTCTGTAGAGATAATTCTGCCAGAAGCATGGCATCACTGCACATGGCTCTACAACATGTTGGAATTGGAGCTGAAAATCTGTCAAAAGATGTCAAAACAAATTTGAATTTGGGTCAAATGGAGTAACAGGCTGAAGACACAGAGCATGAACCAATCGAACACTCCCCGTTGAAATGTTCACGTTTTAAATATGTCTATAGACTTATAATGACTTACATAAATTACATTACAGTACCATTTCTTTGAATAAATGCCCCCCAAAATGTCACACCTCTCCACACTCTTCGTAACCTTCCCCACTCCTCGCAGCCAGGATCCAGGGTTTGGGACAGGTCGATGATTGGACACCCCAACTCACGTCCTTGAAGCTGCCGCTGATGTGGGTTACTGCGTGGGCTGGCTACGGTTGGATCAGGTTGTGCATTTTTGGCTGGGTTGTGTTGGGTTTGTTGATCCATTTGGCGATGAAATCAACACCGCAAGCAGCGAGAAAATATCACATCTGAAAGGAATAACACTCCATCTGAAAATCATGGAAGAATTGGAAAACCATCCAAAACCAAACCGTGTGAACAAACCCGTGTCCACAATACTCAGTCCATGTCTTCGATTTGAGTGGATATTGGAAGCGAGCGAGTGTTATGTTTGACAGGTCATGCTTGAAAGTTGCAAATGTACGCAAGTTCCTTGCAACAACTCGACCAGAAAGTGAAGATTATGATCAGTATAGAGGTCTCCATGTGCCGGCATGGAAGAACCATGCAGTTTGCATCTTTCGCGCCGGATCAAATTAGATACTGCATCTTTTTTCCGACAGGTGGAAGGCATGGTTTGCCCAGCGGGTCACATGAAATGCAGTCTCACCAGTAGTCATCCGTTGTCGCTTGGTCTCCATTTGAAGACCACCCTGTGATAGTGCACGTTCAATAATCTTTGGCGCCAGGCCCATTTCGACTGCAAAACGTGCAGCTTCCGACGTTGAAACTTGCTGGCGCTCTCTGAACTCTACCAACAGCTGGCCCTGCAAAGGGCTCAAGGAGACGATGGCCAAAGTGGAAAGATTTCGGACCTTCTTGGCCTTCCTCAAAATCGACAAGGCAGCAGCAGCATCAATCTGGGCACCTGACGCACTCCGCTGTTCCAGCACTCTTTGGACTGCCTCCAGTCGTCGCTGAGAATCGACCCGTGCTCTTCGGTTGCCTCCGAATGTTGCATTGGACTCGGGTAAAATGGGGTGATTGGCTCTTGAAACTGCTTCCGACTGCCGCACTTCACCAATCACAGGGCCACCTGGATTCAGCTCCACGGTTACAGCACCGGAGTCATCGACCAAAAGTAAGGCACTGCCACACATTGGTTGCAGAGTGAGGTCACGCAACCATTGTAAGGCTGACGTCATCGTGTGACCCTGCAGCAGTAGCTCCCAAACCAAGGTCTGCACACTCAGAGAGGGTTGATGAAAGCCATCGGATTGCCTGTCATGCAAATTGAAGACGCAAATTCCAAGACCAGCCGAGTTCAGGCCGACTGGGCATAACCTGCCATCGGAATCGTAAACCAGAAGCTCAACAGAGGGTAGCTCCAATCTTAAAACGCAATCAAAATCTCCAAAACCGTAGAGAAGTCCGGGAAGATCGACGGTCTGCGTTGCCAAAACTGCTTTTCCTGTGCCTCCAATAGAAACAGTGTCTCCAGCAATAGCAAAGCCAGTACATCTGCCATTCTTGAGCAGCTTCTCTTGCTCCGAGGGTTGATTTTGATCCATAATTTCCTCTGCTTCAGAGGGCGATTCATGGTCCAAATCCATATCCAGAAAGCTGTCTGAACTGTCTGAACTGCTCGAGGACGAGGAGCTTTGCTTACTTTGTCGAGCCTCTTCACGTGAGCGGCGTTGTAGCTCTAAAGTGTAGACCTCAAAATCCAGCATTGTCTCGTAGACGTCCCAACCAAGACCTTCTTTCAAGCCATCAAAAAAAGCGGCGGCTGTTGGACAGCAAAGACTTGCGCCTTTTTGCGCAAGAAGCGCCATGTCTTGCCATTGCTGGTTGGTGCAAGAAATCGGAGGAAGCTGTGTATAGTAGTCCTTCGCATGCTTCAATCCCCTGCGAGTCCGTTCACCATAGACTCGTGCCAAGGCAAGGCCCAATGCGCGAGGATCTTCGCCCACGACGGAAACTTCACGGGGAGGCACTTCTTCGTTTTGCTTTTCTTCAGATTCCTCACCGCTCTCATCCAACAGTTCATCAGCACTGTCTGCTAGCATGGCCCCCGACTCATCACGCATGGCCATGACAGTGATAGATGACAAACTATTTACAAGAAACATCAAACATATGAATGAAATGCTTTCCATACTTTGGTGTCTGCCTTCAAAATGCTGCATGCCAAACAGTCTAAACATGAACATGACGGACTAGTTTCCGTGAACCCGGCATGGAGGAAGAAAAGAAGTCCCTCTCAGAAAGGCTTTGGTATAGCTTTTTTGCTGGTTGACCTCTGCAACTATATGATGTTCACGGCTTGGCCAATGCTTTGAGACACCTGACATCAAGTGACCAAACCAATGGCACGGTCGCTGTGCTTAAATGCCTGCGGGAGGTGGAGAAGCTGTCCTAGTCCGGCCTCAAACTGCCAAGGCAATGGGGTCAATGGGCGAAAGCGCATGGATTGTTTCAACAACAAGTAGCAAACGTGATGAATCAAGCTGTGCAAGTACTAGAGAAATTGCATATAGTCATGAAACGGCCAAGCGCAATACCAAAAATTCGTGGTGATGACGGTGATCATGATGATCATGATGACAATGATGAGAACTAACATGTATATGACATATATAATCAAATCATCACTTATCATCAACAATGATCTATGACTGCTCATGTTATGGTACAGTAGCGATGCCCTCCAACGCCCCTGGTGGATCCTGGTGTCGCCAAGCGACCCAAGGCGATCATCTCGACGACCATCGGATTGACCAAGTCTGGCAGCACTTGACGTTCCAACACGCGAGTGCCATCACCCAAGATGTCCTCAGCTCGGCGACCACGCAGAAATTCAATGCCTTCGTGAATTGTGATGAATTAATGTACTAAACATCAGGTGACATACTAACTAATTAATCAATCATCAATCAATTAATGAATGTTTAGACTAAATCATCTAAATTGTAATGCAATTTAGTATTTATGAACACTAACCATATTAGTTGGTACGAGTATGTTTGATGCTTTAAGAATCTTTATGATATTAATCATTCACAATGAGATCTTGTGGCAAGTTTTATACATGTGTGTATGTCAACGTAGGATATGATTGCATGATATTGCATTGTATAAATGTATATGATACTGGTATTATGCATATTCTCAAAACTTCTGTTTCTGAATAGCCGATGATTCGTTTGCGGGTGTCTTGATCCAGGGACAATCCTGTAGAGTGAAAGTGGCCGTGCTTCTGAAAAAGAAAGTGCTCTGGACATCTCTGGACATCACATCAGAATCTGTAGATATATTTGATGGTCACGCTGTCTTTCCAAGTCCTTCAAATCTGTTTGTCTCACTTGGAATTGAAGGACTTAGAAAAACTTGATTTGGAAATAGGTTTGCATTCTCACTTGAATTGGTTTGCTTTTCTACTTCGCAGTTCTTTACCAATTCCAAGTGCTGTCTAGCATCACCATAAATCCTCTTGCCCTCATCATTGATCGGCGCGCCCATCATCAAGGAGAAATCCTGCGTTGAGAAACCCATGTCTGCTTACTCCATCCCCCTTCAGATTCGATGCTTTAGTCCCACAGAACCATCGAGCAAATGAAGATGGCACACAGGCTACCACTGTCACCAAGTCATGCCAAGTCATACCAAGTCCTCTAGTTTTCACCCCCTCTGTAAAATATGAGCTATCAGAGTTATCACTCCCTTTGAAAAATATGAGTTAGTCAACTTAATCAATTTAATCAACTCTGAAAAATATGAGTTGATTAAATAATCAAGTCAGTCCTGATGTGGCTGATATGGCACCACCAAGACCAGTGAAGCCTCTGGTGCAGCTGCCTTCACCTATCTGCTCAGGGTGCCATGGGGTGACCAGCACCGTTGAAGCAGGGGGCGCAGTCACCGGTGGTTTTCCTACAAAATGGATCACTTTTGGATGAGCCTCACACCTCCAAGACTGGTGGTTTCCCTGCTAAAGGCAGAGAAAAGATATCACTTTTAGATGGTTCGGGGTTCCCACTGACAACGAAAAGCTGGAATTCGCAGTGACTCCTGGAGCGATAGCAACTCCCATGGGGCCATAAACTCATGGGCTGATTTTCACCCCAAAGACAGTGGTTTTCCACACAATTCCGCCTCCTCCACAGCCTTTTTGAGGCGAACTGCAAATTCCTGGGCAACCTGCCGAGATCTGCCAAGATCTGTCAAGCTGCCACTGGATTCAGCAGATTTAATTAGTAAGTTGAGTTGAACTTCACATACGAGTGAGGACTGTGAGGACCCCGCATTTCATAGCATCCGTCATGTCAATTTGTGGAGGTCAGTCTCTTCCAAGACTCCAAACGTGCCCCTGAAACCAGGCTGGAAACTGATGCTTGAAAGGTCACCGCAATTGCTCGACACGTCTGTCATCGTCTGTCTGAAGATGTTCTTAACCCTTTTTCCCAGTAGGACATGTCTGCAAGTTATGAAACTGGATTGCCTTGTACCGACTTCCTTCTGTTTGCTGTGAATTGGTTGTTGGTGTTGGAGCATTCAGGCCCATTGGTCACCAATTAGCGTTGGATACACATAGAGATAACTCGGCATCGCGGCGTTGGAAGATCTGCCTCCTTGCGCTTTCCTTCGGATTGAGGCAGCAATGAGCTCACCAACTTGCCCTTGACATCAGCCTTCAAGTAGACATCCTCATCGCACACGGAAAAGCTGAGATGATGTTGTTAGAATTCGAAACGTGCACATTTCTCCAGAGGCCATTCCGGGAAAGAAGTCAGACATGTCAGCAAACAGGACCGAAAGGGCTGATTGCATCTGATTGCAACATGGAAAGTGCTCGAGATGCCTTCGTTTATCTATCCACGCAAACGGCAGTGCTACTTCAGTGCTGCCAAGCTTCGTTACCGCCAAGGGACAGCACGACCCATTTGACATTTTTGAGTCGTCTCAAATTTTCGACCGATCTGATCACACCATCGTCATCAACAACATATTCTTTGTCCTGCTGCGCGCTCCAGTGCACAGGGTCAAAGGTCAAAAGATGACCTAGGCCTCTGGAAGTACGCATTGGAAACGGCCAAATACGTCCGACACTGACACATGTGAATAAGCAGCTTCTGAAACAGGCGCATGACAAAGAGATGTGGGCAGGCCTCATCATCTTCAAACGCAACCATCTTTCGAGCTTTTGCATAGACATCCCATGGATTGTCCTGCCACGTTAGGAGACAGAGCATGCGCAGCCATGATGATTCCCAACAAATCCTGGGATTTTTGTGACGTCCCATGTACTGTACTACCTACGATCATTTGCATAGTATACGTAGGCTACCAATGGCTATCAATGGCTATGCTATGCACACGTCCAGATTTCTTACCCACAAACCAATCCTGCTGTCTTCGCTCCACAAAGTCAAAGGTGGTCATCCTGGGCGCGGCGATCCCAAGACCAGCCATGGCAAGGTACAGCTGAGCTTGCATCCAGTTGAACTTAGATGACAAACCAGTTGAATGGTCTATATAATGGGTGATAGTGGGTAGTTAGTGATGATTCACGATGATTGAGAATGATCACAAACCAGCTGCATGGAAAAATGATTTGTGAAGATTCGTGATGCTTTTTGCCTTCGCTGCTTCCGTGTCGGAAGCATACCTCGGTGCCATGGGTCTGGTCCACTGCCAAGTTGACGCATTTCAGCTGCTTCACCTCAAGAGGGACGTCCGCTCAGTGCACCCGAGAACCAATGCCATTGTGGGTCCATGGAAAAATGTAAAAAGATGTAACAAGGCACTAAGACTTCAGGAAAAATTGCTAATGGCGGTTGATATAGTGGTCAAAAACAAAAGGCTTGGTAAGTAGTTGCTTTATCAAAAGCTTGATAACCACCCTATTGACAAAGCTAAAAAATGCTACAAGTAGCTCGGTCATTTCCGGACAAGGCTACACGTGTCATCACCAAAGGCAGTGTGATACTACCTGGAATCGCATGGCGCGCACCCTGGAAAAATGACTCACCCTTCACTAACTTTGGACAGTCCGGCAGGATCCTGTTTCTGAATTAGGGATGGCAATGCATAATAGCACTTGTCAGTCAAGATTGTCAATGGCTAATGTGGTCAACTGCCATTGTCAATGATGCTTGATCATGGTTGACAACTAGTAGCATGCACGGTAGCAATGATATTCATAGGAATCCTGACTGTTCTTCTTTCAGAGTGGGATCTCAATTCCTGTCAAGCAGACGCGCATGTTTGATAGGTCTACCTTGCACAGTGCAAGCAGCCCGCAAACAGCGCAGAAGATGCGCCAACGACCAAGAGCAAAGATGATCAAAAAACATGTGCTGCCAAAATCGGCCAAACTGACTCCGAAAGCTGCTGAGTTCTCCCCAGCGCCACGGATATCTGCCATGGCACCTTGGCATTGCGAGACTTCGCCAACGCATCTTGCAGCTGAACTCGCAAGTGTCTCTTGGGCGTCTCTAACCTCGGCAGTTCGCTCAGCCACGAGGATAAGCTGATCATGTTGGAATTGCTACGCAAAAGCAGATTAGATTCATTGATCGCAGGTGTGGACAAGCTACAGGTAACCGACAATCTCATGCCTAAAGCATGCCCCGGCCCTTTCTTGATGTCAAATCACAATGTAAACGCTGTTTGAAAGAAAGCATGCCTAAAGCATGCCTAAATCCAAAACACCATGGAACGCTGATGGGAAAACGTCTCCTGACTGACATTTCTTGTCGTAAAAACATCCAAAAACCAATGGAACGCTAGTGATCTAAATGCACCATTGGGGATTCAAAACGGATGCCTTGGGGCTGGAGAACTGCATCTAAACGCTGCGAAAACAATGTTTCAACTGCTGTCTGCCATCTATGCTACAAACCCAAACCTGAACCGGACGAGGTACCCGGACGAGGTACGGACGAGGTAGGGAAAATTCATTTTTATGGTCCCAAGAGACAGGCCAGTGATCAAACGAACCACTCAACATTAGCAAACGGCAAGAAATCAAAAAACCATACTAAACGCTACACTAACATGATGATTGGTTGTTCCAAGAGTTGCCTGAGAAACATGTGAATTCCAATGGTATTGGGCAATCAAACTGGTCACGCTCAAAATCTATGTCGTTTCTGGAGGTGGTTTCTAAATCTATGGAGTTCGCCTGCGATTCACGAAAAAGGCACGCTTTCCAGAAGTGGCGTTTCATATGGTATTTGCAACTTTTTAGAGCGATTTGCCCAAATGAGGCACGAGATAGTCATTTGCCTGTATTGGTCCACTACTCTTTGACGATATAAACACGGTGCCACATGGTGCCACATGGTGCCACATGGTGCCACATGGTGCCACATGGTGCCACATGGTACCACATCGTGCCACCTGACACTGACGACTCTTCACAACCGTGCCATAATCGCAACCAAGATGCCAATAAAAGTTGTCCAGAATAGAATCACCCATCAGTACCACCTGAGCAGTCTAGCATCGCCGGATGGGATGCAAGAGTTTCTCAATCCTGCGCTTCCGCTATGTGTGGGGACAATGCATCTCATACATCGAGTTTGCAACAGCTAGCTTCAAGAGCCTACCTTGAATTTGTTCATGCAGTGTCCACACTCACTTTGCTTGTCTTTGCAATCGTGATGTATCATCTCCAAAGGTAGGCAAATCCTCACTTGACAAACAGAACATTCGGATCATTGCAACAAGATGGAAGTGCAGTTGCAGGACGAATGAGACCGTTGGCTGTATGATAATGTATCATGAACAGGCCGCCCATCGACGGGATATCCATACATAAATGATTGTGCAATGGTATAATGGTCTATACATACTATAGTACATGTATTACATACTACATACGTCTACATACATCTACATACTATATCCTCCCAAAATGCTTTCCCTGCTTTCTTAGATGCTTGGTCAATGCTTGGTGAGTTCCCCTTCACCAAAGCCACCACTTCCATGGCAATCCCAGGCCTTAGGAGAGTCATCTTCTGCATGGCATGCCACCCGGGCCCTGGACTTCAAACCTGGTCGGTGTCAGGAGTGATTTGCGAGGGGAATGGGGGAGTAAAGGCAGCAGAACCCGATCATATCTCATCATACCTCCATCTTTTATCCTGGCATCATCATTATGGCATTTAGAAAGACTGATTCATGTCACAGAAAAAACATCATGATTAATTATGACAAATTGTGGTCAATGCGTTCAAACACTGGCGTTTGAGATGATCGATAGAGGTCATTCCATGATGTTTACTTGATCTGGTCATTTGATGATGTTTGTCTTAGTATCCTGTTGCACATGTCCCGTGATGGTTCATCACATCGTGATCAACAGTTTCAGGTGTTTAACAACTATTCTTCATAGTCATTTCATCATCCAAATAATCCAATTGATCAATCCGCATTCTGCTACATCATGATGTCCAACCACCAGAAATAACCATCTCGCCATTTTTTTATCAACTAATTGCCATAGTTGATGACCCATGATAGCATTATGACCATACAATGTTTGACAATGATAGTATGACCCATGATATCATTCGAACATTTTTAAAAAGGACTATAATGACCATATAATAGGAACTTTTTGGCTATTATAAATCATTATTTGTCGCCATGAGCCAGGTTCAGCCATTCGCAACCATTCTGTTGGCCTAGCTTTCACCACTATCAATCAATTGTATCAATCATTATCTACCATCCCGATATTAGAAAGGCTATCATTAGCCACTACCAACCATTCTCAACCATTATCAGGAAATTGTTCACCACTATCAACCATCCATGACCATCCCATTCCACCCTTTCGATCCATCCTGCGACCGTTTCACCGGTGGACACTCGCCCTGCCTCGCCGTGCCACTGCCGCGGCGCAGAACCAACCAGCCGCAGCGCTGGACCACCCGGTGATGGCAGTGCCGTGCCTGGAAGGGCCATGGATGACTCGAAGTCATGCACTCGGCTTGATGGCTTTGATGATATCCATAGCAACAACTGACCATGTAATGAAATGATAAGGATATCACAGAAATGACGGATGATGATGATGATGATGATGATGATGATGATGATGATGATGATGATGATGATGATGATGATGATGTTGATGATGATGATGATGATGATGATGATGATGATGTTGATGATGATGATGATGATGATGATGATGATGATGTTGATGATGATGATGATGATGACGACGACGACGACGATGATGATGATGATCAATCTGGACAGGAGGAGGTAGATGGGGAAGGGACGGTTTTGATCCGTATCAACGTACTTTGACATATCCGACATATCCCATACGTCGAATGTTCCAGTCAAAAAGGGATGGCGATTCTGATGCCAACTGCTGGTGGAGTCTGAGCAACACACCAGGTCTGTGAGGTTGAAACTGGGGGATGATAGTTTGGATGACAAATAAGTAATTCTTACCAAAGGATTCTTACCAGGTGGGGATGAGAGTGTGGATTCAATAGTGTGTAATTAGTAATTCTTACCAAAGGATCTTCATGTTGATGATCATGATTGATGACAATCATCGAAAGTGGCTAACGGTTGATGGATCCTACTCATGATTTATGATAGTTTTTGATTTGGGAACATTGTCACTAGCTGATGACCCAAAAATATCAAATCAGAGGAATCATGACTGACAGCTGGTTGCCCAACCTTCTTGTCAGATGTCTTGTGCACGCTGGGCGCGCTGTGCTTTCGGCCGGCACCAAAACAAAACCCACGCAGCGGGGCCCAGCACTTCCCATGGCGGGTTCCATGGCTGCAGCTGATGGACCCGCAGCGAGCTGCGACGTGCAAAAATGGTTGGTTAAGCAACGGTTAATCAAAGGCTTACATTGGTTCATAAGGGTAGATATTTGTTGACTAGTTTGTTGGGTTGATAGTGGTAGATCATTGTTGATTAGTTTTTAATTGGCACATAAATGAGCACAGTGGTTTATTACTAGGGTTGATACGCCGAACTGTCTACGAACGAGACTCTGGCCATCGGATGCTTTGGAATCTCATCGGCTGCAAACATTGGTCACAAGTTTTTCTGTGATTAAATTGCATGGCATTTATTGCAGGTCCCGGTTTCCAAATTCTTGGTTTGCCGAGAGCTCGCAAATGTCCCAATATGACCCCTACACTTGTATCACTTGTCATATTATGCTCAAGCTCTTGCTCGAACCAGAATGGCCAAGGTCAATATCACAAATCCCTCACTTCCATATTCACTTTCCACCGTTGAGCCGTTGAGTCGCAAATCAGATCCCGAAAAATCGATGCCACTTCTGCACCCAGGATGCTTTCCAAATTTCCATGGCTTGCATGGGTGCTTGCATGGATCTTCACTTCACTTCCTGCGCCCAATGAATTTTCTGTTTCAGAGGAAAAGTGAGGTGAATGCATGTGGCGGAAACTTGATCCGCTAGCCACCATGCTGACGTTGCGCTCCGGAAAGATCCTTTTTGGAACAAGCGGCTTTAGCTCGAACTCATTTTCTTTTGCACATTGGCATGCACTAACACATGCATGTGGAGGATGACTTGATCTTTTGCAGGTTCTTCAATGATTGATTAGAGAACCTTGCTCCTGTACATTGATGACCCACATAGACATGACTACTTTGCGAAGCATAATACAAAGAGATGGACCAGGCTTGGACTGTTTACTCAGGCATATATTTCCTGATTAAGGTGGCCATCCTAAGTCCGATTCAGATTCAAATTGGATATGCTGTGCATGTATGTGCATGTATCATGTCAAGTGTTCATTGACAAATTGATTGCATCATCTTTGCCCCTTCTAGGTGATTAGACATCCAAATGCAGTTTGGACGTTGTCCAAGTTGTCTGTCTCCATGTGCTAGTCGTGGAAAAATGCCTGCGTCCATCACTATCAATATTTGAGTGCCGGTTACAACCGATTTCTTCTTTGTACCCCTCATGAAAATCCAAATATCCAAATGTCCAAAGTATCTGATCTATTGTTGATGCTGGCATATTCGGATGATGACTGTTTGTTTTTGACCCACACACACATGCATATCACATCTCCCATATTGCTGGTTACAACATGTCCTCCGGTCATGATTGTGAATCATACAGCGTGATACATTGGAAGTGTCAAAAGCCTGATAGCAAATTCGTTGAACTGGTTGCCGAGTAGGGATCTTGACCCTCTACAGTGATAGTCACCCTATTAAATGCTGAAGCGAACCTCGCATCAAACAGCGAGTGGATGAGCTTTCAAACGCTGAAGTGTAGCATTGAACTGCAATTGATTTTCATTGAAACTTATGAAACGACATTATCATATTATTATCATCTGAGCTGAAGCCCATTGCTGGGGTTCCCAATCAAGTCTTCTTCCAGGCGTGCCACAGCCACCAGCCTGTTACAGTGGATTGCCAAGGACAGGTCCACCCTTCGCCTCTCGAATGCCTCACAGTGTCTGTGCCTCGTCGCGTAGTTCGTTTGGACTTTGAACCTGGGCCAGCTGTCTGGACCACGGCGGTGTGGGCTGTGCATCTGAACATTTGGAACTTGCACAGACATGCACACAGTGGATGCATGTGGATGCCACGTCAAATGCTGTGTGCTTCGGTGAGAGTTTGTAAGTGGAGTGGTATCAAAGTATTTTCCATCTTGTGAGGCATGCTGACATGCTGGACACATCATTCCAAACGATACCGGAAGACACAACTGGGACCATGCTTTCTGATCAAAAAGACGGACACACAATTCTAAACGAGAACCACCGAAGAAACCCTAGGCCCTAGGAAGTTCAAAGTTCCTCCTACCTATGGAAGGTCAAATGACAAAAGCTCACTTAATGAAAAAAAAACAAAAAAGACAAATTTCCAAACCATGAGGTTCCACACCCTGGTGAAGGTCTGTTGTGTTGGTCGTTGGTCACCCCAAGAATGGTCGTTTATGGGTTGACCTCCACCACCGCCCCCATTCTTGACCAAGGAGCGATCGGCTATGGTCCAGCAGAAGGACCTTTGTGCGGCAGCGAACCCCACTGTTTCAAGGATTTTCAAAGGAGAGCCTGCATGGTTGAAGGATACAGTAGCCTATATTGGATCCGCATCGTTTGAGTTGCAAGGAGGCCAAAAACAATCCACAGCAAACGAATTGGGGGGAAAGGTTTCACATCAGTCGTTGGACTCCCAGTCATCCAGTATGATACGAGCGGCCATGTAGCGCGAGCGCACTCTCCAAAGCATCTTGCAAATCTGCTTGCAGGAAGGCCTTGGACGTGAGGGTGGTTGGAAGGCTGATAGTTTTTCTTTTTCCGGGCCTGTGTGAGGACCTGAATGACCTAATAGTCATCCGAGTTCTTTGACCCTTTTGGCAAACAATGACACTCAAAGCGGATGTCATCCACATCATCTGCCTGCAATTTGAATCATTCAGCCCACCCCTTGTCCTATACAAATCCATACGAACCCCCCCAGCTCCCGGCGGCAATCCGGGGAACCCACCAGAGGCCCGTGGAGCTCTCCAATGATCCAACCAATATGCCTACCCTGTTGGTGTTTTCGTTTTGGGGTCCCCGATATGTCCATTGACACCTGCCAAAGAAACATGTCAACCATTGTCAACATCTAAACGCAGGCTGTGAATGGTTGGGAAAGGAGAAGTCTCACGGCGGTTCAGAATCGCTACAGGGACAGCGCTGCGGCAAGTTGCAGTGGTCGCGTCGCCAGGGCAACCTGGAGTGTCGTCGGGCAGCGGGAACAACCGTGGGACGGTCGATTTGTGGGGATGCTGTGGCCCCGACCACGGGAACCGTTTCGACCCAAAGCAAAATGGGGGCGAGCTGAGATGGGGCACCAAGAACCAGTGTGTTTTAGGTCGTATGGCTATGGTTCAAAACCGCCTAGTGAACATCCCAAGAATATACAGAAATCAACAACTTGGTCTTTGATGGTTTTTGTATCTCTGTGCTGGGATGTTCACCTGCCTCATATTGAAATGAAGTTCACCCAATTTCGGGGATCCAATGGTGGTTGTAGGGCCCAACTTTGAGAGGCAGTAGACATTTCATGATCTTCGCACTCCGGAATCCACCAGGTGAGGCGCTGCGAGGTCGCAGGCTGACAGGTTTCCCAACTAAGTTCTGCCGTGTTCTGCCAATGGTCAGCTCCCATCATCGTCCAATAGTTTGATGAGCAGCCCATTGCAGCCCCTTCGGTCCCAGTGGCTACCCTCAGAGCAGTCATCTTGCACCGTCAAGGCATCTGACATGGAATCCTCCAATGGCAAGCCGCCTCGGCCTTCGCCCAGACCAAGGAGATTGGGGCCAGGTGACATGCTCCCAGGTGGGTTCGCTGTGAACCAACACTTGGCATCTTTGGGTGGCTGGCATTCCCTAAGGGTTTTGCTCGTCCTTCTTTGCAATGTTGCGTGTTTTGTTCAGAGGTTAGAACATGCCACATATCTTGATTTGAGAGACCTGGATCATTGTTTCCAAGCTCGAACTCTGGAGGACTTCCCTAATAGAAAAGCACATCACACCCTTGAAAGGTTGAGTGACTTGTAGGTTCCAAGCCACACAAGTCGACCGATCTCCGAAGATTCAAAGAGAACCCAAACAGCCGTGCCAAAGGCGGCTGGGCCTCGGAGTGGCAGATTGCATGGCACCTGCAGATGCAGAACTTGCCAAGGAGTTAGGCAGTCAATTGACCCAGCCGCAGCTAGGACTGAACATGACTTCCGATCCCGCTATTTGCATCTGGCCACGCTGTTCATGGACTACATGGGCAAGCAATCATATTGCTTGAGCAGGATCGAAACGGAAAACCTGATGTACTAGCTAAATCGGAAGGATTGCCACAATGGAAACGTATCAAGTTCCTTTCTGCCCGGCAGTATGGCCCATGATATCAACCAGAGTTTTCGAAATTGCTCACAAACCGTACACACGAGGCAATATTCATTGAGTGACCCAGGGCAGAAGGGTTCCATCTTGCAATTGGTCCATGGTCAGAAGAGTTCCTTGTAGTTGGAACAGTACAGACTCGGACGCTGTACAAGGAAGAAGCACACGAGTAAGGTCAGCACCAGCTACTTCAAATGTTGGCACAGGTGTTCGACACCAAATAACACGGAAGGGCCATGCTCTAATACTATTGTTCCCTGGCCAACATCACAGAACATCAGTGATCAAAATCATGATTTGTTTGGGTGCGGAAATGCCAATTTGCACATCTGGGAAGTTGGAATGCACCAGCATTAGACTGGCTACATGATTGAGGTACTGTCTCGTCAGCGCATGAATGGATCTTTCCTTGCAGCCGACCCAGAAAAAAGAAGGGTCAGAGTCATTGATGGAGGCGGTTCAACATCATTTCGCGATCATTTAGCGATCATTTGACTACATTTGATCACCCTGTGATCCTTACTTGACCTGAGTACAAGCACCCGATGACCACTCATCTTTCCCCATCGTCGGGAGTGCCCAACCACAGGTGTCACCAGAACCGCGCCTTGTCGCCTCAGCGGGGTGAGATTCGTGCCATTGAGATGTCCAAGTTGTGAACAGCTGCAGCGCCCATTGATCAATGCAGATAATTGGTGATAGTTAATGGTTGGTGATAGTTAATTAATGCCATAGTTAATGGTTGGTGATAGTTGGTGATTGAGCTGATTATCAATGGTGATAGTTGGTGATAATGCTGATAGTTACTGGTTGGTGATAATGATGACGGTTAATGAGAGGTGCTGATAGTAGTATCCACTATCGTTATCACTCAAGTTCTAACTTATGATAATTCATCGTGACTTGATAAGTTGAGATAGTGTATCCATCATTGATTGTTTGATGATGTAACTTGAGATATCTCGACACGACACCGTTGGTTGGAAAACATATACAACGGTTCACGACAAGGGTGATAATCAATGATGGGAATCGATCATGAACCATCATCAACTGTCATTGACAACCATTATAGAAACAATTAGAAACAAGCATAGGCGCAAATATGATTATCAAGATTACTATATAGATTCATATTGATAGAGATTCATGTCTATCCCATTGTCAAGTGATCCCTAGTGATCCTTTATTGGTGAATTGGTCATGGTTGAAGCTTCACAAGGAAAGGGACCAGCTCAAGGTGGGGAACATGACCTGACAGTGCTGGCTCCGGCTCCGCTGGTGGTCACAGTTCTGAGCTCTCTGCAAACTGAAGCTGGCTCAATGCCTGGCGCTGCCATCAGGATTTGTTACACAAACAGAGACACGCAAACACACATACAAAAAGTCAAATGACATTGCTCTTGTAGCATCTGTACATTATTTATGACATTGCTGTAAAGACCCAAAAGTAGACAGCAATTCTTGCCAAGGTTGACCCCTTTGCAGCCCCCTAGTTGGGTTGAAGTTCCGCATGCTGATTTCCTGGGGCATCCACGGGGCCGCGGTAGTGGAGGCTTCAACCCGCCCGCACTAAGGCGGG
>VSDK01028329.1:360798-424019 GCA_009767595.1 Symbiodinium kawagutii
CGGTTGGTGTTTTCCGGGGGCATCCACGGGGCCGCGGTAGTGGAGGCTTCAACCGGCCGCCATGATGCCGGTCCTGAAAGCAAGCACTGAGGGCAAATGATTGATTTGATGCTGTCCTGGGGTGCAGCCAATGCTGCTCATGTTAGGTGTTGCCTATCTACCTACCATCACCTACATGTGCTGCCCAGAGTGGTTGTCATCACATTGAAACCTACCGGCGAGACAGAAATCCTCTGGAAATACTTCAGTTTTATACATCATCGAATCATCGCAATACTTGTGATGTAAGGAACTCCCAAAGCTCAATCTACAGTAGAAGCCAATAGACCATGCAATGGCATTCAATGCGGCATGCTTGGATTCCCAAATGACCAGAATATGACCATATTTATGACAACCCAGCAGCTGCATTCAGTAGTATCTGTAGGGCTGCTGCAATCCCAGCTGACCTTGCATGGTATGCGAGTTGACCTTCCACCTTGCATGGTATGCACTTTGCAACGCAAGCCCCCAGTTGTAAGATGTCGTGACCCATCAGATAAGGTGAAGATGCCTCAGGCCTCTGCCACGTGGTAACCCAATATTGCAAAGCACAATTTTGAGGGGTCAATGGTGACCTTTTTCCACCTCTCGCACGAGCTTTGTCGTTTGTTGATTGGCGTGACTGATTGGCCTGACCCGTCACAAGAGCTTGCGTTTCTTCACTTGGCGGGGCCGGGTTTCGGCAAGCTGGAAAAGGTCCTGGACCACTTTGGGAAACTGGCCCTGCTTGATCTTGCTTTGGATTGCAGCACATTCAGATCCAAACTTGCGACACACTTGCTTCAGCGTGTCCAGCTGCTTGAGGGCTGCATGCTCCGCAATTACAGGGAAACTCTCTTCTGTGACCATTTTCTGAATGAGCTGCGCAAGGATTGCTACAACAACGTCCACTTGCCAACGATGAGCCAAATCCAGTGCTGACAACACAGTCTTGTAGTCCGGATCACCCTGGGAGGAACAAGTGTAAAGCGCTTCCAAGAAGAGAGTGACCGCACTGCGACTGGTGTCTTTCAATTGGATTCGTTGACTCTTGCCTTCTGTCATGGGCGATGCCAGCATGGCCTGGACTACCGGGGATGCCACCTGGAGCATACCCCTGTGACCAGTCACTTGCCCATCAGCAGCTTCGATGGTCAAGTCATGTGAAGCTGTATCATGTAAGTACTTCTCCCAAATCTCAACAGTGCCTTCATCCACAGCCGCCCTAGCTCTAGTTTGCCGCTTGGACAATGCTCGTGCAAGTCTGACCAGGGCATGTTCTAGGAGCTTTGCTTCAGCTTGCCAATCTTCTTTGTCCTTGACTTTATTTTTCCACGCCTTGATGTAGGACACATATGACAGTCCATTGTAGCGGACTTTCAGTTTCGAGGATGGCTTGTTGGTTAACCACATCTCCCAGCTCTCGTCTGTGCGGCCACACTCTTGCGAATAACTCGCCCCCATTTCGATCAGCCAGTCAATGTTGTCGAATATTTCTTGATTACCCAACTCCGACCAATCACAACCTTTATTAATTGCTTCCACAAGAATCGTGGTCTTCCTGGTGGGATGGAGCACGCACCAGTCAAAGTCTTCGGGGACAGTGCTCTTAATCTCTTCGAACTTCCCCATCTCCAGCAACTCCCAGAAGAGATCAAGGTAACCCTGATTCATCTGAAAAACTGATCCTACTACGAAAAAATCTGAGTACAAGTACTTCAGCTCTGCTTTGGCAGAGCTTGAGCATTAATCCTTGATGAATCACGGCTGACCTTTTTTGAACAGGCACTGGCACTGAAGTCCTACAAGCCTGCAATGCAACCCTGCAACATGACAAGGTTCTACAAACTACAAAGTTTGAAAAAACAAAAAATTAAACATTCAAAGTTGAAATCTTCAGGCCCTTGAACTCTGAAATGTTTCACTGCAACTGACTGCAACCCTGAAATCCTGCCCTCGTCAGGCAACCCTAACAAGCTCCTGGAAGGTTTCCCCCGAACCGCTGGAGCCAACCGCTGGAGCCGTGCCCGGAAGAATTTTGGGGACCTCAAAGGTGCACTCTTTCGGAGGGTGAAATCATTGATCCCAACTGCTCCCCTGGTGTCCTGTGGAAGCTCCGCACGCTTCTTCTGCTGCTCTACTGGTGTTGCCTCAAACAAAATGCAAATCTAACCCCTCAGCCCATCAGGAGATTTCTGCTGAACAAGCTGAACATGTTGAAGCTCTGTTGTTTTTCCTGTAGATCAATGACTTAAGAGGTCTTCCTGCTTCCCAAAAGATCCAAGTCACTTGAATCGAAGATCGGAAAAGAATAGCCTGCTATGGTACAGCACTGTCTAATGGGCACCCGCTTTCCGAATATTGGGATGCTGAGCGTTCTCTACATCTGTTGTCAAGATGTGTTAAGATCGAACACCAGACACCCAGAAATGAAAGGATCTTTCTGGCCTCCCGTCCCCAGAGTGTAGGATTTCAAGCGCATTGGGGTCAAAACCTCACACCGCCCAAACAAGCACAGAATGACGGACCGCCTGTCTCACCGGTGATCCTTCCTGACGGCAGACTGAAGTTTCCAAAATTCATGAAAACTTGATGGTTCTGCCATCTTTGACAATGCAGCTAAATAACCTCGCAACGCTCGTGTCTACCACTCACTCTCTCAGCTGTTCCAAGTTCCAGCTTGGTATAGCCCCCAGCAGGTTGCAGTAATTGTGAAGATCCTCTGCATAAATACTTAGCCAAAGGATGGCAAATTGTGTCTCCAAGAATTTCTTTGTCTCCCCAAATCTCAGCAAGGGTACATTCCATCATCAGTGAAGCAAAGATTGTCCAACGTCCGCAAGATTTTCAAGTCGAAGCAAATGCAATGCAATATTCAAACCAGATTAACCAAACTAACCACTCCAAAAGCTCTCCGTTCATTGCCCCTCTGATTCCACTCCCAAGCCACCTTTGATGGTCTTGATGGTGCAGGTGCAAGCCTGGACTTTCGGAGACAAAAACGTGGAGAGCAGGGTGGATCTATCCTGTGGATATCTACTGTACATATTCTGGTTTACAGTCTGCAACATCTTCAAAAAGATATGGCGTCCTCTTGCCATTGCACAAACAATGAAGAATCACTCTTGAGTAGACATTCGTACCAACAAAATTGCTTGCACTGGTCCAGCCCATGCTGATCCAACAGGTCTATACAGGTCTCAAGTGCACCAATTGTGAAGCTTCTGTACATCAAAGCCAGTGTTGCGGACAGAAAAACAACATCTGAAGCCCCAAGGACCTCCCAGGATCACCGCTGACTGGCACATGAAGTTCCCTTGGAGCTGCCGCGTCCAGGGCCCCAGCCAGCGGTAGCCATGGCTAAGGTGAGAAGCCTCAGCGAAGTCAGCTGTCCATCGTTGGTGATGTGGTCATCATGACGGACCAGGTTGATGAGGCTTAACGGTTACACTGGCTGGTTGACGCAGTTGATGGTCATGAATGATGGTTGATGATCCAGTTTAACTGCTTAACTATGACTCGTGCTTAATGATGCTTTGTGGACTGATTGGTTCTGGCTGGTATCACCAATCAAATTTCAGACCCATCAAAATCTTTCTGCTGCACAGCACCTTTCGCTAAGTAGGAATCATTGGGAACCTGACATTTCATGGATTGACTGAGGTACACTGACGTACATTGTAGTAAAAATTACCGGTAAATTGTATACTGCATACATACATAATCATATAAAACTCCAATCGATGAACGTATTAGAAACAAATGAAAATGAACTTGAAGTCTGAAAGAATGCAAACACTGCATCGCGCATGAACATCATGTAATACGGGGAAGTTCATAAAAAAACAGCCATGCGTAAGTTGCGACCATCCTTGTCTAACGCCCCCTGCTCCCCCCAGTTCAAAGTTGGTTGTTGCTTCTAGTGCATCGGAGCGTTCAGAAAAAACAGCCATTTCGGTTTAAGGGTCTCAACCATGTAACCACAAAGTTGGTTGTTGCTTCTAGTGCATCGGAGCGTTCAGAAAAAACAGCCATTTCGGTTTAAGGGTCTCAACCATGTAACCACCAACATTGAAGTGGGGGTGGCCAGGGGGGAAGATGTGAGTTCATTGTCTTGGTTGTATGGCTGTTTTTTCTGAACTTCCCGGTATGACTGCTTAGGTCGTTGAACATATCAATCACCACAAACCACGGAGGTAGAACGGCACTCTAGTTGAAAATCTCTAAGACCTTGTATTTCAATGCCCAACTTGCTAGGACTTGTTACATTTCACTGGAACAATCTCGAACGACCAAGCCCTGTTTGGATTTTGAAGTAAAACCGGAAGAAAACTTCTGACAGACCATGACAGACCTGCTTTTTGTTGCTATATAAGACTTGCAAGCACCTACAATAAAGCTTGGTCTGCAGCTTTCGCTCTCATACCTGTCGTGCCGACATCATTCCAAGTGGCTGATTCGAAGTGCAGAAAGTCTTGGACAACATTTGCTGCCTTGGAACACCCGCCCATGTTCCCAGACCCAGGAGTCGATTGGGTTGACTATCGAAACTACAGCTTGCAAGACTCACCAAGGCCAAACAGTTATACCTTTCTCCCATCACAAAGAAGAAGGATGGTTCGGAAACAAAAAAGCTACATAATCATATCATGTCATCTCATATCATATCATATTCAGTATCAGTAATGTTGAACAACCAATAGTAAAACGCTTGCAATAGCTGCAATTATTTTCCAGATCTGGATTTTTCAGCCCTTGCTAAATGTAAATTAGCCCTTATTGATTTTAAATTACAGAATGCGAACTTGCTCCAGAGCAGTTGCAACAATAGTGGCACATTCACAATAGCTGCAAATATGTTCCAGAAAAATCCAAAATTATCAGAATTCCCCTTACTTAACTATAGAAGGGCTAATTTAAATTTAGTATTGATCCAGAAAACCGGCTCAAAACTAGCAATTGATGTTTCTAATTGTGATGGAATGATCTTAAAAAGCCAAATTAAGCAAAACCAACCTTTACAAACTCCAAAATTTGACCTTGTTCAAAACAGCTGTTTTCTTTTTTAAATTCCGTTTAAAAAATTGCAAAAAACAGGTCCACAAAGGGTGCCCCTTTGCAGGCCCTTGCATTTGCACTTATAAATTGGCATTAGCAAGTGCAATAAGAAACAACCTTTCGGGTTCATTGATATTTTTTTCTTCCTTATTGCTTTTAATTGTGGTTAAATGGTTTCAGCTGTGGTTAAAGGAAAGGAAAGGAAAGAAAGGAAAGATAAAAGAAAGGAAAAAAAGGAGCCTTTGGGGAGAGCCTTGGGGAGAGTCCAGATTTCAGGTGTACAATTGCAAAGCAGACCCCCTCCCTTCAAGAAGAAATAGGGGGGGTTCTATTGGTCGATCAACATTACCTACATACAAGCAGTAGGCCTAGGCATACAGTGTACATGTATTGCTCCCAACATGAGAAACAATCAACCGTCTGGAGTCTTTCCTAGTCTTTGGTGATTCTGTAGCCCTCCATCATCAGTTATATATAGATGCGGTATGATGTGGTTGTCGTTGCCAGTTGCATATCGGCCGCTACCCATCGACTGGGCTCTCCAGCCGTGATTCGTGCATCTTCCGCCAGCACCGCATCAGACTGAGGGCTACCAACTAGATCCTTGCAGGGGCAAAGTCATTTTCTCAATGACTTTGATCTTTTCGATGTAGAGTTCATTACTCTGATATTTCTATGTAGAGTTCATTACTCTGAACTCTGATATCCCATGATTTGCCGGGAATCTTTGGAAAGGAGTACATCTAGCAGCCAAACTGACATGTAAAGATTCGTGTAAAGTTGAACCGCCACAGCTCAGATGATTTCACGGCAGCCCTCTGCGTTCCAACTTCGGCCTCTCTGGGATTGGAATGCGACCGACTGCGTGCAGAAAAAGGACGACGCTCCACCTGCCCAGAAACGAAATCCGTGATGGACATAGAGTCATGCCGAGTCGCAGACCTGGGCACCTGTCACCTGTCCGTTGGAATGTTAACTGCCAGTTGAACCATTCACAAAACGACTGGCTGCCTTGCACTGACCACCCGAGAGGTAAGCCCCACCTCTGTCCGCAACAGTTCGATTTCCAACTTGAAGGAGTGTTCCTGTGCAAATCCAGGTGCGCAAGAAGAAGCAACTGCTGTAAACTGCTGTAAACTGCTGTCGCATATGGTGACAAGAGGATGTCTGAAAACCTTATTTTGTGATATTTGTGACGGAACCAAGGTTCCAACTCCCGGTTCTCAAGATACGCTTCAGTAGCTGCAATGGCTGCCCCAAGACAAGGAGCAACTCTCAACATATGCGGAAACGAATTTGATGAATACTCTTGAAACAAGGACACTTACAAGTGTGTCATGTTGCTGTATCACATTGCAGCAATAGCATGATGCAAGGACTTCTATTACACTATTCTACACAAACTATTTCACGTTCAGAAGATTACACACTTGCACCCCTGCGTCAGCAAGATTTCTGTCCGCAGCACATGCCACCTGTTGTTCCAGCTGAGTGTTCAGTCTCAAATCCTTGTGGAGCAGCTCCTGTCACAGTGACCAAGCATGAGTAAGCCACGCAGGGAGCCACCTACACAGTGCCAGTCCTTTCTTTCAGTCCCTTTCGGATCCCTTCAGTTTCACAACGTGTTTTACCATGTGTTTCACACTATGTTTCACCACGTGTCTCACCATCCATGTCCTTCATTTCTCTCTGCAGCTGTTGTTGCTGCTTCTCTGCCGCATTGCGGGCAGCTTTTTCCTGAAGCGCACGGTTGACACCATGACAAGGGTGGCAGAAGGAGTTTAAGATTGTGTCAAACAGGTGGATGTCTCTGAATCCTGGGATATTCCAAAACTGCTTCTGTTTCATGTGTTTCCCATACTAACAGCATTTACAGCTATGTTGACTAGATTTATATATTCCTCCGAAACATTTGCAGCTTTTGTGGTACACAAACCACCAGTCTTTATGATAGACTGAAGTAATTACAGTAAATGGTTGGCTTCCGTGCGGCTTTTTGTCCTTTCCTTCCTTTACTTGACGCATGATCTGAATCCCTTTCAACTCACTGGTAAAATCCGCGTACTATCTCGTAGTCTACTCGGGCACACATGAACCTCATGATACCCTCATGGATCAGATTGGGGGTTCCTGGCTCCCAGCATGGTGCACCTCTGCCAAAGCCCATCGGAGTTCACGAGCTGCATCAACTTCTTTGATGTACACCTGCGATGTCGATGGATCCCTACATGGTCCCTGCTATTCATAGATTTCTGACAGGATGATATTGCAGATACACGAGCGAGTGGAAAAATGTTCGCACCCCGTTGTGTCCATGAATGTTGTTCGTTCCGTTTGAAAATGTTACTATAGTAGAGAAACAATCACAATATCGACCGTTTATGCTATTAACAAGTCCTGCATCCAGATACTATCATCAAACTCTAATTTTACATGAGGCTGAGTCTGAATTGCCCTGTAAATTGCAAACATCTTTTTTGAAAACTAGTCTTGTTGGCATGATATATGCACCTCTCTCCTACTACGGCCCACTAGCATCCACTAGCATCGTTTCTTCCTTAATGGGACTGTCCCTGTCATTCCATCTCTCCGCGGCTCTCCGGCCCTCCGTAACACTGGCTGCACTGTCGAAACAATATGTGTAGCACATGTGTGCTACTTAATTGTGCATGTTTCCTCGTAGTTTGTAGCACTGGAAGCCATCAGCACTGCCCAAAGCTTCAACCGTCGATGTTTTTATCCCTGGCCCATCTTGGCCCATCTTGGCCCTACAACTCACCTGCCTCAACTTGTTGCTTGAGCCCAGCACATTCCACCTCCAGAAGCTGCAAGTCGTGTAACAACTCTACAGCTTCAATCTTTGACAAATGCAAGCGAAGTTGCCAACGAATGTGGACATGTCCAGCCATGAATTCCGCATGGACCACCGGGGAAAATCCATGATCTCAGCAGCTGGCTCCCCCTTCACGACGTTGTCGCTCCAACCAGAATCCCTTCCAGCTGGACCTTGGATCCACCCGTCCATTGATCTCCATTGTATCACGTGGTAACATCACGTGGTAGCAATGCTTTATGAGTTCCGCTGTGCTCATTGTATCTCATGGTGGCTTCCTGTTCTTGACTCTTGTCATACATATGTCATTCTTCACTTGATGTACGAGAACTTCTCACTCTGTGCAGCTGTCACTGTGGTGGGCAAGAAGAGTCGTTGTCGCACGCACGCGTACTCGTGATCTATGAATTTGGCTATCTCCTGTGACATTCGCGAGTCAGATGATAGTGTTCACTTGACATGTGGCATAGAGCACGATCATCTCCGGGCTGTAAAGGAGTGATTATGGATGTATATGTTGTTGAGTCTAAAGAAAGGCAAAGTACACCTAGACCTGGCAAAACAGAACTTGAACCTCACTAGGAGGATGGAATTGTGCTCTTCGTACCAACCCCACGTCATGTGATAAAGTTTGGGACCTTTGTGTTTTTTAAACTTGTTACATGGGTAATTGACGAATTACGAGTCACACTCCTCTTTCATCCCCTTTCCATCTCTTTCCCTCAGTTTGCTCTTGCTGGGCATGCTGCCATACCAAAGGAAGCAGTAGCTCCGACTGCACCAGGGAACGGGAGAACAGAATGATATGAAGCCGTTGGATCAACCGAAAGATCAGCTTCACCAAGAAAAACAAATCACAACCGGAAGATCATCCAGAAAACAAATGACAAACATCAGCTTCACCATGCTGTGCCAAGAAAAGATCCATGCGAAGCTTCACCACAAAAAGATCCATGCCATGCGATTCAGCCATTCCATGCAAGCTTCGTATGGAATCGTTTTTTGGTGAAGCTTCGTCTGGATCTTTTTTTGGTGCAGCATGGTATGGATTCAGAAGCTTCTCCATTCAATTCGCCCTTGGATCAACCAGTTGCCTCTGTCCACCTTCTAGAGATCTGATTGGCCTGGCGAGGCTCCAAGGCTCGCGGTGGTTGTCCAAATGACCTCCTTAAAATGCTAGGTTTTGAGACCTTGCGACTCAGAACATCTCGCATGTCTTCACAGGTCATAATCAATGGTCCTATCATGTCCTATCGATACTTATTGAATCTCATGAATGTTTTCTGTCAGCTCCAAGCGGTCAACCATCAAACCTTGTGATGACATTCAACAGGTGATCAGCTCTAAGCCACTTCTTTGGTTGCTACCTGTGGCAACCCCAAAACTGTTTGATCTCTTGTGGTTGGTGCACGTTGGCATCGTTGTTTTGCGATGCAGCTTGATGGCTTGGAGTTTCCCCACCTGCAGTTGCCGAGGCATGGTGGGTTCCGGCACCTGGGCAAACACGAAAGTCACCGGGAAAGTCAAAGAACAAGAAATCATTTCAAGCAACACTCAACCAAGTGGGTACGTACGACCAAACCAGACCTGCCACAATATCTTGGTTGACACATTGAGCTTCTTCCATGGTTCGTAGAAGCCACAAAACAAAAAGAACTTGTTGTTTTGCCAAACGAATTTCTATCCATTTATGATGTCCGGAATGATCTCTGGTACCAGGAAGTGCCAAGTCATGCCAAGTGCGTCATCCTTTTTTTCGCTTTGGTCATGAGATCAACGCCTCACTGCTACCCCTGCAGTGTTGGACAATCCCCCCACAACAGGATCACTCTCAAACTGTGATCATGATCAGACATGATCAGCGCTCTACTCATCAATCTTTGGAGCCAGGTAGAACTTCATGTGGCCATTTTCGCCTGTCTCCAGATCGTACTTCACCAAGAGAGGAGCATCTGGTCCCAACCCAAGCTCAACAGAGCCGCAAAGCTTTTCGGCCTACCCAAGGGTAGGGAATGGCATTAACGCATCAAGGTCTTCTGAAATCCAAAATCACCATGCCTTGCTTACATCAAACTGTGTGTGTGTGTGTCACCTTGAATCGTGATTTCCAAAAGCTCTATGTACAAGTTGTCAACGTGGATCTGTTCAGAAGCATGATATCCACAACCTATTGAAACTTGTCTATTTTGCTAGGGAACCTCCAACTCTGGGACTGCACCTTGCACAAACAACCAGAATTTACACCGCACAAATGTCTGCATATGTTCGCCATCACATCTTCCGTCCTTGGAGAAATTAACTAAGTAGCGAAGGGCGAAGGTGGCGGTCACTGGCTCATGGACTGTGAGGGTGACCTTCTCTTCAGGTTTCTCTCCTTCGCGAGGCTTCAAAACCACGTTGCCACTGCCCAGGTCGCCTTGAACCATGAATTTCAAGCCCTCCTTGCTGCCAGAAATTTGGATTGTCTCTCCAAACTCCTTGAGATCTCGGCAAATCTTCTGAAACTCTGCAGAAGGAATGCGTGCAACCACCTTGTAGTGCTGCTCGGGAATCTCCATGTGTTCACTCTCAATGGTCATGAGTTTCAGATCAAAGTCAGCCAGTCGATCGTCAGATCCTTCTTCGCACGGGAAATTGATCGTGTCTGCATCGTTCTGGTAGCGGATCTTCAAAGAGTCATTGGCTCCGGTCATCTTCAAGATCTTGGTCAGGGAATCGATGTTCATTCCCAGGGACACCGGCCGCTCACACTTGAACCTCAATTGAGTGCTCATGTATGTTTCTGTGTGTGGGTGTGTTTCCTTTCAGACCACACTTCCCTTTCTACACAGTGACATTGAGAGACAGAGACATTAAAAGCGTCCAAAGTGGCGGATCACAAGCACTTTGATGGGAATGCATCTGAAACTGATAAGACGATCACAAACATCTGCACGAAAGAAGTAAAAGAGCCTGTCCGTAATCTCGACTGCCGAGTCACTCCGAAAAGGCACATTCCCTCAGCAAAAGTGACACCAAAGCCACATGCGAACTGTCCATGCATTGGACCTCAATGCCTTTCTCGGAGCAATCAAAATTCACGTCCTTGCACCTGGGTTTGCTAGGGAGATTCGCTGGTGGATGATTTACATTCTTTGGAGTTTGACGCACTTGATTAGTTAGTCGTAATTTTCCGATGTCTTCCCTCCCTTCAGATACTTGACTTGATTTTTCCGCGCCTTACTGCTTCATACATCTTCATACATCTGCATCCTGTGATATCTCGCATTACATCGAGGCAACATGAGGCAACCAAGGCGCAGGTCTTTCATAGACTCGGCCACCTTCTTCAAGAGGGAAGCATGCTGGAGCTGCGCGTCAAGAACCATGTTGGACAAGGGACGGATGGAGCTTTTCCCCGAACGAGCTTGAGCCTGGATCCTAGAGAAGTAGCACAAAATAGGCTTTTAAATTTCTTCGATCCTAGACTTTCCACTGGACATCCTACAAGGCGAGGCTCCCTACTTGTAAGTTGATTACTAAGCCATGGAACTATAGTTATATCTAACATAATTGTTAGTTACCCTGTTTATAACCCAAGTTGGCTAACTAGAGAGACCAGCCTTGTACAGTAGAGACCTCTTGTCTGCAAAAGAGAGGGACCGCTGCAGTGGTGATTCTTGAACAACTGTGGCTGGCTTGAGGCTACCTGAATTTACAAACATCAAAAAACTGGATGATCATGGGAGGCAAGTCCACTGCAAAATCGATCACAGCAGTACGCTGTCATACACAGTCACCCTTCGAGGCGCCATGCTTTTTTCGCTTTGGTCATGAGATCAACGCCTCACTGCTACCCCTGCAGTGTTGGACAATCCCCCCACAACAGGATCACTCTCAAACTGTGATCATGATCAGACATGATCAGCGCTCTACTCATCAATCTTTGGAGCCAGGTAGAACTTCATGTGGCCATTTTCGCCTGTCTCCAGATCGTACTTCACCAAGAGAGGAGCATCTGGTCCCAACCCAAGCTCAACGGAGCCGCAAAGCTTTTCGGCCTACCCAAGGGTAGGGAATGACATTTACGCATCAAGCTCTTCTGAAATCCAAAATCACCATGCCTTGCTTACATCAAACTGTGTGTGTGTCACCTTGAATCGTGATTTCCAAAAGCTCTATGTACAAGTTGTCAACGTGGATCTGTTCAGAAGCATGATATCCACAACCTATTGAAACTTGTCTATTTTGCTAGGGAACCTCCAACTCTGGGACTGCACCTTGCACAAACAACCAGAATTTACACCGCACAAATGTCTGCATATGTTCGCCATCACATCTTCAGTCCTTGGAGAAATTAACTAAGTAGCGAAGGGCGAAGGTGGCGGTCACTGGCTCATGGACTGTGAGGGTGACCTTCTCTTCAGGTTTCTCTCCTTCGCGAGGCTTCAAAACGACGTTGCCACTGCCCAGGTCGCCTTGAACCATGAATTTCAAGCCCTCCTTGCTGCCAGAAATTTGGATTGTCTCTCCAAACTCCTTGAGATCTCGGCAAATCTTCTGAAACTCTGCAGAAGGAATGCGTGCAACCACCTTGTAGTGCTGCTCGGGAATCTCCATGTGTTCACTCTCAATGGTCATGAGTTTCAGATCAAAGTCAGCCAGTCGATCGTCAGATCCTTCGCACTGGAAATTGATCGTGTCTGCATCGTTCTGGTAGCGGATCTTCAAAGAGTCATTGGCTCCGGTCATCTTCAAGATCTTGGTCAGGGAATCGATGTTCATTCCCAAGGACACGGGCCGCTCACACTTGAACCTCAATTGAGTGCTCGTGCATTTTTCTCTGTGTGTTTCCTTTCAATGATCCTCTCTGGGCATCACTAGGCCACACTTCCCTTTCTACACCGTGACATTAAGACACAGAGAGACTAAAAGCGTCCAAAGCAGCGGATCACAAGCACTTGGATGGGAATGCATCTGAAACTGATGAGACGGTCACAAACATCTGCAGGAAAGAAGTAAAAGAGCCTGTCCGTAATCTCGACTGCCGAGTCACTCCGAAAAGGCACATTCCCTCAGCAAAAGTGACACCAAAGCCACATGCGAACTGTCCATGCATTGGACCTCAATGCCTTTCTCGGAGCAATCAAAATTCACGTCCTTGCACCTGGGTTTGCTAGGCAGATTCGCTGGTGGATGATTTACGTTCTTTGGAGTTTGACGCACTTGGTCAGTTAGTCGTAGTTTTCCGTCCCTTCAGACAATTGAATTGATTTTTTCTTCGCCTTACTGCTTCATACATCTTCATACATCTGCATCCTGTGATATCTCGCATTACATCGAGGCAACCAAGGCGCAGGTCTTTCATAGACTCGGCCACCTTCTTCAAGAGGGAAGCATGCTGGAGCTGCGCGTCAAGAACCATGTTGGACAAGGGACGGATGGAGCTTTTCCCCGAACGAGCTTGAGCCTGGATCCTGCGGCACTTTACCTACAGCCCTGTTTTCACCAGCTGAGGATCGTGGTGATGGGCGTTGAACCACTCGGTCAAGTTGCCATGACATGCTTTGCTGGTTGATCTTGACTTCGTGTTGGGGCCTGAATTTAGGTCAATTTCAGGGGCGAAGAAATCAACGGCAGTTGGCTGATGTTGTGAAAACTGTCAACCCACAAAATGCCGGGTTTCCATGTAAAGTCGCCATGTATTTGTGGCTTCCATGTGGTACCCCGTTTTTTAAGACTTGACTTTGTTGACCCCGCAGCAGAATGGGCTGATCCAAACAGGACTGAGGATTCAATATACTTGGAATCAGGCCGTTTTTGCTTTCAGCTCGGCCTGTAATTTGATGGAATGGCAAAAAGAAAGAAAGAAAGCAATGCAAAGTTCTACCCCAAAAGTCAGGGGGAAGAAACCCTGGAGAAATGGAGGGCGGAAGTTCCAGAACATCTCAGAACGACTTGCAAAATTGATGTTTTTGAAGCCTGCTGAAAGCGACAAGCTTCTCGCCTTCTAAAATCTTCTGTCAAGTTGCAGGAGTTCAGCATCATCATGCGCGACGTAATTGATGTTATTTTCCGAGTACAGGAACTAATGTCAACAGCCCGAGCCTCCAGTTCTTCTACTCTCTTTCGAAGAAGGAGAACCTTGCAAACTGCAGCACAAACTTACACGACAATCTCTTCAGATGCCGGCCAAAATGAAACAATACATACTATGACATATCCGTGCTGGTAGCATGTGACAGCTGAATACGTTCCACGAGACTTACAAGACCATGCAGCTACTACAGGGATCTACAGGGCCTGTTTGGAAATCAAAGTAACAAACGTTCCGCGCTCTGCAATGTGATTGGTATCCCACTTGCCTCATCTTGATCCGTGGAAGCACGCTGCTCAGCCTTCAGCACGAATGTGCCAAAAACGGGGTATGCTAATGTGTTGCGGGGTTCTTTTGTAGAAGTTCAAAAGTTGACTTACTATGAATAGTATATAATTTATACAGAATTCAGTGATAAAATCGGAGAGGATCTGAAGAGTGGCCAATTTCAAGGGCCTCCGTCAACTGCCGTCGCAACTCGTCAACTTTGTGGACCCCATCAGCTTGTGATGCATGCAGAGCTTCCACCTGTCAAAGAAGTGGCATTCTTGCACATTGGAGCCCCCGTTTTCACAGCTGGACCGGTCTCCTACTAGGCATGTTGATATTCTCGGCACTGGCTCGAACCTTTTGTTGAAATCCCATCACTCCAAGCTTCACAAAACATTCGAGTAGTTTGTGCATTATTGTGCACAAGTGTGGTAAATAAGGGTAGATAGTAGCCTCTCATATGCAATAGATTGCAGTAGTGCAATTTTCTCGTGGTGGGACACGTATTCATTGAATCCCGCCGCTGAATTTAATCTGTGCAACACATTCCAACATATTTCAACCCAACTCCCATAGACACGCCTCTGCTTTGAGTTTCTCTGACTGTCCTTCTGCAGCCTTTTCCAAGAGAGCAAACAAGACTTCAGAACACTTTGGATACCCAAGGCAACTCCGACCCAGGCTCTAAGGAATCCATTAGTGTCCAACTGGGTTTTGATCGCGAGAGTTTATAGACCTGCAAGAGTCTCATGAGGATCTCCTAACGTCCTGGTTTATGCTTACTTCCGCCCACACGCGGTTTGCTTGCCTTTTGGATTACAAAGAGCTTACGCTGAGGCTCTTGGCACGCGGCCACTACGCCCGCTTACGCAAGAGATGTTATGTTTAAAACTGCTCTGATAAACAAGGATTTTATATTTTTAATTTGAAAATATGGTGTTTGTGAAAAGTGACGGAACCTGCTCTGCTTGTTTGTCGCTGGGGTATATTATATTTTGAGGTATGTTTCGGGGATTTCGAGGGTACAGTATGTTTCGGGGTTTGTTTCGGTGACATGTTTCGCACCAGCCGGATATGCAAGCCTTGCTATTTTCGGGGCTCGGCGAAAAAAGCAAATATATACTGAGTTTATGATATGTTTTCTTCTCATCAGTTGCCCACGAGCATGAAGTGGTTCCCTATGCATCCCTTGCAAGGCTTTGAGGCATGTTTCGCGATGTACATTCCAAATGCATCAATGCAACGAGTCTCTGTTGTGCTTGATGGTGTCTTATGCCATTCCGATTTTCAATGATGACAAAGAAGTGCAAATATCAACGGCCGCTTTGCTTTAGCAGCGGGTCATTCCGACCTCCAATTCTTCTACTCTCTTTTGGAGACGAAGAACCTTGTCAGCAGCAAAGCGCAGCTTGACAATCTCTTCAAATTCTGGGCAATAGCGCACAGCTGTGACGATCTTCCATGCAGGTTCGCGCATTATCTAGATCGTTCAGCAGCATTTACCATGTCCGTGTTGACAGCATGTGTCAGCTGCATAAACACGTTCCACACGACTTACCTTCACCCGGGAAATCCTTAATTAACCCACTTTTTGGTGGTGTCAAGAAAAAACCAAGTATTTTTACAATAACTCGGTTTTTCTGGGCCAGGCACTTGGTTACGGGATATTACCCGGTTCTTTTTAAGAAAACATGTTTTTTTGCGTTCAACCCCAAAAAAAGTGGGTTGAGGATTCCCCATGGCAAGACTATGCAGCTACTACAGGGATCTACAGTACCTCTTTGGAAATCAAAGTAACGAACCTTCCGCGCTCGGCAATGTGATTGGTATCCCACTTGCCTCGTCTTGATCCGTGGAAGCACGCTGCTCAGCCTGCACTATGAATCGAGCTTGTGGCTTCTGCCAACACAAGAGATGGGACTCACATCATCGGCTGTTTAATGTCAAGTCCACTGCTATCTTGCCCTTCAAGCCTTGCGCACTTTATCCTGCTAGGACATGCCATTAACGGCTGCCTCTTCCTCTTCATTGGTTTCTCTGCTCCAGTTCGTCGTGCAACCCCCATGAGTTCTGAATTGACATCTTTCATCCCTGAAAAACATTTCTGTAGCGATCAAACTCATCTGAACTCATGGCGCGCAAAACAACAGCACAAATAGCATCAAATAGGGTTCACCCATATTATAGTACGGGCGACGTTCTTTGCAAAGTGGCTGGAATATAATACGCTTCCAGTTCCACTCAATTTTATAGTTTGTCATTATGCATTGTTACATTACTCATTACTGTTCATATGCTAACTATGTTGAAATTATTGAACAATCAAATCTAATCACAGCAGCCAGCCCTGCAGCAAGGGGAAAGTGCATTTGTCAAAGAACAATTCAATCTGGGCCTCGGCCAAACGCTGCTGCAGCTTTTCAACTTGCTGAAGCGCGTCAGCTTCTTTTGCACGCAGAGCATCCACCTGCCAACTGCATCGGCGGATATGAGTGGCACCGTTGTCTGTTCTTGGCATCCTTTTGCTCTTTTGCCAGATTGGCTGTGCCCTTCCAGCATGCAGCAAACCGTTGACATCTTCAACATCTTACTGCTTGCAAAGTCAAACGTGATGTCGAGAGTGCATGTGCACACGTTGCCAATGCTCAGGATACATGCGCCATTGCTTTTCATCAACATCTCTGTATCCTATATATATATATCACGATAAATCATGATAAATCTACTTCGCACAGTTCACCTGTAGTTCTCCAATGCTGCTTCAAACACCACACTCAGCCAACACCCACAACTAGGTCACACCTCCGATCGGAGTTTCTCCCTCTCTCCTTCTGCAGCCTCTAACAGAAGACCATGCAAGACTAGAGAGACCCAAAGCAAAGCCAAGGCATTAGACTTTTACTGAGCTAGCTTCTGACAAACGTCCACAGATGTCTAGTCTCACCATCTTCCCTGACAACTATGATATTATGATTGCGCTCAAACTCCTGGCACTGAGAAGTTACTCCTGTGCAGTTATTCCTACAAAAGTGGTTCCAATTGTCCAGTCCAAGTAGCCTCCATCATGTCTTCATTTGAACTAAAAAGGTCCGCTGCTGCCAAGTTTCATGGCGACAGCGACTACTGCTATGCTTTAGCAGCAAAGCAGCAGGTTGGTTAGGCCTCCAATTCCTCTACCTTTTTCTGGAGTCTGAGAACCTTGCAAAATGCAGCACCATGAAAACAAGTCAACAACACTCTCTCAAAATTCAGGATGTAGTATCACAGTTTCCCCTGTTCAATGTAGGTAATATGTTGTCAACGTCACGGCGAAGAACTTGTTGAACACTTTGAAAACAGAGCAACAACGATGCCTTGCAGCCCCGCCATGTGACTGCTGTCCTCACCTCGTCTTGGTCGGAAGCGGACTGCTCGGCCTGCACGTCTAAACGTCCAAAAGAGTTTTGCCAAAATCTGGTGCTCAAAACATCCCTAAGCAATGCTAGTTGCTGGCACGACTGCCTCTTCTAATCTCACTTGGATCACAGATCAAAGCAGCCAGTGAAAGAAAAAGAAAGGCGCTGTAAGTGTATCTGCCAAAAAACAATTCAATCTGGGCCTCGGCCAAACGCTGCTGTAGCTTTTCAACTTGCTGAAGCGCGTCAGCTTCCGTTGCACGCAGAGCATTCACCTGCAAACTGCATAGGCACTGATGCCTGTTTTTGTCAAGCTTGGCTGTTGCACTTGCCTCGACCGGCTGACAATGTTACAAACTCTTTTCATCCTTATATTTGTCACTGCAACCTTTGCAAAGCCAAACGTGATGACTAAATAAAGGAAACGTTGCTGCTTCACCTTGAGAATTTTCAGCATCAGTCATGTATTCATTGCTACATGCGTACGCATTTCCTTTGAGTAACTGATTCACGCGAGCATCGTGAATTTATCTTCACCTCCATCCAACACACTTGTATGAATCAAATTGAAACACCACATTCAACCAAATCCAACACCCACAACTAGGTCACACCTCCGATCGAAGTTTCTCCGACTCTCCTTCTGCAGCCTCTCGCAATAGACCATGCAAGACTAGAGAGACCCAAAGCAAAGCCAAGGCATTAGACTTTTACTGAGCTAGCTTCTGACAAACGTCCACAGAGTCCACAAATGTCTAGTCTGACCATCTTCCCTGACAACCATGATATTATGATTGCGCTCAAACTCCTGGCACTGAGAAGTTACTCCTGTGCAGTTATTCCTACAAAAGTGGTTCCAATTGTCCAGTCCAAGTAGCCTCCATCATGTCTTCATTTGAACTAAAAAGGTCCACTGCTGTCAGGTTTTATGGTGACAGCGACTACTGCTATGCTTTAGCAGCAAAGCAGCAGGTTGGTCAGGCCTCCAATTCCTCTACCTTTTTCTGGAGTCTGAGAACCTTGCAAAAATGCCGCACTGCATGAAAACTCAACAACACTCTCTCAAAATTCAGGATGTAGTATCACAGTTTCCCCTGTTCAATGTAGGTAATATGTTGTCAACGTCACGGCGAAGAACTTGTTGAACACTTTGAAAACAGAGCAACAACGATGCCTTGCAGCCCCGCCATGTGACTGCTGTCCTCACCTCGTCTTGGTCGGAAGCGGACTGCTCGGCCTGCACGTCTAAACGTCCAAAAGAGTTTTGCCAAAATCTGGTGCTCAAAACATCCCTAAGCAATGCTAGTTGCTGGCACGACTGCCTCTTCTAATCTCACTTGGATCACAGATCAAAGCAGCCAGTGAAAGAAAAAGAAAGGCGCTGTAAGTGTATCTGCCAAAAAACAATTCAATCTGGGCCTCGGCCAAACGCCGCTGTAGCTTTTCAACTTGCTGAAGCGCGTCAGCTTCCGTTGCACGCAGAGCATTCACCTGCAAACTGCATAGGCACTGATGCCTGTTTTTGTCAAGCTTGGCTGTTGCACTTGCCTCGACCGGCTGACAATGTTACAAACTCTTTTCATCCTTATATTTGTCACTGCAACCTTTGCAAAGCCAAACGTGATGACTAAATAAAGGAAAAGTTGCTGCTTCACCTTGAGAATTTTTAGCGTCAGTCATGTATTCATTGCTACATGCGTACGCATTTCCTTTGAGTAACTGATTCACGCGAGCATCGTGAATTTATCTTCACCTCCATCCAACACACTTGTATGAATCAAATTGAAACACCACATTCAACCAAATCCAACACCCACAACTAGGTCACACCTCCGATCGAAGTTTCTCCGACTCTCCTTCTGCAGCCTCTCGCAAGAGACCATGCAAGACTAGAGAGACCCAAAGCAAAGCCAAGGCATTAGACTTTTGCTGAGCTAGCTTCTGACAAACGTCCACAGAGTCCACAAATGTCTAGTCTGACCATCTTCCCTGACAACCATGATATTATGATTGCGCTCAAACTCCTGGCACTGAGAAGTTACTCCTGTGCAGTTATTCCTACAAAAGTGGTTCCAATTGTCCAGTCCAAGTAGCCTCCATCATGTCTTCATTTGAACTAAAAAGGTCCACTGCTGTCAGGTTTTATGGTGACAGCGACTACTGCTATGCTTTAGCAGCAAAGCAGCAGGTTGGTCAGGCCTCCAATTCCTCTACCTTTTTCTGGAGTCTGAGAACCTTGCAAAAATGCCGCACTGCATGAAACTCTTAAAAGTCAGGACGTAATTTCAAGTTCCCATAAGTTTCCAATGTTCAGTTTGAAGGCTTACAGGAGATTTGCAGCGTTCAACAATGTTAGGCAAATGTAAGAGATCGTATAGGTGATATGAGTGACACCTGTTCAGTTGAATGCAGGTAATATGTTGTCAACGTCACCGCGAAGAACTTGTTGAACACTTTGAAAACAGAGCAACAACGATGCCTTGCAGCCCCGCCATGTGACTGCTGTCCTCACCTCGTCTTGGTCGGAAGCGGACTGCTCGGCCTGCACGTCTAAACGTCCAAAAGAGTTTTGCCAAAATCTGTTGCTCAAAACATCCCTAAGCAATGCTAGTTGCTGGCACGACTGCCTCTTCTAATCTCACTTGCAACACAGATCAAAGCAGCCAGCCAAAGAAAAAGAAAGGCACTGTAAGTGTATCAGGCAAAAAACAATTCAATCTGGGCCTCGGCCAAACGCTGCTGTAGCTTTTCAACTTGCTGAAGCGTGTCAGCTTCTTTAGCACGCAGAGCATTCACCTGCAAACTGCGTCGGCGGATATGAGTGGCACCGTTGTCTGTTCTTGGCATCCTTTTGCTCTTTTGCCAGATTGGCTGTGCCCTTCCAGCATGCAGCAAACCGTTGACATCTTCAACATCTTACTGCTTGCAAAGTCAAACGTGATGTCGAGAGTGCATGTGCACACGTTGCCAATGCTCAGGATACATGCGCCATTGCTTTTCATCAACATCTCTGTATCCTATATATATATATCACGATAAATCATGATAAATCTACTTCGCACAGTTCACCTGTAGTTCTCCAATGCTGCTTCAAACACCACACTCAGCCAACACCCACAACTAGGTCACACCTCCGATCGGAGTTTCTCCCTCTCTCCTTCTGCAGCCTCTAACAGAAGACCATGCCAGACTAAAGAGACCCAAAGCAAATAAATGTAAACATCTCCTCTATGAAGTCTGTGTTGCGCACAAGAGTGCACTGCTGTCGATGGCAACAACAAATTACAAGAATTTCACAAATCGACAGCTGTTGCTTTGGCAGTAGGGCAGCAGATCAGCCCAGCCTGCAATTCCTCCACTTTCTTACGGAGACTTAGGACCTTGCAAAATGCAGTACCACGTTGAAACATAAGAACAATGCTCTCTTTAGTTTCAGGACCACATCTTGATGTTTACAGTGTTTCCTTCACGGAAGATTGGGAGCTTTGAGCACTAAAACAAGGCATATGCAGGGCGAAATACTACGTCGAGGTGACAGCTTAGTACTAGTTGAACTGCTTCAGTTTCAAGACCTACTATATAACATCGTTACATAACCACATTTTGCAGCCCCGCCATGCGACTCAGATCATTCTCACCTCGTCTTGATCCTTTGGAGGCTGCTCAGCCTGCACGTCCAAATCTCCTAAAGAACTTTCTTGGTCCAGACATATTGCTCAAAACATCCCTAAGCAATGCTAGTTGCTGCTAGTTGCTGGCACAACTGCCTCTTCTAATCTCAACGGGCTTGCAGATCCAAGCAGCCAGCCAAAGAAAGGCACTGCAAGCATATCTGCCAAAGAACAACTCAATCTGGACCTCGACCAAACGCTGTTGTAGCTTTTCAACTTGCTGAAGCGCATCAGCTTCTGATGCACGCAGAGTATTCACCTGCAACGAACTGAGTTGTGCTGTCCCGACACTGGCAGTGTGCTTTAACAAATCAAGTCCATCAACTCGCCGCGATTGATGCATCAGGATATCCTATTCACTTCAGAATATTCGAGCAAATGCAATCAAATGTCACATGATTGCCTGATCAAAGTCAGCGAAATTCGTTGAGTACAGTGTCATCCAAACAAAAAACACAACATGCATTTGCATGAGATTGCATGCAAGGATCAGAGTGATCAATGGTATGTCCGTGTGCGTCCCAACTTTCTGCACCTCTTCCTGGATTTTCTCTGACTCCACAGCTGCAGCCTGATGCAATGAGAGGGCTGAAATCCTCACGAATCTCCCCACTTCAACTTCTCTCAACTCCTCAACAACTCCAGTTGTATAGTCAGGGTAAAGCCATACTAACAAGCCCCCCCAAAAGCCATACGGGACGTGTAAATCCCCAGCTATTCGTGCCACTGGGGAATGGCTTGAGCACCGTCAGCCTCCAAGTCCTTTACTCGGGTCCTGAGGTCCGGAACCTCAACATGGCAAGCTGGGGCAAGCACTTCATCAACCAACGTTCATGGGCGAAAATCACCAACAATAATAGGCAGAACGATGGCTGATGACGGGGAAACCAGGGGTACAGGGTGAACTGACCCGTAGTCACGTGAATTTTGAGTGTCAATCTGTATCACTAGCTGGTGTTGCGACTTCAATTCAATTTCCGTTTACTGGCACAGAACACCTTGACATCATACTGGAAGGGAAGGAAGAGCTCGGTACGAACGAATGGGTCAAACTCTGTACCTTTGGGTGAGCATTCTTTGACATTAAATTCTTTGGCGTCTCGACCCATCCCCAGATTCCCATGCTTGGTTGCAGCTTGGATGGTGTCACTCAGAACTTTGCTGGGATTCCCCACCAAAAATGATCATGTTCGTTCGGTCTTATTTTCACCAATATGTCTACAGGTATACCCGAATCATTGTTGTATTGTTGGCCAACAGTTAACCTCCATTTTCCTTTGGCAACCACTACTAAGAATCATTGGCCATTGGCCATTGATTGTAAAGCAGTACTGGTATTAGGCCAGTATCAGCCACCATTGGTCATGATCAACTTGATCAACCATTCTCAATCATTGTCCAACCATCATTTTAGCATTGTTCACCATTCCTAACTATATATTATCAACCACTATCCAACCACTACTGACCATCATCAACCATTCCTGCAATGATTCGATAAAATTAACGCTTCTTAACCATTATCAGGAATTGACCATTTCATACCATTATCAACTACTACTAACCATCACTTAACCCCGGTGGCAAACAACCAACGCTTGCCAACAATCATTACGACCAGGCCATTACCATTACATACCATCACCAAAAATCATTTGACAATCATTTAACAATCATTCAACCCATTAGCTGGGTACGAACCATCATAAAAATCCTTAAAAAAAAAAAAAACATTATCCCAGGTGCTTGGTCATGTTCCAACACAAGGGTCCAGCCTCGGCCTCTAGATCTTGCAGCTGCTTCAATTTCTTCAACAAAGCCCCTGCCTGCAGCGGCTTTAAAATCGATGGTGACGACCGGAAACAGTTGATCCACTATAGGGGATTGTGATGATGGTTAAACAACTAGGGATTGTAATGGTGATCATCATCATCATCATCATCATCATCATCATCATCATCATCATCCCTATCAACTAGTTGTTGATCTATAGGGAATTGTAATGGTGATAATAGGGGATAATCAACAACAATGATGGTTAAACAACTACTGTATGGGTGTTTCTCAAGCCATAGGGGAGCCCCCCAAGTTATGATTGATTTATTACTACAAATGGTTTATACGACTGGAAATAATTGATCCACTATCATAGTGGCTATTGATAATGCCAGGTCATCTACTATAGATATAGTTGACTATTGTAATAGATGATATTGATGATTATCATAGATGATTATAGATTAAAATCATCTACTATAGTTGACTATTGATCATGCCAGGTCATGGTCAGTACTGATCGATCATAGCTGCCTACGGTTGACAAGTGACAAAAAAACAAAGGACACTTGTCAAGAGTGGCTGATCATAGTTGATAATGGTTGACAGCAATTAGTAATAGCCAATAATGGTTAGTTATTGAGACGGACCAAAAAGAATTGCCGCGTGAGGTTAATGATGGTTGATTATACAGGTTGACAATGGCTGATAGCCAACAATAATCAACAAAACTGCTGTGCATATAGGTTGGACTTATCATTGTTGACTATCTATTCTTGGGGGCACTCTGTGGACACGGCCGGCATAGACAGCTACCTTGGGGTGTCCTTGTCAGTGAATCAGGACCTGCTGGAGAACCAACAATCACAAAAGAAATACAACAGCGATACAACCGACAACAACAAACCACCTGATTAATTACCGGCGCATGTATGCTAGTCATTATCATACAAAAGTGGCTTGCAAGGTAATGTGTCCAAAAAGTTGCGCTCTACCAATCAAAAAGTCGAGTTAGATGGAGACATGAGCGGCATGATCTAGTTCAACAGGGATGAGCTGAGATGATCCTAGCGGCGTGTTCGAATGGCCTGGTTTGACTTCGGTTAAGCAAGCTGTTCCCACGCGAAAGCTTGACAACTGCAGTGCTGCTTTCTTTGTGGTTTCAAGCAACCTTGGAAGCTAGGGATTAACAACACATTTCCAACCACCAAGCAGGTTACAAGTCGTACATTTGGCAACAAACCATAGATTTTGCATGCAAACCAGAATGAATATGGATAAAATGCCGGTCATTTGCACATCTTCCACAGGACCTCCTCAAAGCGTTGTGACGTTTGAGCTTTAGCATCAGCTTCTGGTTGCACCTGTCAAGTCAGCAGTCATTCCACTGGGCATCACCGTCTATTTAATCACCGTCATTCCACTAGGCATCACCACTTCCATTGGGAATGTTGGAGCTGGAGGAAAACCTCACAGGAAAACTTGACAAATTTCCATCTTGGAGCATTTCCACTGACCGATATGAATCTAGTGGCTTTATCGTACTCTCTCTCTGAAGGTCTCGCTGCTGCAATGTACGAGTGAATAAGATGTGGCAAGTGTGCTGGTGTGGGAGGGGTCACCATGAACAGTCGAACGACAAAGGCTTGATATCTTAAATCTGAAAAGTGCTTGCTGCACCAGAGGCCTGCGTGAGAATCCCACAAATGAGTCTACCACTCTGGAGTAACCATTGACATCGCTGTTGTACCCATCAATAGCAGGTCGTTAGCCATAAAACGTCATAAATGTCGATGGATGTTAGCCATGAAATACCATAAATGTCGGTGGATGATGAACCATTGGATTCAAGTCACAGACCCTGCCTGCTCGCGTCGACAGTCAATGTCCACCTGGGCAGCTGAACACTGGACGCGGATGCTGGGCAGTGACCGAGGTGTGCCATGGACATGGCGCCCAAACCGGTGCCTGCAAGGTGGCCTAGTGGTATCTAGTGGTATCTAGTGCTCTAGCAACTCTTGTCACCACCATGGCTGCCATGTACGAGTTGCACATGTGACTTTCCAGTTCTTGGGGCTCTTCCCAGTTTGACGGCGCCCAGTTCTATCTATTTCCCAGGTCGCCAATCTGGCACCTCAACCAGCAGCGGAGCAAGAGACTTTTTCACCTGGCGATGGCGAATGACATGTGGGCGTGGGCAAGCAACGTACAAAACCACAGCAGCCGCGGAGTAAAGTCACCAAGCATCACCAAGCAACATACTGGATACTGCTCAACTTGTTCTATTGGCCAGGACAAAGTCACTAACTACTCGACTAAACCAACTACTGGCATGTAGCTGGCACAAGAACGAACAAATTGACCAACCGACAGACAGACAGACAGACAGACAGACAGACAGACAGACAGACAGAAAGAAACAAACAAAGAAACAAACAAAGAAACAAACAAACAAACAAACAAACAAACAAACAAACAAACAAACAAAGAAACAAACAAACAAACAAACAAACAAACAAACAAACAAACAAACAAACAAACAAACAAACAAACAAACAAACAAACAAACAAACATGAGAAGCCAACTAAGTCAACCAAGCATTGACAAGCTACATACCGCATCACTGCAGGCAGGCAAGTACATGAGCCAGTAACTCACAAAGCAACAAAGCATTCAATAGCCAAACAAACTTATATACAAATCTATGAGAACTCGTTTAAAAAGCGAACCAACCAAAGCATGAACAAAGAAGCGACCAAAGCACCTCCTTGTCTGCAGACTTTGCTGCCACACATCGACGCATCTGGTGAACGGAAAAGCTGAGGGGCGTCATTCGGCATCAAAACAGAAGGTTAAGGATGGTCTAGTCTAAGGTCTAGGGGCACCCTGTTTTTGATGTTCATAGTGAATATTCTTGGTATAGAAAATGAGTCAATCCCTATCAACACTTACAACCCCCTTCATACACATGCACACACTTTGCTACGTTTGCTTCAGGTTTCGTTTCAGCGAAGGTCTCCGGGGTGGTCTTGTGTCCTTTGCCATGTATCCGATATGATGCTAGCTGCTACATTGCCGAAGTGATGCGTCTGCATGAGATCTTAGGCTGGACTCGCAATCTCTACGGTTCCCAGCGGTTTGCCCAGCGGTTCCCAGTCCTTCACTTCGCTCCAAGCACTGGGCAACTTCATCGCACGACGTTTCACCTTGAGGCGGACCGAGGTGTGGGACGACCAAACTCGAAGACCTAAGGATCTACGTGGTCTTTTTCACGGGTGTGAATTGTCTAAGGCCATGTGAAAGATGATTGTTGGATATTGTTGGTGTGGTTTGGTCACTATGTAGGATATAAATGATGACAACATATGAATACATATGACAGAATCACAAAAGAATTCTTTCCCATGTCATTCAGGGGAGCCTGAAAAACACAAATGGCCCATCGTGTGACCAAATGGCCACTTCAGGTATACTCCCAAAAGGGCTGAAGCTGGATAATGAAAAATAAGCATCATCATCAGCAGCAGCATCCGCGATTCATACAAGTTTGTAGTCCAACAAGGCCAGTGCAAGTTTCGTGCCGCGAACTTGATCAAAGGCAAAACATTTTGATGGCGGATGATGGCGGCACTGATCCTAGTGCAGTTCTCATTAGGCGAAAAATGGTAAGAACATGTAAGAACTACCTTAAAGACACCGATATCCGTTTAATCCAAGACAGCTCTGTTTTCACATTCCTCCCAAGTATGCAATTGCGCATGAAAGGCAAACATGCAAAGCTGGACCATTGGAGATATGGAGAGCAGCGCGGGAAAGTAACAGCGAAGGAAAAATTATGCAAAATGCGCATCTGGTTGAGAGCGTAGCAGCTTGCGTCAAACTTAAAGAAAAATGTATGTGGGTTTATGTCGGTTGAAAGTGCTCCAATGCAACTTCTTTCCATTCCAGCATGGTCTACAAGGCACGTGCTCTTCACGAGGCACGCGCTTTTCGCGAGCCAAACCGAAAATCACATCAGCAGCTGCTCATCACAGCCACTCAGATTGGCATTTTGAAGCCAGTAATGCTATCAATCGATGCACGATCCGTGGCAGGAAGTCCTGCTTGGGTACAGGAGCTGTGCAAGTCTTCAAGGATGCGAATCAACGCCTCCTTTTGCTCAATCAGCTGACCCTTCTCACTTTCGATCTCTTCCAGCATGTCTTGCAGCTTTTTGTTTCCTTGACGACGTTCTTCCAAGGCATGCTGTGCCTCAGAACGCTCACGCCTCAGAGATCTGATTCGAAGGTTAGCTGCCTCAATTTTGTTATTTGCCTCCTCGGCAAGCTTGGCAAGTTCGACTTCACTGGCCCTTAATTCGCTCTGAAGATCTGCTTCGACACTTTTCTGCTCTTCCAAATCCTTTTGAGCCTCGGCTTCTTTTCCACGCCTGGATATCTGGGCCTCACTATGCAGTGCTGCAGTTCGAACTTCTTCCAGCTGTCGAGTGGATCGCTCTTCCAGAAGGGTCATAGACGGTTTCTGTCTCAAAGCGCTTCCTGTCAGCGCAGCCCAGGGTTCATCCTCACGGGAGGTGGGTGCTGTGGTACGCGAAGGTGACTGCAGTTGCTCCTGCAGCGACTCGATCTCTTGTGTTTGCTCACCTGCTTGCGCTCTCAGGTGGAGGAGTCTTTCAGAGAGATCGGAACCATTGGAAGATGCGCCCTCCAAGTGCTGTGCTGCACACATGATCGCATGTTGCTGGTGTGATCGAAGCAGTGGAACCCAGCGGCTAATTCTTTCTGCCCTTGGCAAATCAGAAGTCCAGAGAATCTGATCTTTCTCTGTCCCATCACTTCGGCAAATGGTGACGCAGGCCTTTGGCTGGTACAGCTGCCTAGGCCCACTCATGATGTTCTGCATGAATGCCTCAGACGTGCTTGAGAAGCTGCTACCATAACCCAGTTGCGCAACCGAGTCATTCAGACCAGCACTTTCCAGGTTGACCCACGTGTAGTACAGCATATTGCTGCTATCTCCGACGTGCTTGAGCGGAATACGAACCTCACCCAGGGGCCGTTTCTCTGCATGTCTGGAGAGCGGTGGTGTATCCAGCAGAGCCCAAATCTTAATCACCAGGACACTCTGTGGCTGCAATGACTTTGCGATGCCCACCGATTTCAGACTGATAAAGTCTTCCCCAGCCACTCGATGTTCAGCATCAGCTACCGTCATACAAATTGTCTCTCCAGGCTGCGTGTTTACAGAACGGACCTCATGACAAACAACTGCAACGTCAAATTTGCCGATACCGGCATCAAAGATGGAGCAAGCGTCCCTGCCAAAATTGAAGGTTCTCAACAGAGTATCCACCATGGCAGCATCAAGGCATCAAGGGAAGGCAAATTAAGGCAAGGGTGTCTCTTTCGAGAATCATGGCAAACTGCGGAAAGCATTGCACTGATCAGTCGATGTTCGATATGGACGGGCACACATCCTGCTCCAAAATGAGATAAACCAATCACTCAGAATCTCGGAAAACTCAACCAACAGGGGTTCATCAAGGCTATCCATGGCTATCCCAAGTTCCAGCCACGTTTGGGGACACGTCAGGCTGTGGATGATTGTAGCGGTACTGAGGGCCTGACGGGCGGACTCGCTGCCCTCTCTGGACTCAGTGAGCGCAGTTGAACCTTCAGCCGCGACAGCCATCGCCAAAGCAGCTATAGAACCAACCATTCATTTACCGGCAGCCAACTTTAACCAACCTTAACCAACCTTCCACCACTGTGGAAACTTCTGGAAACTTCTGGAAACTCAAATTTGGGATCCATTCTGAGCGAAGCCATGTTCAACGCTCGCTTTGGCGCCATCCAGCTGTGCGCCACAGATCTGAGGTCGCAACCAGGAGAGAATGCATGCGCTCCTGGAGTCGGTGTCTTGCCTTGGCTGTCATATATCAGGTGGCACATGGTGGCAAACCCAGAACTTTTGATCCCGAAATTTCATGAAATTTCTGGGCTTAAAGGAACATGGCCCACAATGGGCCCAAACTGGGCTGAACGGTGGGCTAACATGTCATCAACTTGGCCCTAGCAGAGGAGCCCCCCGGTCAGAGGCGCTGATGACATGCCAAACGTTTGAGGCCTTAGTGGACCTAAACACCTCAAGCTGATTCAGACCTCAGCCTCCTGGGTCAGGAGATGCCAACGCATATCAAAATGGGACCTGGAAGTGTACGAGCGTGTACAAGCAACAGCTGCATAAGAAGAAGCTTGGGGGTATCTTGATCTGACGTTCATAAGAGATGTAAAACCATACTTCATGAATCTTAATCATATTTCATTGCGCATTCCAAAAGTTTGCATGTCCAAAAGAACAAACCGTCGGAAAGGTGCGCATAGACCCTGTGCAAAGAAGAACTGGAGCGTGCGATGTCTTCGGAAATGTCCCCTTCTGCTATAGAAGCTTTACGATTTTGTTTGGTTACTCTATGCCCGTCGTTTCAAGCCTGCAAAGAGCCAAATCATCAGAATCACGTGCCATCCACAACGTCAATCTATGCTTGAAATGGTTTAAAACAATAGTTTCGGATAGCTTCAGTATGTTTCAGCGGAGATCCGTTTGTAACATCCTTGTGTTTGAAAGAAGCTTCACCAATAGCCAAGGCTTCCAAGGGCCATGAGTTGGGAACAGCAAGCATCCAACTGCGAACTGCTCTGGGAGCTAAACCCTTCACAACCAGAGCATCACACGACACCAGGATCAAGTCAAGTGTCTCGTTCGTAGTTTGCAAGCAAATGCTCGCGACCCACCTGCGTATAAGCTGTTAGCGTTTGGGCTCTCATGAAGGTGTACAACCTGGTGCCGCGAATCAGTAGCATTGCCATTGTGGCTGTCTATCACTAGTCATTGCATTCCAAATGATCTTATATAAGTTACCTCTGAGACATGTGTTGCATGCGTTGCCTAATGTTAAGATGACATCGTCTGAAAATGAACCAGTAGTCATATCACATCTCTGAGAAATCACCCCTGCATGCACCACTGGCCCCGCAACTTTGTGGCTTCTGGTGTTCAGAAATGGGATGCTTGGCCGGTCATAAGGGCCGTTCCGGTCTGGCTATCTCCCCTGTCTCTCACTGACTCCCAAATGGGATTGTCCCATAGATTCAGTTCAGAAAAAGTATATGTTTCACTGCGTGTACTTAGGAAATAATCTGCGTTGAAGCTTGGAGTACCATCATCCATCTAGTTGTCGATGTACTAATATTTCTTTCTGCAATAGATGCTACGTTGCAATCCTTACACTTCTTGCAGCAAGGATTTCCAAAAACAATCTGTACATGTCGGTTTCTCAAGTCATAGGAGAACCCCCAAATCATCCATTCTTAACCATTGATAGTAGTAACCACCATCTGTCTGATGATATCTGTGACCACACCACAGATGTATCAACTGTTCCCATGACCCCAGCGGCGCCTCATCCTGGTCCTTGGAGACCTGCTTGAGATGTTCCATCTCTCTGGGTCTCACCTGGGAGGTGCTCCACAACTGGGATGAGTTCCAGGCCTTTCTTCCCATGGGTGGAGACTGCATGTTGCGCCGCATATGCAGCTATGCATAGATAGAATCAATGCATAGATTAGATATGTACATAAGGATCTAGTAAATTGTATGTGTATCTAAACATGCGTGGGCAATGTGTACAGGTATATTCTCATTTGAATAGGATGCATAGACACCTACATTGCACGTGAATATAGCTAAATAGAAATGCATAGAAATGCTTAGATAATCGTGCATGAACATATGTCAATTCTGATGGAAAAAAAGCTGCTTTGAAGTAAGTAAGCATGAGCCTGGTCAAAACTCCAACAATGTGAGGGACTTGGCCACCTTCCAACAATTCAGAATCATTGTAGATGTAACAATATACAATGGCTACTGTGAATGAATGCAAATATCATTCTACATGAGTATAAATCATCATAGTAATGGCTATTGATCACTCTGGTCACGAGCTTCTTCCATTCCACACTCACCATTGGCAAGAACAACTTAGACATGAAAAAGACCCTGCTCTATGCAATCAACCAACGATTCAGAGTTGGTGGATGGATAATCCCATGCATGACTCATAGTCATCACTCATAGTATCGTGCTGCCGGTCTCGGTACTGTGGGTTTGCGACTTGTCGGACCATTTTCCGTTCAGAGACGTCAAGGTTTGGTCCTACTTCTTCTCCGGCTGTTGGCAACTGATTTCAGTGAACCAACACTTTCCAATTTCGCGAATCCCATCAGGTGGGAAACAAATAGCTTTCACGGACAGCTGCTGTCACCTTATTTACCGCCAACTATATATACAGTTTGATCTTGTCAGGCAGTGAATATCAGTGAATGCTTGAGAGCTCATTGGATCCAACTTCTGCAAGCATTGGGATTACGGGTTGACATGGACAGAGAATGCTCGGAAAATCTGCACGCAAAGAGGCAATGATTTACATAGGATCATGACATTGAAGGAGTGCCGAAATGGATCATGAAGGAAAAGAACTTCCTAGATATGTACTGTTGTGAAAATTTGATGCAACAATCCAGCGCATGTTCTATGCAAGACCATGGAGTCCGGTGAAAGAGGAAGCTGTTCCCAGGGGAACACTTCAGCCTCCAAGCACCTTCAACTCATTCCTTGTCCGGGTTTGATTGGTTCATACCCAACCTCGATTCCAAGGTTTGCTTGGCACTGGAGAGAGGGCAATCTAGAGGATAGTTACAGGGTGATAATGTTCATGATGGCGAAAGTAAATGCTTTTATCAAAACCTGCCAAGCATTGTAGATCTGACAATGGGCCAATGTGGTGTTTGATCTGTTCGAGTGTGCACGAATGGAACTCCGCACAATTCTGCATCAAGCTGACTTTCTTCAGATCCAGTACCATGAGAGGTGCGGACAAAATCATCAGCTGCTCCTCATCGTTGGAACAACCCCCATCATTCCTCCGTCAGCACCCTCTCTTGTACGTCAATCCAAAAACATACATCATTCATGATTGGGAGACTTCCGTATACTCAGGATGGAGTAACAGTTTTCAGTGCTTGACATCAATTGAGACCCATCACCGTCAACATCGAGTATCAAAAAACGAGAAATGTCTGTTCCCATGTGTTCTCTGGTGCATTGTAAATTGGAGATTCACATCATGGTGACGGCAAGGTCACCGACAGGCCAGGCCTAGCAGGCTGGTATCAGTTGATGCAGTGTGTTGCTTACATCTGAGAGCCAACTCTCCCTTGTCATCCCATACTATCCTCATACTGTTCCAATACTATTTCCATACTATTCCCATTCCCGTAGTAACATTAGTCAACTAGTAGAGATTAGTCACCGACTATCCCAAACTATTTCCCCAGTAATATTGGTAACTATTTCAAGCTATTCGCAGCCTAGCAGCCCGGTAGATTCCATGCCTATCCCAGACTATCAACACTAGCAACATTGGTAACCTATTCAAACTTAACAGATATTAGTTAAACCCAGTAGATCCTATTTATGACTACAGTATCCCATCAGTAACCTAGTAGATATTTGTAGATCCCAATGGTAACCATCACCTAAGGCTCAGGCATCGTGAAGCTTTCAGGTCGCTCAGAGGAACGTACTGCATAGGTGGCCGCCTGGCTGTTCCTTGGTGATGCATTGCTGCCAGCAAGGGCAGGGCAAGTGGTTCCGCCGGGGCAGTTCCACTGGTTGGTGGTTGAACCCCTCTGAAAAATGGGTGCATGCCAATCAATGAGCCCAAAGTCATGGGGGAAAATGGCAAATGTTTAAGACCAGCAGCCAGTACTGGCAATGTTTGGAGCTGACTGGATACTGGATTCCCGTAGGCTGGTGAACCAGAATCCACCAACTGGGAGCGAGCAAAATAGAGAAAATCTCTGCAGGGCATGGATGCATCATGCGGAAATCGGAGGTTTGGATGCTGCTATGATCTGCTATGAACCTATTTGCACCCAGAGTTTGTTGACTTCCAAGTTTCTCCCCGGCCACCACACGATATGGGCAGTAGAGATGACGACAGCCAAGGCCACACCAAAAGCTACAGCAGCCTGAAAGACAGGCCACTGCTGGAGCCTCAATGCCAAGGTCAGCAATGAAGAGAGCAACAAAAACAAAATCCAACCACCAGGGGACACCAACTTGAACCAAACCAACAGAGCATTCCTTGCTTGATGTTCGTTTCCCACTCTTTTTTAGAATCCTAAATGATATCATATCAATTTCCTTTGATCCTTTTAGTGTTCCTCAGTTGAGCAACTTTCAGCGACCCGCAGCACTCAGCAACTCAGCAATACCTGGAGAAGCTGCAGCCCAGGAACCAGTGGGGAACCCCCAGAAACTTCCAGGCGAAGGCTGCCGATGCCACTGGGTGGAGAAACCTCAGAACCACTGGAGGATGCCACTACCGGTGCTGTGAACAGATCCGTGGCTGGTGGTTTTTGAGGGTTCATAGGATGGGTAGGATAGGTCATGCCTACGCGGATGGGTAGGATGCCCAGTAGGGCGGTGCAGGCCATTGGCAGCAGCACAGTCTTGATGGGTCCTTGAACGCCTCGAGCTGTGTTAGGATGCAGTACTGGGTCCAGAAGCTGATGCAACAATGACTGTTCCCATAAACTAAACAGTGTTCAAAAGACAACCGGCCTGCGCAGGATTGACAAGACTTACAAGACAAACTTCTGGGCAAAGCCCGGGCATTTGTCGTATACCGTAAAAAGAATTATCAGGTGTTGATATCTAACCTATACACTGAAAAGATTAAAAACACTGTTCAGGGATTTTGCAACTTGAACTTGACCACCTCAACACATCTGCAGTCACTCACATCACCTGCAATCCAGGGGCTACTGCGATGGTTCGCCAGGTCGATAAGAAGTCTTCCCTCAGAAATCAGTCGCATGCTCATGCATGTTCAATGTTCGGTGCTGAAACCTGAACCCTTCGTACTCTGTTGAACTGAAAGTCGTGACACATGGAGCTTTCCGAAGCTTTCAAGCATCCTGGCCTAGCTGATTGGACCTGCTGCCAAGATTCCAAGACATCCATAGAATGCTGTCGTCATGATCGTCAAATTCCACAGTCTCCCGGGCCTCAAAGCAGGTCACAAGAACTGGAACCGACTGGAACCAACCAGTCTCAAAGCATCCCAAAATGTCGTGAGTTTACTTCAAAACCCACATGCTGGACCTCAGTTTTTGGTGTGATTGGTCGGGTTTGCCCATTTAATGGCTGCTACTCTTTTACTTGCCTAAGGAAACATCTGGCGAATCTGGCGTCAATCAGTATATAGGATTCTGAACCTACTCTGAATGCAATGTAGATGAAGACAGTTGCAAAAGCCTTTCGGAACAACATGTCAGTCACTGCTGGCCAAGTAGGACATGTGCCTTTAGTCGTCGAGCCCGTTGAGAGGACTGTTTTTGGTGCCATCCCCCAAAGCAAAGGTTATCTCGTGAGTGTCCAAGGTAAAGCCAACAAGAATCAGCAAGTACAATAGAAGCTGCGCAGGAACCTTCTTCTTGACTTGAAGATACTTGAAGAAAAGGAAGCCTTTCAAGCAAATCCAAAAAGCAAATCCAAAACCCTCCAAAGGTCGCATCTTTCGCTGTCTGCCGAGGTTGGCGACCTCTCAACCTCACAGACCAAGAGACGATCAAGCGCAGTTGCGTGGACTTGCGGTGGACAGCATTCCTCAATGGCTGCGGCGGGTCAAATCCCAGATTTCAAAATCGGGTCTAGCAACAAATTGAGCAGCAGCAAGCCGCCGTTGTGCATAGTAGTTCAAGCAGAAATGTTGTAGTGGACCCCTATATGCAGAAAAAACATATCTACCGGGTAGCATGACCTCCTTATGCAATCAACCAATAGCTGGATGTTTCACACTGCTCAATCAGAATCACAATTCACCTTCCATCAGCGGCAGGCATAGTCGTATGAAGGCATTGAGAACATAAGCCTTGCCAAATTTGAATCTGAGGACTATCATGCTGACTGCTTGGCTGGCAGGTTGGCTGGTTGGCTGGTTGGTTGGCTGGTTGGGCAGGTTGGCTGGTGGTTGGTTTGTTGGGTTGGCTGGGTGGTTCGTTTGTTGCTTGCCCTATGTTTGCCTTGATGCTCTGAGTCTCTCTTGGCTTGGCCAAATATTGCGGATCTGCACGGCTCGCTGCCACTCTCCTCCACCCAGCTTGATGCCGCCCTGCACCTGGCAGTGCTTCGTTCCACGCTGCGATCACCAGACAAAGGGCTGGCTGTAAGGCTATCCGCTCCAATAGCGAAAATGACCCGTTTCTAGAGACTTCAGTACAATGTGCGGATCACTTCCTACCAACCAACACGGCCTCTTGGCGATTCATGTTACTCTCCCAAACGTCAAAAACTCAGCATCTTCCCAGTCTCAAAACTGTGACCATGGCCCTGGATCAAAAAAAGCATCCTGCAGCTCCCCATCTCAGGGCGCCTTCCTGACGTCGAGAATGCTGTAGGCGTGCTTCGGATGCAGACCACTAGCTGGATTGGCCCCAGCAGCACAAATCACGCTCTCCAGCAGGCCTTGGGGAAAGGTCAACATCGCCAACCTCTGAAGCTGTCAGAGAGCTACCAATACCTAGGGCAGCACTCCTCGTTGAGTTCTCCGATTAAAACATCATTGAGTTGTATCCTCAAATCATCAGCTGACCTGGTTTTTAGCAATAGGTTTCTCATGGCAACCAAAATTGGTCCCTGGACAACAGACATCGACAGACTCTTCCAATGCTTTGGGGATCACCCCTGCTATCAAGCACACAGCTTCAACCGCGATGCAATACTTCCGCAGAACTTCGAAGAGAACTTCAGGAGAGAGCTCCACTCCTGGCCCCCGCTTAAGGAAAAGGGTGCATCCAAAATGCATCAACAGTAAATCACTGGTATTAGTGAATCATTATGACTTATGGCAATGGTGTATCTGCATATAGTCTCAACAACGGGCCAAACTATGGCAGAATTGTATCAAACAGAGTATAGACAGTGTAGTCATGTAGCATCATGTATCTCCCGGGGATCCTTAAGATGTTGCTACTGGAGCATCACCGTAGAGAGAACTTGGGCCTTGGATGGCTTTGGACTCCTTGGGTCCCCACCCTGGAAGGCCCGGCCCTGCCATGCCCTGCCTGTCTCAAACAAAGACACGCTTCGTTGACCGTTCTCATCAACTTCATCCTGACCAGGCAGCGACATCCAGGGGGACCCAACGACCTAACGACCCAATGTCCTGTCTGTGCCAACCGCGTCCAACAAAAGCATACAAAAACCACCCCAACTCCTGGATTGTTCATCTGACTGCAGGCCGACATATGAAACGTGTTGTCACACATGTGCGCTGGGTGGCGGTGTCCTCCATCTCTTTCCTTGTCCACATGCCATTTTCGCCGCGGACAAAGATCCTCCCATGGCAACGTTGTGGATGGGATCGGGGCATCTCTCCCCACAGGTACGATTCGATGGGACTTGGGCCATTGACTTGGTACGAAAGCAGAAGTGTTGGGATGTAGCACTTGTTGCGATGTCGCAAGCCATGCCATATTCCCCTGTCCTTTCCCAAAGCATCAAAGTTGGTACAAAAACAAGTATTCACATTAGCAATTCTCGTAAGCTCCTGCAAGGTACCAAGCAAAGTCAATCAGTGTGCAGTCGTGGCTGATATTACCCACTCGAATCAACCATTAGGCTGCTGATGGCTGATGTTCCCCACCAGAATCAACATGAATCACCAGTGCCACCTGTGCCACCAGTGGGTGATTGACCCCACTCAAATCAACCACTGTTCCCTGCACCAAGACGGGTGGGTCATGGTTGGTCCAACAGTTGGTGCTGGTCTCATGGCTCGCCACGCCTGGTCTGGTCCCCCGTCATGGCGCTCAAGGCCCAAGCGGTGGATTGCTGCGCTAGGCGGTGGTAGCCGCCCAAGAACTTGGCGAAGGCCTACGTGTCATGGGGATCCATACAGGGGGTCATATATAGGGATCCATGGGCATCCATCATGAAGAGGGTCATACCCAAGGAAAAGAAGGGGAAGAATCTGATTGTTGATATTGTTTTGATGGATATCCAAGGGTGTGATTCTTATTGTTGTTATGTTTTTGTTCGATACAACTTGGGAGTAAAGAGTTTGGGACTTCGTGTTCCAAATGTGCTTCATTGCGTGCCCAACGAATTCATACGGATACAACATTTGAGATGTGTATTTTCCCATCACGAGATGGGGGTACACAAGAAACGTGAAATGGTTAACTGTATTCAGAGCAAAACAGGTACGCTCTATCTACATCTATCTACAATCGTTCATACTTATCATCACCATGGCAGGCGCAGCAAATTCTTACCCAACAAACAATGGGAACATCACTAGTTTCGCAGTTTGTATAACGAACTATAATCGTTCAGATGGTGGTATAACTCGTGAAATATCAAGAATACAACCAGCAGTACCATGCATTCTTTGTTTATCAACAGGAAGTTGCCTAGTGACCAGCAAAAATGGGGATACAACATGATACATCCGCTTTGTTGCTTGGCAATTTCAAAATGGTTCCAACAACTGCGCGATGGACAATGATTCAATTGTAAATAGATACAGGAGAATCTAAGGGCAATTAATTAAGGGGTATCACTCTTTAGATAATATCAGAATACAGCCATTGAAAAGTGTGACATGCAAAGATCATTTGAAGGTGCTACAGATCAACACTGGCAAACCATCACCCATCGCATAGTGATGCGACCATTGATCTCTAGCATTATTCAGGCAGCGGAAACTGTCAACGATGGTGGGTGATCATTGGACAACAATTCTCATTGTTCAGCGATTTTCGCTGGGGTATGGAATTACCAACCAATACTTATATCAACCAGCAGCATTCTGGCACGGCCGGCCCTGGCCTTTTCAATGAGGTGGAGGAAAAGATGATTTTCCTGTGGACAGCAGAACAAACTCAGCATCACTCAGTCTCGAATTGGTAGCGACTAGAATCGAGAGCATACCTCGGAATTGACTCAGTCAATGAGATGACAGCTAGTACCACACCTTGCTCTTCAGGAAGCTGGGATGAAAGCTCTTGTCTTCTTCGTAGGCATCTCGGTCACAGGGGACTCGGTCCTTATACCGCCGCCACGCAGCGATCAAACCCAACGAGAGAGGGTCACAGAGAATGCAGCGAACGAAATCAACAACTCAGAGTCCAGAAATTGATGACGTTCGACCAACTTTTCTCGATGTTTGTACTCAAAGTTTGGTCAAGAATTCTGGCCTTGGAGGAGAACGCTGAGCTAAAGGAGGGGATTCGTATGAGTCATGTTGAAGCATTGATTCTGTGGTCTTGCATCTGATCACTAAACACTCTAGACTCTAAACCAACAAAAAAAGAAATCATCCAGGCACCTCAGAAACCAACAAGTGTTTACATCTGGCCATATTTGGCTGATATCACCATTGCTGACCGGCCATCAACACACCCAGGCGCGGTTTTCCTTCTGCAAAACGGACAGTAAACAATGGCTTCCCAGAAAAGCCGAGTCTACCCTTGGTAAAAGTTGTGCTTGCGGGGCTTCCCAGTTGTCCCAGTTGGACCACACTGGATCCAATAGCTGTCTAGCTGCATCGATGATTATCCTGCCGTTCAGCAGCTGGAAACATCACGTGACTACAGCAGCATCAGTTGGATCATTGTGTCCCTCACTATATATCCGAGTATGCTGGTTTGCATATAGGAATGTAATGAAACTGTCGAAAAGTGGCAAGCCACACAGCATATACGTTGTCTATACCTGTTTGAACAACATTACCTTACAATCAAGAAGGAGGTTGATCATTGCTCACTCAGTCGCTGGTTCCAGGTATCGTGTGTGCTCTCTATCCATCTTTATCCCACGTGGACTCTGACACCCTCAAACTTCTGAAGCAAGCGGAGCTATGCCTGAATGCTTCACTGACAAAGTTGTGCCAAGGTTATGCAGTCTGTGGCAGTGCGATGTGTGCCAGGCTCAAATTCACTTAATTCATAGGATTTCATAGGGAAGTCATGGAAACAAAGTCTATCATGAGCGCAACATGGCTCAACCATGGCAAGCACGTCCTCTGCCACTGTTGCTGGACTCCATCAAAAAGCTTCAGGACATACTTTCCTGCCAAGCACTGGCTAACCAACCTACCTCCTACCTCAGCTGGATCCGTGGAACTTCAACACCAGCTACTGAGTCTGGGACCTACACCAGCTACTGAGTTGAGTAGTCTCCAACAACGAAATCTCCATTTCTTCAGATCTTCGCACGTGCGACATCTGCACAATTGTAGTTATTTTGAGATGTGGATCGATTTTGCCTACAAACGTTCTAGCGAGATAGATTACTACCACTACGAATAGCATCATCAGCCGATGACAAAAAGAACAAGATCCTGATAGTCACCCTCCCCCAAAACCTGCCAATGGATATAGACACCCTACTGATCTACACATAGCTACCATTCCTTTCAGGCGGTGCCTCCCGAACTTATTTCCACGCTCTCGAACAAGTGGTGCAATGCCCTGGCAGTGCCGAACCGCTGAGCTCCCAGTGGTGACTCATCATTTCAAGGGCGAACCGCGCCACCATGTGACTCTCATGATCTCTCAAGTATTGGTGTCCACACATGGGAGACCCCCACCCCTGCAGAAAATCATAAGTTTGAGGGTACCTGCATTGACATACTCATTGATCACCTGGTTTTGACGGTGGTCCTAATCTTGGTGTCTCCCTACCAAATGAAGTTCGTTTTGTTGGATTCTGGCCATCACCTTATTTGGCAAGAAGGAGGCGTATGGGTGATTGTGGAGAAACCCATTTACCGACAGCTCCATGTCAGGATTGCAAAACATAAAGTGCTGCTCATCTGCAGTACTTCGGTAATTTGTGGCAGCCAATGTGAAAAGACAGGCCAAAGTTGATCTGGCCCCGCCTGCGCTCTGCAACGCATGCTATGGCTGAGAGAAGCCAAGTTTCACCGCTCGCACCTCCAAAAGCGTGATTTGTCAGAGGTCATGTGCACAGTGCCATTCAAAACAAGGCAAACACTGCAGTCACTGGCATTTTGGAACCTTCAAGCTCTCACAACTTTTCCGGTTTCGTTCCACTGTCCCTGTTGAAGTTTGGAAGATCGTATATCAAGGTCAAGGTTGGTACTCTGCATTTTTGGAATGAAATGAATGATACTTTGTCTTCGGACACAAATTGTAAATGGAATATCCTGATTTTCTCAGACTGCACTAGTCACTTGGTGAGCGCCAAACACGAGCTGTGATTTGCCTCCGGGAATGCCTCAATCACTGACCAACCGTTCTACATGTTCTACAGTTTGGATGGAGAAAGGGGGCTCAGCCAGGGAACCTGGCTACTGACCTGCAACCCTGGAAATGCTCGCTGTTTTCCTCTCCAGTGGTAAAACGTGGCCGAGTTTGGAAGACACACTTGATCATGTGGGTATGTCCATGCATAGATGGTGTATCAGTGTATCCATGTGTATCCAAACAAATTGTTCGGTGCCGTTGGATCATGATCATTTTGCGGAATGGGAAGTGCATTTACCTCCACGCATAGACAACCCCATCTGTGGAAATCACAAGTGTGTCCGCTACGGGACTCTGCGTCTCTTTCTGACACGTGCATCCTGGCCATCGTTCTCAGTGCTCATGGCCTCGATGGCTTTCAATCTAAATGCGTAGCGCTCAGCTCGATTCTCGATCTTAGCGCACTCGGGAAAATCGTGAACTATCATCTTGAACCAGCAGTCGTGGCCTTTGCGCAAGGCTTCCTTGTAGCATTTCAATCGACGATTGCCACAAATCACAAACTTCTTGTTACTGCCTTTGCGCCTTACAGCTACCAAAGCTGCAATAGTTGCCGAATTTGTTCTCCCATATACAAGGTCTTCAATCGTGGAGTCCAAGGTTTTGGTTGTGCCATGAAGAAAGTGGGGACTGATTTCTGCATGACCAAAGGCCACATCAGTGTCGCTTGCCCTGAACCAATCTGGACAGAATCTCCACTCAGCATCTTCACAGCGTGATGGATCTAACCCTCGCAGCAAATAACTCTCGCATTTCAGAGCTTCTTCCAGCATTGATCTCTGAATTGGGGTAAATGTGCGGGGGCCGCGGGATTGACTGCCAGTGTGCGCTTGGTGGGGAGGGCTGTCATTGATCTGGAGTTCCTTCAAAAAGCCTGCTCAGATCAATTCTGCTGAGCAAATACAGTGAACAAGACTGGTTCAGAACCGCAAACCCTCACAACGAATGCGATGGAAACGAGGAAGTACACGACTACCATGCACATCGATGCACCACAAGAACCACTACGACCCATGCGGAATCCACTGCCCTGCCTTCCATAGTACTCTCAAAGGTGTCGATCAGATCGCCACATTGGCTCCTGATCTCCTCCACAGCGTCACTGGTCGAGCGGTCCTTTCGAAGCCAGTGGCAAAATCTCCTCTGAAGCGTCTCAGAAAGACTCCAGGCCTTAGACAAGTTGACACTTGTGGTTCAGATAATCAGATGTTGATGGTTGCTTAGTGGTTTTGATTGCCGTTTAATTGTCGGTTGAGCATGCTATTGCTGTCAGCTTTTTTGGTCGTTGGACGTGATTGGATTTGTCTCTTTCTTGACTGGTTGTAGTTTCCTTGCCCAGAACCTAGCAAGTACATCGTTGAAGCATGTTTCGTTCAGCGGATCCTAGTTTTCACTGCGGGCATGGATTACAAGAATGGTGGATCAATCCACCAAAGCAAAGGGTGGTCATGCGAAATGAACGCGTCTGCCAGAAGCATGCTTTCGATGACAGAAGACCTACTATCTATTCAATTCCAATGTTTTAGCAAACGCCAGCGATTCTATCAGTTGCTCATGCACATTCATGCACTGCCAAAAGCTGTGTTCACAGGGCCGAGGCAGCGACGTATAAGGAGCCTTGCGCTAGGCATGGTCTGTGCCAATCGCAATCCAAATATCCGTGAGGCCGCTCTTTGGCTTCAAATTCTTTGACGAGATTCTGGAAGACGTTCTCCTTGCGTATCTTGCAGTCAATGTTTAACAAATGAAACATAGGTTTCAAGGCCCTAGCAGGTCAGAAGAAACTATGCGAAATGAGTGGGGGACAAGCCCGAAATACCCTGTCCAAAAGCATCAAGAGACTAATGGAAACAAACACAACATTGGTACAGTATAAATACAATCTCTTCAAAGGGATCCGCCCTGAAGCAGAGACCCATGCACAGTCCATCCAAAAAATGTACTAGTGCAAAAATGTTCAAAATGGTAAGGAGGTGTAAGGAGTAGGAAGCTATTGGAAGCTCATACCAATCATGCAAGCAAGACTGATGTTGCAAATATTGAGGAATTGCACTGCTTTGGTCAAAGAACATCCACGCTAGAGAATTGAAATCTGAGGACTTTGTCTGCGTGGGGAATCACTCTCAAATGATGTCAGATCCCCACCATATATATATATATATATATATAGTAAAAGGCCGTAATAGGTGATGGTGAAACATGGTTCCACCACGGCGATTCAACTTGTGCATCATGTGCATCTCCCCTTTGCGTCGCAAGTCTCTTGGAAGGCTTTCCACCGATTGTTCACCTTCCACCCAGCTGCATGCCGGAACGCCAATATCTCATCTTTGCGTTCCCGCTTCTTCGACATAGTCTCGTCCTTGGCTGGCGAACCCCGTGATGCCATCCTCTTGTGATGGCTGATTTTAGGCATTCTCCCAACAAGGATCAGCATAATGTTCCAAAATCACCTTGTGTGAATCTCCAAAACCCTCAATCAATCCCTCATACTCACCTGAAAGAACCCTCCCGAAAATCAACAGCCACTTTGACACAGCTCAAGTTCTCTCCTTGAGGACAGTGGTGTGTTCGCCACTTGGGTGTGGAAAAAAACACCATTGGCTTTTCACGGCCTTCTGCCTTTCGGTAACTGGGATTCGCCGGTTTCTGCCATTCTGGTGTCCCCAACAATTCCCAGAGTAGCATCCAGCAAAGCCACTGGGGTTTCAGTCCAAACCAAAAGGAAACTGACCGATGTAGACCCTCGTGGCACATTGCTGAAAATTTGAAAATCTGCATATGCCTATAATATGTAACACAGACTCTGAGCCGCGTCATCGTTTTATGGCATCAGCCCTACATTGTTACAATAATAATCCTTGTTGGGAGGACCCTCTTCAAAAGAATATTTCCAGCATGATGTTTTTGTTTCTTGGCCAATCGCCCGTCTTATGCACCCGCAATGAGAATAATTTCCCCGTCCTGTGCACCTCACTCTAATCAGGTGCAAGCGCAGATCAACTATGACGGCCAACATGGCCAACACAAAATATCACAGCGGAATCAACAATCCCGACGTTGAAATCTGGTCTCCCATAGAAAACCTGGAGAAAATATCAGGGACGAAACCCTGGCAGCCCCACGAAATACAAACCTGAAGCATCCAAGTAGCTGTGCGGTCCAACGAGTCAAATGTGTGCACTGTCCCGTCAGCCATCCGCACAGCAAAGTAGATCAAAGGACACTCCTGATATTTGTCTCTTTTGTTGCGGTCAGCTTCAATGGCAAAACGTTCTATCTTTTGTCCTTTGAAGCGGAAAGCTTCCTGATGTCCTTCGATAATTCCACGCCATGGACGGTTGGAGTTCGTCAAGTCAATCTCTGCCCATGCCCATGAATTAGTTTCCAGTTCTTTCAACAAGGCCGGTTGGCAGTTCATGCGAATCTCATTCACGGTCACTTTTCCAAATGCTTGATCTCTTTGCCCTTCGGCCCACATCTCCATGTTTTGCCAAAACCCTTGGCTCTCCATGCAATAAAAACGCTGAAGAGGCTGCTCGGGCAACCAAGTGCTCCTTCTTATCTCGTCCAAAACCAGTTGCTGGGCTGGTGTCAAATGCGATCGCCGGTCGTTCCATATCTGAGCTGCGAGTCCTAGACATCCAGCACGAACTCGATGTTTCACATCACGGCCGACGGCAATGGCGGAGTACCGGCCATGGACGAAGCGGCTTGTAAAAAAGATGTCTGGAAACACGTGTTCCACGTCTTCTCTCAAGGGATCTTTCAGGTCTTCAGGCCATGGCTCCTCGTTTACCTCAGCTGCTTCGTAGAACCATGTCTTGGCTTCTGCGAAAATTCTGGCTTGTTGATCCTCACACAAAACCACAAGGCTCTGCCCATGCCACCACATCCATGAACCCGGCACTGGCAGCCATGGTTTGTCATCCGTCCGTTTCCATGGCTCCTCTGGCTGCTGGCCTCTTTCCCAACCGACTGGACTTGTGCCAGGGCAAAGTTGGAGCCAGCGCACAGGCGTTATGACCGCTCTGTGAAAGTCTTCGCGAAGTTCCCCAGGCAGGTCACGCTGAGAGATGAGAAGCCGAGCCAACATCAGAGCCAGGAGCCCAGCTTGCTTGCGACGCTTCTTGTTGCCTCGGGTCATGCTGATTTCAATAGGAACTGTCCAGCCTGTCTTGTGCTTACACAAAAAAAATGATACAAAGAAGATAGACAGAGGGAGAGAGACAAAGAGAGAAAGAAACAAAGGAAGAAACAAAGAAAAGAACAGAACAGAAAAGAAAAGAAAAGAAAAGAACGAAAAAAAACAAAAGAAAAAAGAAAAGGAAAAAGAAAAAAAAGCGAACAAAAGAGAAAGAAAGAGAGAAGGAAGGAAGGAAGGAAGGAAGGAAGGAAGGAAGGAAGGAAGGAAGGAAGGAAGAGAGCAAGAAAGGAAGAAAGGAAGAAAGGAAGAAAGGAAGGAAGGAAGAGAGCAAGAAAGGAAGGAAGGAAGGAAGGAAGAGAGCAAGATAGATAGAAAGGAAGAAAGGAAGAAAGGAAGAAAGGAAGAAAGGAAGAAAGGAAGAACGGAAGAAAGGAAGGAAGGAAGGAAGAGAGCAAGAAAGAAAGATAGATAGAAAGGAAGAAAGGAAGAGAGGAAGAAAGGAAGAAAGGAAGAAAGGAAGGAAGAAAGGAAGAGAGGAAGAAAGGAAGAAAGGAAGAAAGGAAGAAAGGAAGAAAGGAAGAAAGGAAGAAAGGAAGAAAGAAAGGAAGGAAGAAAGGAAGAAAGGAAGAAAGGAAGGAAGAAAGGAAGAGAGGAAGAAAGGAAGAAAGCAAGATAGACAGACAAACAGACAAATAGATATATAGAAAGATAGAAAGGAAGAGAGTGAAATAGTTCGCTGTAGATAGATGATGCCGCCGTAAAGTTTGATGGTCCCCCCATTAAGAAAAATCTCCTCGGTATAGTTGTTTGGGGTACACTCTGGGCACACCACACCCGCATAAAGTCACTGCAGGGGATGCCAGAATCGTTCCAAACAACATTGATAACCTTGACCAAATGCGGGAACCAAAATTGATGGCATCTTAGGCAACAAGCGATAGCTTGCTGATTTGCTGGTCATTTCCACCCAAAGTCAGTCAGCTGAGAGCCTAGCAGGGCACCTGGGAGGATGGAAAGAATTAGAAAAGGGAAACCAGATGAAACCACGAAACAAAAAAATAAAGTGAAGCTTGGCAGAGATACTTCCCAGACCAAGGGCATGCAGTTGGCCACCATGCTGCTGCCAGCTGAGGTAGGTTGCAAATGATCCGTCCCAGCCCGCTCCAAGATCTTCAAGTTGTTGCAAGAACTGCTCCAAACCCATTTGTGTCTCAAAGGGCCAATCTTTCTCACAGTCGGAGACATTCTTCATCTGAAGCAGGTTCTGCGCCAGGACTGCAAACCCGCTTGTCTGCCCTTGCTGAAGAGCATCAGCATCCACAATGACCACTTCAATTGGTCTTGTAATCTGGAAGCTCGCGCGCCAAATCCGGGCCATCACGTTGAAGCTACCAGGTGCTCATGGCTTTCCTAACCCATGGATCGTCATAGGTATTCATTGGTGTGAGCTTCTCAAGAGGATGTTATGTTTTGATTGCGCCCATCCCATATCATCCCATGACCCTGTCTATGAGCCTCCCCGTGGAGCCATTCCCCTTGACCATTTCCATTCTCGAGCCAATGGCTTCAACACAGTCATTGGTTGGGGCACCATTTCTATACACCATGGAGGTTCAAGCCTGCTGCCTGTCCACCTCTGAACTGGAGATGGCTGATGGCAGGGGATCCCACAGGGAACTCATCCGTGACCCATTCGCCCACCTTCACAGAGCCGACGGATGTCAATGGCGTCATCCACAAGTTGCAGGCTCCTTGGATCCACAGGTCTGCAAAACCACATGGCTAACCACAGAAAATGCTGTGAAGATTCGATCAAGATCCTCCAAATGTCTTGGTTGGAGCTGTGGTTTATCCTGGTAAAAGTCATATATACCATGGTTGCAATTGCGAAAAACTGATGTGTTTCAGTAGCTCAATCCGGAAAAACGGAAAAACACTTCAGACAATGGTGAAGAATAAGAGGGCACAATCTGAAACACAAGATCGATTCACGTGTGGGCCCCTCCTATGAAAAGCATGTACACACATGTGAATTACATTACATGGAAGTGCCCATGTGGTTCACACTATGTACACAACAAGCAACAAGTAGCTTATCAAGTCATGCTGTAGAGATGGCCTTCGGATGTGCCTTCGTTGCGGCATTGTCTTTCATTAGTCATTAGTCCAGAGTCCAAATCTCCCTTGCAATGTTGCTTTTCAACCTGGATCGATAGTAGGCTCTCTTAGTTCGATATGTGAATTTGGACCATCATTTGTCCTGGCGCCCAAAAAAATCATCACAAGGAGCCTACGTTTGGAGACCTGAGACAATGAGGGGCACTTGATTCCCCCAGTTCTAGAATTCACACAAACAAATCCTAAGTTGCAGAAGAAGTCACCAAACAGTTTACCCTCAGATGAGCATGAAAAGACGAACTAACTGGTTTAGGTGTAATTCAGCATCATAAGATATCATAAGTTTATTCCCCAATCAAGTAAATTGCATGCAAATAAGATGCAAAGAGGACGCAAATTGGATGCAAATAGGATGTTTCATGATGCCCAACAATGCCGAACCAACAGGGTGGCATAGTCGAGCGGCTTTGTCTTTGCATACTTTGTGGCTCGCAACCAGATCACGTCCTGTGGCTGTGGGACCAGATCGGTTGCCGTGGAGCTCTCAAGACAGGCAGCTTGCATCAGATTCATGAAGTTCCAATCTCTCTCGCTCTCGGCTGGTTGCATAGGTGGCGTGTTTTCTTAGCAATCCTCGCAAGATTTGTTGATACATTGTCCACGTGACAGCAGTTCAACTGGCCAGACATGTTCATCGTGAGTTTCAGATCGGTCTCGCATCTAGTTTGTCTTATCCAGTGCCAAATCATCCATGTAGCCTTGCTGAGACACGATGAAATCAAATAAAAGAAACAGTTCCTGGTTAAGTGACGGTTCAGTGATGGTTCAGTGGCTCTGAACGGTTCAGTGATGAGTTGATCTTCAAGACACTTCAAGGCAAATTCGGCAGAAACGGCAGCTCCCCAGCCTCTTCGAGACCCAATGAAACTGCATTGGCAGGGAAGGCGCTATCCTTGAAAAGGGTCGACTGCCTGGGAGCTCCAGCTGGGCTGGGGAGTTCATACTTTGCCGAGATTGAATTCCTAACATTGAAAGAATATCACAATTGGAATTTGCTAAAAAATAACTCAAAATTGGAATTGGCTAAAGAGTCCCTGCGAATGGGTCTAATGACAAATGTGGCACAAATGGATTCCTATTGACTTGATACTCCGGGACTATGGAAGGCTATAAATTGTACTAGGTACAACTGGACCAAACAGTGCTGGAGTATTACAAGGGTCTGTCGCCTTGCGCCAAGGGCAACTTGCTGATGTGGTGTAGTTCTGAATGCCGACACTTCGGACTCACGTTTTGAAATTTTGCCCCTGCTTTTGCTGCAAAAAATCCTCAAATGATCACTGAATATCACCTATGGCCTATCAGCAAGCTGAACTCCAGACCAATTGGCAGCAAGTAGAGCTGTCCATAGACATTACTATGCAGCAATGAAATGTGGTACTTACATGTCCTTACCAGTAAATTATGGGTCATGCAAAATGCTACCATCACTTATGGGAGAACAACCTTAGCTGTAAAAAAACACATCAGAAATTGGAACACTAACATATCTAACATGACACTAAGAAATCGACAAACTCAAAAAGATTCTTTCACACCCGAAAGCTATGGATGGGCAAAAAAAGGCAACGGACTGGCTTAACCGGGGGGAGCATCCAAGGAATCCCTCCACCACGATGCCCACGATCTGCATCCAAGGCACCCATTTCGGGCAGCGTAGATTCCTTGGAAAGGCTGGGCAACGGGACTGCCAAATGACCTGGGGAGATGTTGGTCCATGTTATCATCCCCCAATGTCTGCAGCATCCGATTTCACTTGGATCGAAGTGCGAATTGAAACATGTGCCTGCTGCGGAGTCCATGTTGAGTCAATGGTGAGTCAATGTTGAGTAAGCTTCGTCACTTTACAGATTCACTTTGATCCTGAGCATCTCGCCGCCAAGTCAAGATGCTAAGACATCCACAGCAGTAGATGGCACAGCTCCAGAAGCTCAAGACACATGGAGCGAAAATGCAGTTCCACAAGCAGCATGCCTTGCCATACCTCGGTGATCCGATTCAGTGTTCCTGGTTTCCAATCATGCGAAATCTGCATGACCGCTTACATCACCACCATATACACACAACATTCAACACTACATTTGAACACCATGAATCATAGCATTCAACTTCATTCAACAACCCAGCATATGCAACTCGAGGGACAAGAGCTCTGCCCAGCAACTCGGCTGTGTCCTGAGTGGCAATGGTGGCTGATAGGTCTTGATGGGCCAATGGAGTCAGGGAGCCACCCCCAAAAAAGAGGAAGGCGAGGTTTACCACCCGTACCTCTTCGTGGACGCTGTGGGAGCTACGGCAGAAATCAGGGGTACAAACCGTCGTCAACTGTCTCCATGGCCTGGGGTGGCCCATCCCAGTTGGAAGCGAATCCGAAAAACTCCCAGGATCCCAAGTGTGCCGGTGGCTTCTTTAACTCTGACTATCTCTGGCACTCAATCGGCGCTCGCCTCAGAAGCAAATTGCTTGACCTCCCACCTTTCACAAGGATAAAATTTAGGTCAGCAGTAATGGAGTCTTATTCTTGAAGCCATCCATTCATTACTCCCTGCAAGGGGGTTCAGTTGTTCCTGGAGTGTCCGTGTCTCGCCAGCCCAAATGTATTGCGCAAAACCAAGAGTCTGCCCGGGCATCTCCTCATGGCCCAAGCGAATCAACAGTTTGGCATGGCGGCTCGCCAGGATCGGAACAAGTTGAAGTGAGGAACATGGCAACTGGTGGCAACTTGTGGCAACATGTTGGCAACTTGTTTTAAGGATTTAAGGAGCCTTAACCGGCAAAATGATAAGTCCATGGATTCTGCAGCTGTAAGTGATTTTGCTGCAAAATCGTGAATCTTGAGTAAATGTCATGTCCAAGAACGAGATTATCAACTGCTTTCAGCATGCACGCTGTATAATGTTGGTGTTTTACCTGTCTGCTGTAGTTCTTTGGATGACAGGGTTCATGCATCTGAGCGGTTTCTTTCCTACGCTACTCAAATCTTCTACGAGCTAAATCTGAAAGTTGCAATCCGAGACATGGTCCGAAGTTGACAAAAATGTTGCACGATGCAAAAATGGACTTGTTGATGGTTTTCAGCTGCCTGGGAATACATCATTCAATTTGGGTCATCATCGCAGCTAGGATGGTGAAAACGAAGACGTACTGTAATAATGGTGATGCCAAACGTTGCAGAACATGTACAATGTAGTTGACACAACCAAATGACTTAGGCTCAGTGGATGAATTTGAGAAATCGTAGTTTTCTTCACCGCTTGCTGCGCTGCCACACTATCATACAGCATCCTTAGCCTTAGATTTTGGTTCGTGGCAACGGGATCTGCAAGGATGGCATAGGATGCCCCCGTGACCCCAAGCATTCCGTAGCTTTCCGGCCCTCCAACTGCCAGATCTAAACGGAAGGCCCTTTCGTGTGAAGCCAACAGGCACCATCCCAGGCTGTGCCGCTGAGGCATCGCACAGTTCCAGCACTGAAGGATCGCTGCGCTTGCCGCACCTACGTCACCAACATTTACCAAGCGCGAGGCTGTCAAAGGAAAGTGACCAAAGCAATGATGTGGGCTTAACATATTCTAACATTCCTTCATGAAAAAATGTGATAAATGTTTGGCTCATCATATCAGGGAAAACTTGGCACCAGACCTGCCTCAGAACAGCCAACATCCCCCAAAGTGATCCAAGCACACGTGTCGTCAGCAGAGACCAGAACCAAAACCATCAGCAAATGGGAAAAAATAATCGATCAAACCTGATAATGAGCAAGTCTGGCTCCAAGTTGTCTTGGCAAAGAAGATCAGGAGAGCAACTTCCATGTGATGAATATTTGCAGTCAAGAGAGAGCTGACATTGAAGAGACTTGAGGGGACAATAGGCACTGGCTCTCCTTGTCACTAACGTCTTGGGAATTCCGACTCGGGCTTGCCCGGGTACTACTTGTAAGGTGTGATAATGAGGCTCTTATAGTATCTGATAATGGCATTCAGCCACTGGCAATTGCATATTTATCACGGCCAACAAAGCAACACTTTCGGGGTTGCACCTCTCTCGAAAACGGCTGACAGCTTGGCAAATTCGGATCCTGACAAGCTTGACAGCGTACATGATTGGGGGTATCCACCAAATTGGCACCCTAAGAACACGTGGGTTCCCTACTGAAGCTTCTCAAATTACCCATGTTTGGTAGTTCCTTTCATTGTTGATGAACAACCACATATCATCCATCCTCAGCCACAGCGAGCCATGGTTAATATTTGTTCTACTGCCATGATATACTTGTGGTTTGTGGTATGGCCAAGCTGTCTGATGGGCCGCCGTTCAGCCAGACACTCCTGGTAGCCATGTACACAAGCAGATCTCATTGGAGTAGCTGTGCCAGGGGTACCTGGCAACTTGCAACATGAGGTGATCATAGGTGATCCAATAAGCGAAGGGAAAAACCCTCATGATCCAATAAGTGAGGTGATCATAGGTGATCCAATAGTAGGAAAACCATGGAGAAAAAAATCAAGAAAACAAATGAAAACACTCATGTTTGGTTTCTATTCATCGACCGACTCGTATGTCAAGGATCCTTTTAAATTAGCATGATTGCGAAACGTGACGGTAAATACCCTACGGTCAATTTACCGACTGGCGATGATAGCCAGAGGAGTCATACTTTGTGTTTGGTCCATGGGTACAGTCAAAACATGTGATGCAAGCCACCACAATCCACATTTTCGGGCTGTGGCTCACGGCTACCAAAACGCCTACAGTGAACAATCAAAAGATGAACATAGCGTTTTTTGCTGGGACATTCATGTGTCTATTTGGGTGATATTTGGTATTGGAACATGTTCATTATATGATTGTACGGTCCTGGGATAGTGCCCTCGCATTGTCAGATTGGCCTCAATGACATCAGAGTTGACATCAGTGCCCACCTGAAATTCATGATTCCTGGTACTGCACTGACATCGAAACGCCTGATCACTTGAGCCACTGAGCCAATAAACTGAGGGTTTGTCCAATATTCTCTTACACCAGCAGCCCTTGGATAATCCACCCTGGGTCGTCCTTACACAAACTCGTGGCTGCCAAAAGCGCACGGCCCATGATGTCATGGGGTTTAAATTCAAGTTCCGCTAGAATACTGTGATGCCTATGGTTTCAATATTTCGACAAGGCGAAAATGAAACTACACTTGTACCGCTTTCATTTTGAAATATCTGGGTTTGACTCACCACTGCCTATCCCACTCCTAAGGCACAATAAAAAATGGTGCAAATCTTGGGCCACTCCCCATAGCAGGCCAGGTCCCGTCAAAGCCAAGGCCCTACGCCCCGCAGCTGGGCCCATCCCCGGCCACCTGCATCCCAATGCCATTGCACCGTTGTGGTTGGCGATGAATTGCGTCGCGGGGTAGACTCAGTACTGGAAATGCCACGGCGCAATGCTTGCATTGAAACCACCGGATTGCTTCGGAAACCTATTTGTTCATAGCGCCCGGCATTTCAACAGCAAGGAAAACTGCAATTCGAAAAACCAGTCCCCGATTTTGGTTACTTAATTCTCCTCCTACCTTCCCATCAACCCTCCGCCTCGGCCCTCCAGCCCTCCACCTTCCATCCCTCCACCCCTCCACCTTTGGACCTTCAACCTCAACTTCCCACCTCCGACCCTGCATGCTAACCCTCCACTTCCATGCCGCCCTTCGACTATCTATATATCGTTTAAAAATGTAGAGACCGTACATGTTTCCGACGCAATGTTGTTTAAAAAAAACTTATAAAATCAATACGTTGCCCAAGCCCCCTTTCTCAATGACCTATTGCCAGCAATGCCAATTCAGATAGTACAGCAATCACCGCTGTGGTCACAGCTCGACTCTTCATCAACGATCATCCAAGAATCAACTGACGTAGGGAATTTGTCCAAAGGGAGCGAAAGGGTATTTCTTCCTTCCGTTTTCCCCGTTTTCCCTGTGCTTTTTCCGGTTGTTCGCTGTTTCCCATCCGAAGAGTTCTGAAAGTATCTGAGGCTCATGCCCCAGGGGATTGAGCAAATTCATGGCCACCTGGGGAATGAGTGGAAGCCCCCGCAGGATTTGGAAGCTACCGACAGACAGGTGACATCTAGCGAACGTAAATGGTGTATTGATGAAGGCTGGTACACAAGCATCCAAAAATGTGCGTTTTTCATAGTGAATTCGCAACCATGGGGGGGAGCCCGTACTTATGGATTTCGCAGATATGGAGCCGTGATTGATGCACAATTCCCACCAACGATCTCTGAGCCCAGTGGGTCTTGCGCCTACAGTTGCCATCATGGCTCCTTCCGGCACATGCCTCAGATGCCACGTAGCTGCTATTGTGGAAGATTCTTCACCTACCGTTGGACCTATGCCTTGTCTTTTCTAGAAAAGGTACCAGCAGATGGACCCTGCCACTCAAACCGCCATTAAACAGTGAGCAAAGCCATTTCGCACATTGTGGGAGTCTGCTCTTTCTGCTTCTGCTTTGCATTCTGACCCATGCTGTCTACAACATTTCTATGTCTTCTGGTTTGCTTGCTCTCCAATCCTCTGCTACAACAGGGAAAATTGGCTGAATGCAGAAGTAAAATCAACATTTGCCACTTGCAAATGTCATATCTCTGCACCAAAAAGCAGCAGATCCCCCGTTCTCAGACCACGAGGCCCATGTAGCAGTGGAGCAGTCGTTCTCGATAGCATTCGTGGCCTCGAAAATGAAATCGTGGAAGTTATATCTATTCTAGAGATTCATGCTTGGCTGCTTGGCCCGCTATCCACTCTCAGTTTCAGAACCTCAGAACAAACAACCTTTGTCTGAGCATATTTGATCAGAGGTCTTTTGCTGTGTACCTTGTCCCAAATCTTGTATGTTTCTACTCAGTACATCCGCATATTTCTTCATGAAGATTGGTGATGGTAGGTTATCTCCCACTCATGTCTGATTACTCGTGGTTGTTATCCCCTTCGGTTCAGAATCACTTACTCCACACCATTGGTCTATCTCTCATAGGTCCTGCGTCCCAACAATCATGTGACCATCCCACAAAGGATTGGCAGGGGCAACTGGCAGAGCACACTCTTTTGAAGGGAGCGCGATGCGTTCCGTTATATCATTAACTACCATCAACCACCATCAACCACCATCAAAGACCATCAACCACCATCAACCCCCATAATTAACCTCCATGAACCATCATTAACCACCATGAACCACCAGTCTATGTCGATGAGCCCCCTGATCCTCAATAGATATGCTGCAGACATTCAAAGATTGCTGCACTCAGCACTCTTCTGGGGCCAGCACGTTTCGTCCATGCACTGGCTGATTGCCTCCATACGAACAAGGCTTGCGATGCCGTTCGAAAAGCACCATAGCCGCACAGCTTAGAAATCTTGTGTGATCTGTGCAACTCCACAGACTGCTTCGTAAACATGTGACACCAGCCAGAAACACTCACTGACTACACACTCCCAAAGGCAACCTGCATTGATTTCCGTGAACCAGGGCCTATGTCAAGCTACTCTACGCGTATCTTGTGCACAAATATGCAACGCGTGTGGATCCTCACTACGACCTTCACATAAACGCGCATATTCGGCGCATATACATATACGTATATACATGCGGTATATACGTCTATGTATTTACTTCTTTATTTGGGGATGTATACACATTCTATACACATATGCAAGTGCCACATCCATGGCTTCCACTAGAGGGAGTAAAGCTTTGCACCGTCTCTGGCACACCTTGGTCTTCATCGGCCGACATCGGCTACAGCATAAGATTGTTCAAAGCCTTGGGTGTTCTTTCTCTGAGCAGGCCGTCATTGGCATTTTGTCATTCTTACACGGTGTTTCGGCGACAAATCCAACTTAGTCTCGGAGTATTTGCCCAAAGAAATCTGCAGATTGTCATTGAAACCAATGATTCGGCGTTTTATATGTGTATACTGTGTACATACACATGAATGTGTATGTAGATATTGATATATATATATATATATATGTATATATATATATACATATATATATATATATATGTATACCTATATGTGTGTCGATAGATATTACAGTATTTTGTTCATCCAGCATGAAACCTAAAGACCTTGGAATCCTTGAGATGCAGTCAGAGTCGCAAGGAATGGAACGTGAGTTTTTTTTGTTGACCGATGTCGTGTGGATCTGTTTCACTGTGACTATGCTCACTGAGAACGGCCATGATGGTTGATAGAAATGGTTTAAATCTCCAACAAAGGTGGTCCAGAACAGTTCATCAGTGATAATCTACAATCAGAACCAATGGTTTAGTGTCGTTCATAATTTTGAATGTTGATCGATCATGAGTGTAACGAATAATGGGTAATTGTGGTTGTGGTAAATCATGCTAATGATCGATGACCAAAAAGGATCAAGCATGGTAGGATTCCGTCATTGCCATGATGACCAACTATAGCAACCCATCGTCCAACAGAAAATCGAGTAATACCAACTATAGGAAACGGAATTGTCCAACAGTATCCCCAACCATACAAAATTGCTCCAAGAAAAGATTGGAAAGCCCCATGAGCTTTTGGGCACACCGTTTAAGGACAACCTCCATGGCAACCAGATCACATCGCAAATTCTACACCAATGCGGTGTAAATCCCACCTTGTGCAACCCTCTGATGGGCGAGTGATAGCGCTTCACATTTCATGCTTACAAGCATCAGTGTATAATTGTTTAAGGATATAATTGTGGTCAAGTGTAGCTGTAGTTATAGATATGATACTGTAGATGTTATAGATGTTCATAGATGTTGTAGATGTTGTAGATGTTGTAGATATTACTTTATAGAGTGTATACTGGATGTTACTGCATGACATTGTGCAGCTATAAGGCTATAGTGTTGGTTGATTTCACTGTGCACCTTCGTATGGATCAAACCCCAGCTGAGGACCACACCATTATCATCATCAACATCAACAGATATCCAACCATAGTTCAATCACATGATGAACACAAAAAGTAGCTAGTTGGGAGCATGGAACCTTCTGATCATTTTGGGAACTTCATCGGAATTAGCAGCACTTCAACCCAGCGTCATGTTCTAGACCCCAGCATTGCATTGACGCCTTTTTAACACATGGGGAACGGATCGAATGCTGCACCCATCAACGACTGGGTGCGAAACGGCTAGGCGAAAGGGTGAAACGCATCGAGTTCTGTGTCTACCGAATGGCTACGCAACGCTTCTGGCCGAGTCGGCACCTCCAAACTTTTTGCGCATGGTTGTAGCTATGAATCCCTGAACATGTATACATATCAAGCAACAAATGCTTGATCAATACATATATTATATAGTAGCACATGTCACATGATTGTGGTTTCAAATGCAACGCCATCAAAATCCATTGACGTCAGGAGTACTCAGCCCAGTTCATGGAGAACTGCTCCCAATTCAGAGCATCAGTTACTGAAGCGCAGTGGACTTTTGCGAGCCCGGACCTTTGCTTTGGGGCCTCGCGGTTTTGGTAGCTTCCATGGATGGTTTCCGGTCTCTTTCAGCTAAGCATGGATTTGGCATACTCCAGCGAAATGATAAGTTTGGGACAAATTTGCACCCCCCAGTTCTCACGGAAGCCACCTCAACCATTCCCGTTCACTTCACCTGACTATCCACCAATTGAGATGGTAGCTAGGAAACATCACCTTGTCGAGCGCAGTTCAGCTGCTGTCAAAGGGTAGACCCTTTGCCTGGCAGAAATGATAAAATGAGGCAGAGAGGTATCGCTTCTGTTGAAGGTCTCCTCCCTTCGACACAGAGTATGCAAGAATTGAAAATGCATGGCCTTATGCCACAAGAGATGAATGTCAAGATTCATCAAGCCACCAAAACAAGTCACATAAGTCATGCCAAATGTGCCAAATCATCAAGATCAAAGCACTCTCCTCACCCCCACCCCCTCGTGGCATGCCCAACCTCAGCCATCAAGGATTGGTCACCTGCACAGCTAGGCGTAGCATGGCTGTTACATGCTGCTGTCAGTTACTGACTCTCAACGTTTGTGAACCCATAAACAATATGGCTTGGTGTACATTTGTTGTACTCATACGGTTATATACACCTAGATGTGTACTCACCTGTATAACCAAGCATTTGTAAAATCCATATTGACAATAAATCTGACATAATCTAATCATTTTGCATCAACACACAGGTGACCGCACGTGGATCAGCAGCCCCATCCTCCACTCCGCGCTGCGACGACCCCCCGGCGTATCGCCTCGGAGAAGCCCTCCACGTACAGCGCTCCGATGCCCGGATTCCCCGAGGTATCTCCCTCGAAGCCACGCAGGTCCTTAGCCAAACCACCTGGGATCCCTGGTGGATGTGATGCCGTGGATGCCTCAATGTGCCCAAACCCACGCAGATTGATAGTCATTCATAGTGATCAGCTAGTCATTCATAGTCATTGCCAGTCATTCATAGTCATTGATAGTCATTCATGGTCATTGAGCATTTCATTTTTGTTGATCGTTGTTTCATTTCGCATCGAGTTGAGCCGCGATGTATTCCAGGCCGAGATTACGAAAGATGACGGCTTGGAACGGTCCGGACATCTGTTCGCAACTGTTTCACGACAGTCTGCCACTGATGCACATATAAGACCGCACAAAAGCGCAACAAAGAAGTGGAAGGCGCTTGTTGAGACTAAACCACAGTTGCAATATATTTGACAAACCCTATTAAACATAGTAATATAAAAACAAATAATAAACATTAATATGACAATAACAACTAATAAACATTAATAACTTCCACAATCGCAATATCAATAACATGCACACCCCCTTCATGGTGTGTGGCTATGCACCTGCGGAAACACCGCATCAATACAGCACCAGAAAGAACTGCCGGTGGTCTGAACTTTGGATCTATGGGAGTCCTCGAAGTTGAGCCAACTTTGGACCATCATAATGATTATCCAAGTGGATCTATGGTTACCTTAATCTATGTACACATCAAGTGGTTGATCATCATAATGATTACAGTACAGAGGTTTAAATCAATATCTATATCTATATATATATATATAGCATATATATATATATTTACATATAGATAGATTGATTGACATGATTCCAAGTGGATCCAAGTGGTACCTTAACCACTTCCAACAGCTCGGTGACGCTGATCGATGCTTTCCCCACTGCTTCCCCCGCACCTCTGGCGCTGGTTGTGCCGTGAATTCCGATGCGAAGTTGGCCGCACAGTCGCGCTGGGCAGTGCCGGTGGGAAACGTTTCGCATGTACAGGTCTATTGATCAGATACACTGCGGTAATTGAACCTGGCAATGAAAAATCACCATATTGTATAGAAAAAACCTGGGAAATGATCCGTTTATGGTGGATACATCCCTTTATCTCTGGATATCTCTGCATGTGTGGGATGCGTGCATGGATGGTCGGATGGTTGGATGGATGGAGGGTTGGACGGATGGGTGGATGGCAATGCAATGTCATGCAACGCAGGGCACTATATCGGAATGGAATGCAACAGTAGTGTATACGTATTACAGTGTAGCACAGTGTAGTGTATGTATGCGTGTGTGTATGCATGTTGGACGAAAGTATGTACTTTGAGTATAGAAATGGGTAGTGTGTATGCTACGTGCCTTTGCATACATGTTGATTCCTGTTCGATCATTTTGTCTGCGTACGCGGAGGTATATCATATGTCAAGCAGTCCAAAAAACTGAGACATGAGACAGCAACTTATTGAAACTGCTCAAAGAACACACATGTCACGCTATTTCATCTGTAAATTTCATCTGTAAATATGTTGCTTTCTCATATTTTCGGACCGCTTGACATATGACATCAAGAGTGGGTACTGGTACAAAGTATTACAAAGTAATATTAGCTACTGAAGAACATACGAATTGGGGATGTGGTTGACCCGTCCATCTGAACCGCTTAGTCGTAAACCTCCCCTAGAGGCACTCAAAAGAAGCATCCGGTCGCAAACCACTGAGATGGTCACGATTGGATTTTGGAATGGAGAACAAATTCGCCTATGAGTAGGTCCTGAACTGTTGTGGTCGAGCCTCCTTCAACAAGAATCTATGATTAAGCAAAACGGCTTGATGGGATCCAATGTCAAGTTGCGGATCGGTGGGGATCCCTGGCCACTTGTTGAATCAACTTGTATTGTCTAGCTTCAGCCAAGCTGAGAAAAAATGACTGAAACTCCAAACGCAAAAGGTCAGGTTTTCTGAAGATGAATCCGCACTTATTAATTTCCCAGGTCAGTATGTGTTGTTTGGATGGTGTGAGACCCTCATAGAATCTCTCGCTTTGATGCACATGATGGCACATGCCTGTTCGTTGCTGCCAACTTCCCTAAGAAAAAAGTGTTTCTCGGTGGAAGAAGTACTACATCAGTGAATAGGTGGAAGAGATCCATGCACCAACGAACCACCCTTGAAGATCGGGGAGAGATTTGCAGCTTTCTTGGATCAACTGTTCTGCAACTGGCTGCGGCCTGAGGTTTCACTGGAGGAAAGTTGGGAAAACAGTCTTGAGGCCTGGGCTTCTTGGGCCCAGCGGTGATTCGAGTGCTTGGGATGTGTTTTTTTGGGGGGCCTGAGTTGTAGTACCACTACAATCGTAAATGGTGAGCAACCCAGAAACCATCGGGCATGATTGTTGACTGCTTGGGGGAAAATACCATGCATACACAATGAAGATTCCAGAAATCAAGAGAAATTTGAGTTTACGTTGCATCAAAATTGTCTATTTGGGAATATTCCCCATACCCAGTCTTAATGGTACTTGTTGCATCTTGGTGCTAGATTCTCATGCCTAATTGCCAGCGACTGGCTTGTCCCAAATTCCGTGGCTGTTTCCGCCTCAAGGGATCTGTCATGTGGACCATACAAATGGACCCCCCTATGCCATAGTAGGCCCTACCCAGGTTCTATGCTGCCTCTGGAAGACTTAGCCCCACACTCTCTCCTGTAGACTTTGTTCCAGTCCACCTGTAACACGCAAGTGGCAGCTGCAAGATGGCTGGCATCATGTAGCCAACCAGCTCATCCAAGTGAACAGCCCACCATGCTGGGATTCTCCACTTGGTGATGGCCTGGAGGTTAACTGTTGGGACTGATACTGCCTGGTTCTGGCACCAGAGTGGTCTCGGACAATGATAGCAAAAAAAATATATATATATATATATAATATATATATATATATATATCACTCCGTCCGACAACAGTACGATAATGAGATAGGAGCCGAAGCCTACTGTGTACAATGCACATTATGCAGGCAGTCCACTTCAAGGATAAACCTTGGTATTGACTTGCTGGGCTGCAGGCACTCCGGCAACGACTTTTTCACCGCTCAAAATCAATGAACTGGGTACATCCAGAAATCTACGTACCCAAGAACTGTCACTTTACCCAATTCAAATTGGGTTTACACCTGATTCAAGCATTTGAAGAAACATTCCTTGAAACTTTACACATTGGCCTCTGTGGCTCTATGCTAAAAGCTCGGAAGTCCGAGACTCAGTTCACAATGAGTTGGTCCACAAAGCCAACCTCGGTAGGTGGATATGCAAATTGGGTTCAGCATAAATCCAAGGCTTTATTTGGGATCAATTGGGCTATAGCCCAGGCTATTATCAATGAATTGCTGAACTATTGGGCTATGAATCCAACTAATTGCTAATGCGTTCTCAAATAAATGATGGGTAAATCCAACTGCTGATGTGAAGACCATCTCTTTCCAGGCTTCTGAACAAATTTCACCGCATCATTCCAAAGCCGAAGCCTTCTTCGGCAACGAAAGAGACTGGCAAAATACTTCAGGAATTGGATATCCCACACTTTCTCTTGCAAGCCTTTCTATGCATAGAACAATGGAAAGCAACATACTTGGCTTCAACATGCAAAGGTACCTCTATATATAATGCTTCATGCATTTCATTGCATTCACCGAATGATACTGAGTTGGCGCCTGTACTGGTCATAGATGTGGCCATTCAGCTGATTCCCATATTCAGCAGGCACCAGCATCGAAGTAGTGGCATATACACTACAACGTACTTCACAATCACTACCCATACGCATATACATCCTATCTGCCAAGTGTGTACTTGACATAGTTGCATTACTTCTGCGTGTGCTTCAACTCGTCAATTTCTAGAAACATTTAATAAGATTTTTTCTGGGATCACTTCTACATGACTTCTACATCAACCACCGCAACATCGTAACATCCCGCATCGTCTCTGGATGAGATGACCTGCCATTGGTGACCCGCGACCGATCATCGTGGGCCCAGGAGCTGAGATGATCCCTACGATGATGACGATGCCGAAGCCCACTTTGGGGAAATCTGCGAAGGTGTAGCAGCCTGAGGAGAAGACCTGAAGCCGCTTGGCACCATGACATGCCAGGCAGAAGATTTGCTAAGCCAAGGAGTATGGAAGCAAAGAATGCCTAAGGCCGCCTAATTAAGGCCGCCTAAGGCCTTAGGAATATGAAAGAAAAAAACAGCAAAATCGTCTTCCAGAGACACTGACCTTTCAAAATGACGAGCGGATTTTGTTTTGTTTCGGAGCCCCAAAATTGTCATTGTGGTCTGTGGTCCGTTGCACATGTTGACGTGGTTGCTTCTTGCCAGTCATGATTGCTGTAGGTTTCATGATATCACTGGCATCACACGAGAAGCAGCAAAAGCTCTACAGTAGTATCCCTAATGAAATGGTGTGTTGCCGAAACATGCTCGACAGTGAGCATGCTGCTCATGCTTGACAGTGAGCATGTTGCTAACATGAAAGGCGCATTTGTGCAGCAAAGGTTCCATAATATTGGTCTGATACGACACAGGCGATAGCACCTTCGGCCAACCAGCTGGGCAACCAGTGATACCAGTGGAAGCAACAGCAGCACCACCCCGCAGAGAATGCCTTCTGAGTTTGGGGGATGCCTCATGTCATGGTGCAGGGATGCAAATCATGTCGAAAACAGTGGTGAATACATTGGGGAAGCAATGTTTTCAGATTATTTGCATCCCTGCACCATGACTTGAGTGTCAAAGATTAGTGTAATAGTCACAGAAAAAACGCCGAGCATCAAGACAGAGCAAGACCGATGATTCGATATTCGATGCATCGATCGGCTCAGGGACTCGACCCCTACAATCCAGCAAGCATGAGGCCAGTTGACTGAGGCGAGCCATTCAACAAATGTTTCAATCTCATGGAGATTGACATTCTGGTGTGCAACCGCAAGGTAACAATAAACCCTGTAAGAATCAACAAACCCTGGGTTCTGGTATATTCCTCCTTCTACATCCACGGCAGATCATAGGCCAACCACGGCAACCACGGCAACCGGCACCTGACAGGAGGCACCCATCATCAAAACCGCCATGGCCTCCAGAATCGTTGTCGAGCGGCGATATCATTGGTTGAGATGACTTGTCATGACTTGTCTTTGAAGCTTTGAATGGAAACGATAGGCAATGATGGATATGAATGGATATGAATTTCTGTTGTCGACATCATCATCTCATTCTGAATGATCATAGTCACGATATGTCACGATACTCTCCACATATCTCTCCATGTCATCGCACACCCAATCGGATCCAATCGGATCCAATGGGTTGCGCACTGCTACGGGCGACTTCCTCACCGGCCTCGTGCAAGGGGACCGGCACCTTGTCGCTCTCGCTGATGGCGACGACGATGGGGAACAGCAGACTCACCACCTTGGCGAAGCTCCGCTAGCGAGCTCAGCTGCATGGAGGCTGCATGGAGGAACTTCTTTGAGACTTGGATATGTTGAACTTCTGTTGTGATGTTTGATATCTTATGAATTCTCATTGATAACCGACAATAATAGGGAGACACTAGTTCTAACCAACAATAATAGGTTGACACTAGTTAAGTATAGTTAAGTGCTTAAGTGACTTGTTGTCTCGAAATGTATCGAGTCAGAAAACATCCCCTCTCAACATCTGTCGTTGCTCCAAGGCTCTGCGGTGCAGTGGAAGACCACTCCCAGTCCCACTGTGGCGATGAAAATTCCCGCGTAGATTCCCCGGAAGCCAAAAGGTGCCAAGAGTTCACCTCAGTGTAGAACTGCAAAGAAAAACATCTCACTGAGATTGTAAGGCAAGTCTGTTTGAAGGCTTCTGGAAGCTGCAGGTTTGGTGTCTACTCATGTGGTACGAGTAGGTGATGGTGATGATGATGATGATGATGATGATGATGATGATGATGATGATGGTGATGGTGATGGTGATGGTGCTGGTGGTGATGGTGATGGTGATGGTGATGACGACGATGGCGATGACGATGGCGATGACGATGACGATGACGA
>VSDK01028329.1:426632-438881 GCA_009767595.1 Symbiodinium kawagutii
AGCAGGAACATGCACAAAATGGGACACGGAGGCGTCATTACGCATGCCATCATGTTTCCACATTGCAACATATCCCGCACATAGAGTCCTGACTTAAAGCGGAATGGCTCCAAAATCACCAAACAGACCTAAAACCATTAAGTCACCAAGTCAGCCGAGAGTCCATGAAAAAGGAGACCAACAATGCAGCCTCGAGCAGGGGCATCGTATTGCTCGCCACCAAAGCAATCAGCATCACCTCAGTAGCCAGGTATCATCCAAGGGGCATGGGCCTTGACAACAAGTCAGCGATCAGGTTAGACCGGCACTGCGCATGCCAGCTGACAGTATGAGTATGGTGACAATGCCAAAGAATAGAAGACATCGACGATTTCAAGCTTGGTAGCTTGATAGGTCAACTACCATTGACACTCAATATTGGAGCAATGCCAGCAACTGGAATGAGGGCCTATTTGATGCACTTGGCTCCAAAAGGCTCAAGAAGGCAGCTGAATTCAGGTGACAAAAGCATGACCAAGAGTCAGTTGGGATTTCTGGGAAGCACTACATTTTTAGCTACTTTTTTTTCAACGGGATGAAATGCAGTGGCATGCGGACCGAAAGGTCTCAAGACATCTAGAGAAAGGACCTCCTTGTCAAAGCTTGGACCTCCATCATGAGCCCAAGTCACAAGCAGGGCACCGCTCACCATCATGTCCTGGGAGCAGCTCTCACTATACCTCTCTGTCACTAAGCCGTGCTCGATCTTTTAGCGATGCATTCTTCAAGAAAAAATCAATTGATGCGGCTCATGGTTTTTCTGAATGCCTTGGTGTGGAGGCAACATCTTCAGCACTGGATTCGGAAACTATATTCACTGTGTATCAAGTGGACCCAGCACCAGCAGGTAGTCCAAGTCTCTCTGTACTGTGCCTCGTTGACATCACCCTTTCCACTCTCTTCCTGCGAGCGCGAAGCACCATTGCAAAGTATAACCTGAGGCAATTCTGATAATCCTAAAAAACCTTGCTTGGTGCGGAGTGAGAGAACCGCTGAGTCCAAACCTGATGGAACCTGCAGAGATAAAAGAGCAGACTGTACCACCGAAGACCAGATCTTCGAAACACCTGAATCAATCCACTGGGTATCCGGCGATTTGGAACAGGATAATTTCAACATCCCGTCAGCTCAGTACCAGTAGATTTGGCAAAATGCCAATGATGGGACAGTGTGATGACAGTGATGCTGCTCAATCCACCACCCATCAGATCCACTGCTTCGTTAAAAGACTCCTCTCCTCGTCGTCGCTCAGCTTCCTCACCAAGGTAAAGTGCGTGGTGTTTTGATAGTCCGCCGCGAAGTTGCGTGGAACATCCAGGATGAGGTTGTCGCCAATCCGAAACCTCAGCTCACCACAGGAAGAAACAAATTCCCAAGGTCCTGGGTTGGCGATGCCATGCATGTTGTAAGTGGCTGAAGGTCAGAATCGTCAACACTAAAAAATAGTATATGATATTATGATACGGTAGTCATCAATAATTTCCTGCTAAAACTGAAGGTTTTTGGGGTCCTACTCTGGCAAGATTTTCGTTGAATCGCTTGTACAAACCAATCAGTACGAACAATCAGCTACCAAATCCGCCACGCCAATAGTACTTTACCCAACTGGAGATCACTTGGCAACTGCATGGCCCACTGAGAGGCCCAACTGATAGGCTTTCTTCTGATCCCTCAGCAGACCAACAAAGGTTCGCACCTGATGCGACGATGGGTGAGGCTGTCTGAAACGTGCAACCACCCAAGCTGTCCAAGAATGATCAGGTGCTAGGTCATCTACAGAAATGCCACAGGGATCCAAATGGGCTACTAAATATCGAAAGCGAGTGAATAGACATTTCAAGAGGATTATGAACCATTAAATGGGTTGGAGCCACCCAAGACTCCGAACGTCATTGATGGTCTATCGATCAGTAGCTCCACGTCCACTAGTACAAAGTCAAAATGACATGTTTTTCCATTTCGACACGAGGTAAGCCTCAAAGCTGCTGTATGATGGTCCCGTTGCATTGCCTCCTTGAAAGTTTCGTTCCCATGCTGGTTGTAACACTGGTTGGTAGACATACGTATACATAATTCATGACAGAGGTAATTAGAGAAGCTGATTCATGATGACTCAAGAATCGCCAACCATCCCCAACCATCACTAACCATCACAAAACACCATGCCCTCTCAAATCCAGCAGCTTGGCCCATGCTATCCCCCGTGGTTCCCCCACCTCTGATGCTTGTGCTTCGGGCTTCTGGAAGTGTTGCATGGAGCAGGGCCGTATCGCCAAGCAGTTGGCACCATAGGCACCGTCCAACATCGTGGTGGACGTCAGCGGTTCCTTTACCAATGGACACAGGCCATCCAGCACCACCTCCACGATTTCTCGCCCATCGTCGCGATGTTGATGCTCAAACCCACCTCGGGTTTGCAGATCTTCCAAGTTTGCAGGAAATGGCCATGGATAAGAATTATTTCCGATCTAGTCATAAATTCGCAAAGGCGAATGGTTTTATACTTCACTGTCATGTGAACCCATGTAAAGTACATCATACTATGCCCATTCACATTCCCTAAGTGGGGTCAAGTGCAGATTGCATAGATGTTATTTCTTGACTCACCTGCCTTTGAATGTGCCTTCGAGAGTGGTTCCTTGTTGTTTGATTTGTATGTACCATAACACTCTTGCACGTCTTCCGTTTGACTGCTGGGATATCAAAATCGAACGGCAGGGTCTGGCACCCAGATGAAGTTAAGACATGTGGGCCCCATTTCTTTGTTCTAATCCGGAGCAGAATGTCATATGTAAACCACAAACTCTTTTTGATTCTATGCTGTACCTAGGCTTTGAGCCATCTAATGTACACCTTCTGATTTCGATCTGCCGTGCGGAGTACAGGAAAGTTCTGGAACGCCTGTCCTTTGTCAAGACTTCGGGCAACCGCCAAACACTACTTGCATCTGCTTGCCCTGATGTCACTTTCGTCATCCCTGTTCCAAAGCGATCAAAAATGATAGCAATCGAAAGCCAATCAAACGAATTAAAGAATGTGATGATGCGCAGATATGTAACAAAAAAGGAGATGGATGGAAATGGTATACTCAACCCCAAACACTAATGCCAACGGTTCTAAATCTAACCATGGAGGGTGTCCACAAGCGATAGACCACCAAAATCTGTGCTTTGCCATGGTTTGAGCCTCTGATAATGATCATCTTTTGTAAAAAAAATGGGTTTGCCTGTGACAATGATCATTTTTCCTTGAAAAAACTGGTCTGAGCCCAAGAAAATGAGCATTTTGGATGGCCCAAAAAAACCCGCTGTGCCGCCACGGCGCCATCCAGTGCGATGAGGCTCACCCAGCTGAAGCTGATGAGTTCAAGAATAGCATCCGTTGTGGTCCAAATGTACAGCACATCCTCAGAGCTGATCCAAGTGATCGAAGTCCATCCAAATCAGAAGCTGTTTAATAGATCAAATCATCTGATCCAGAATCCAGAATCATATCATCTGATCCAGAATCCGACTAAGAACTCGGATCAATCCTAGAAGCTGTTTGATAGATCCTGCGGATCCAGATTAACAAGCAAATCTGTAGAAACTGAGAACCAGGATTAATATGGATTGATAATTAAGCATGATTAGTTATGAGTGATAGTCGGCGGATCCAAATGAACAACAAAATCCTGCATCTCGCAGCTTCGTTTTCTCTCTGGATTTCAGGATTTGCACTTCCTTTGTCCGTCAATGCAGGGTGCGAACTCAGGTCCGGGCATACTGCTCCAGTTCAAAGTGTTCCTCGGTTGCTGCACACAGTTCCACGACAGAACCTTTATGCCAATAGATGGATCCCACTGAAGGCACCTTGATGAATTTCATTCTCATGGAGCTAGAATCTGAGTGCTAAGAACTCAGAATACTGACTGACATTCATTCGATAATTGAAAGGCAAAAAGAGCATTAGTGATTGGTGATGATTAGTGATGTTTTTGACTGGCACATTCGCTCACTGTCAGCTGCATTGAAGGGAAATTAGCATTAAATTGGCTGTCATTTGAATTAGAATGAATTAGTTAGTTCTCTTCCTGTAAACCCTTTGCTTGCGGGGCCCTGTAGCAAAAGTGCTGATAAGCGGCGTCAAATCCGCCAGGGACAGAAACCTGCAGGAACTGTCTGGGGTGTCCAGTAACAGTTTGGCTCTGGTAGTGCACACCCAAACACCGTAAAATTTGATGGGCAAATGGTGCACTCACTTTGAAACCACCAGAACATATCAAGCTTGGCTCAGTGAGTCAACTGCTTCCGGTTCGCTACTGCCAACAGCCCGGGCAAATTACTTCTTGTAATCCAATACATTTGGAAGTGCAAAGCTGTTTCCAATGCAGCTCCAGCTCCTAGATGTTGCTTCCATACAGTTGCTTCTGTTCCTGAGAATGAACGCAGTGAAAATTGCTAGTACTTACTTCTTTCCTGCCAGAATGATCCCAAGTACCTTCAAGTAACCACAGAGATGCGCAACCTCCCAAGGCCCCCTGAAAAAATGGAGCCTCCTCGCCCATGCGCTCCACTCGCACAATGCTGGCCACTCGACCAAGGACATTGAGAAGTCCGGACTCTCCCAACGACCTTGACATCGCAAGTTCTTTTGGTGAAGGTGCTTCAGAAATACATGCGTTCTCTCAAACCTGGTACACCAACTTGTGTGACTCAAAATCTTGTATGTACAAACAAAGTAACATGCAACAAGTCAGTGCCTCACTGAATGTCCGTGGACATCTGTCCCCAAGTCACACAAGAACCAAGAGCCCAGGTAGCACTACATCCATTGTGCAAACCACGGAGCCTGGGATCCTAGATCGAAGCACGCACCAACAATCGGCCCTTTTCACAAGCTCAGTAAATGGCAAGTCAACAAGGCTCATGAGGTGATACCATCTTGGAGATTCTCACTGGTATGCTTTTCTGTTGCCTTTACTCGCCAGGGCTCTGATCCAGTGGTGCTGGTAATGGCGTCCTGTGAATCAGTCAAACTCACAACAGGACTCATCTGCCAACGACGCATCTTGTCCCTCAATTGACGATTGCGTTTCGTCAAAACATCAGCCAACATGGCCTCTGTAGGCACCCAATGGAGGTTGCGACATGTCTGGCGCAATGCAGCGATGTCTATTTCGACACGCTTTTCTTGAAAACTTGTAGCAAGTCTATGAATGGCATCAAACAAGGAACGTGCGTCGGTGACAGGCCAAATCGGAAATGGAGACTTTGCAGAATGGGAAGCTATGTAGCCAGGGACTGACATCTCACCTAGCAAACATCCCAAAAAGTTGGCATAGTCCTCTGACTTGTCTAAGCTAGCTGCCTCAGAAGCCAAACTTGATCTCAAAACACGCTGATGCCGATAGGATTTCCAATCCAGAAGAGAAGCCTCTGCCGGAGAAGTAGCACACTCAGCTGTCGTTGCGGTGATCAAGAAACCACCTTGCGACTTTCCACCAGGTGCATTTGCAAAGGCTGAATCACCAAATGCCACCAAGATCATCTTGTCGAGCTCGATCGATTTGATGGTCACATGCGTGTCAGCTGTGGCCTTGCAGTATCGAAGTATACTGTTAGCCTCCTGCAGATCACCATACGTCAGCTCATTGTGGCCTCGTTGAATCAAAGAGGTGTCTGCAGCGATGTCCACTCGAGTAGTTCCCGACAGCCATTGCAGTGAACCGATGGCAGAGCGAAACTCTGACATTGCTTCTCGATCATGTCCCATCTTTTCCGTTGGATCACTTTTGTTCTTTGAAATGATCACATCAGCTGCATAATGACTTTGGCTAAGGGCGATAGAACCATCATCATGTTTGATAATTCTTCGACCAACAAAAACAAAGTCGTTTTTGTCCCAAGGTCCTCCCCAAGAGAAGCTGCCCTCGACGTCCTTCAAGATGGAGTCATGCGATGGCAGAGCACAAGCAAGGATGTCATCCACGTGAATACCCAAGACGGCAATCACCACGTTATTCTCATTCTTGTAGAGAAACACGCAGGGGTCCAAGGGGTGCTGAACATCCCAACTTAGTCATCACATCCAGAACATGCAAAAACCACTGGCGAGGAGCATTTGCCTGGCCGTATACTGGAGCATGTAGGATGTAGAGCTGCGAAGGATTGGCAGCCCATTCTGGAACAGCAGCCATAGCAATCCCGTCTTGAGGTACCTTCATGTAGATCTTCTGAGGTCGTTCTTCATCTGATTTCCCCTGCAAGAATGCTGATTTGCAGTCACCGTTCCAGAGATCGACATTGTTGCTGGCTGCCCATTGCAACAAGCACATCAGTCCAATTCGACTCAGCACAGGAGCATCTCTGGAGAGCAAAGGAAGGTGAGGATCACGAAAACCTTGAATCACAATCCTGGCCTTTGCTTTGAATGAAGATCCACCATCCAAAGGTTTCCAGCGATAGCAAACTCGGGCTGGAAGAATCAGTTCCTTGCTGATTTTTGTTGGGTCGCCATCGTAGACCTGACATGAAGACCACTTCTTCCACTCATCCCACTCCTTGGTCATGGCCTCGACAAATGCCGGGAAGTCGGCAGCTCCAACAGACTTCCAAGGGATCTCACGTTTGAGGGCTTGACGCTGAGTTCTCTTTAGACCAGAGTCCTCTTCATCAGATGTCTCCTTCAAAGGATACATGTTCTCCGTGGTGGCAACATAGGTCTCAAAAGTCTGACATGGAGTCGTCAATGAAGTAGTTGGACTTCTCAGTGTTTCTTCCCAATCATGCCAATGACATGCCCAAACAAACGATTGTTGACCTTGGAAAAGTGATTGAAATTCACAAGGGCTGCCATCCCATCCGGTCTTCAAAGCATCCGATCTACCATGTCGAAGGAGAAGAACTTGATCAAAGGGCTTGTTCTTGGTCAAGAACTTCTGTTGCTTCAGCTTGTCTGCGAAACCAGTCTTCTTGTTTTGATGAGCTGTGTGGAAGATGGTCACGGTCTTAGTCTCTAAATCATTGTCATTGAGAAGCTCACCATCCACAGGACACGCGTCGACATTCATCAGGGTCGACCATATCCATGAGTTGTCCGTGGTTGACCATTTGGCAACGCTGCACAGCTTGGCACCAGTGGTACTCGGCAAAGTCCAATTAGCCTTCCCACAGTGCACTTCGCTGGAAGTCCATATTGGGCAGTTTTGAAATGGTTTCCAACTCCTGTTGGCTTGGAAGCTGAACATCTGAGTTGGTCAGCAAAGAGCTTCTCCAAGACTTCGTGATAGCATCAAACTCCAAATCTTCATCAAACCAGCTTGTCACTTGATCGGGGTGGTCAATGAATTCGAAAGAAAGACAGCGGCTGCATTGTGCGCGACCAGCATCCATCTGCCTGTCCAAGCAACCACAAAAACGACAAAAGGATTTTGCATTGATGGTGAACGTCTCGTGCACCAAAAGTGTGGATTCTTTGGAGACATTGTCATCTCCCTGTGCGACTTGAGGGTCATTCCGAGCCTCTTGACGTGGAGTATGGAACTCCTGTTCTGCTGCTTCCATCAGTGGTGGCATGCTGGGCGCTTCCTGGGATAGTTGTCGAGCTGGTAGTTCTTCAGGAATGGAAGCAAATGAAGTCCTACGTGAACCAGCTCGTGATGTCACTGATGAAGCTGCCACCTTCTGCCTCTTGACATCTGCAGGAACTGGAAAATTGGAATCATAGATGGTTCTCTTGAACTGGCACTACGAGCTGTTGCTCGTTCATCATCCATAGTCTTGGGCTCATTCTCCAAAGGTTTCCCATAAAGTCCAAGGGAACATCATGAACCAAGCCTTCGGACAAAGGAACCACTACATCTTCTCGGTCTGGTTCTTGTTTGGGAGTAGGTTGTCCTTGGTCAACAGGGACAATGACTGGCGCCGCGGGAGTAGCAGGAGCTGCTAAAGGTGGAAGCACTGCCGTTGCTGGGGTCGACGGAACTGCTTGTCCAGGAGAAGCTCCATCACGAAGGTCATGTTGAACCGCATGCTTCTTCTCGAGGTCGGCTTCAGCTCGACGGAGAAGGTTGAAGTCAGCTTCTCCTGGAATCCATGCCTCATCACCTTGCAGATTTCGAACCTGCTCACGAGCCACCTGGACGACTCTCCCACGGTCGTTGCGCAGCCACAAAGATCCAGTTGGACCAGGATCTACAGCCAAGATGATGCCTTGACGGTATCCAGGTTGAGCTCCTTCATTGTCAAGAGAGTTTCGCAACCGCCAGTACACCACTTACTGTCCTGGCTCATAGGGTCCTCTCCAGGGACGTGGTTGACGTAGCATAGCTCTCCTCAATGAAGCATCATTGTCAAAATCCAAGAACAGCTTCATAGCATCAGTCCTGATCTGTTCAATGACCTGAAGTCTCCGGCTGAGAGTCATCTGGCGCATGGCCTCTGCATTCTCGGTTTCTGAGATCAGAGCTGCTGGAAGGCGAGGATTCTGACCCAGCACCCACTGTGCCGGACTGGCACCGGCGCGTCTGGCCAGTGTGTTTTTGGCGTGGGTCGCCATCATAGCCACCACATGCATATCCTCGGCTCCAACGATTCCATGCTGATGGATGAGGCGATACATCATTTCCCTCGCAATGTCACCATGCCGTTCTCCTTTGCCCAGTTGAAAGTGAGCGTCAGGGGGAACAAACCGAACCTGAACGCCGCTCTGAGCCATCAGCTCTTCAAAGCCGAAGCTTTTCATAGCGCCCTCAGAGTCGAGAAGGAAGGCCTCCGGCAAGCCGAAATAGCGGAACCAGCCCTCAGTCAAGGCCTTCGTGATGCACTTCGCCTCTCGACTTGGCAGAAGAGACAACACCTGGTATGTGGTCGTGTCGTCCACCTGATTCAAAAAGGTGAAGATCTCACCGGACATGTCCTTCACAAAGATCAAGTCCAGCATCACACGTTCATTAAACCGCTTGGTCATGGGAAAGGACTTGGCAGGTCGCTGCTGCTTCAAAGGGCGTAGTCGCTCACACACGGCACACTTGAGTGCACGTGCGCCCATCAAAGCCATTGAGGATGCATTGGCCTGAGAAAATTGTCGAACCATGGAGCTGTTGTGAGGGTGGCCCAAGTTGGTGTGCAAACGCTTCAGCACTGAACGCATCCACTTGGGCAATTGATCTTCACTAAGTCCAGGGAAGGTCATGTCCTTAGCTCCTGGTTCCCAATCTGCCAAGGTCTCCTCAGGTTGGACAGCAGCAGAAGGATCAGGCAAAGTGGCTTGTTGAACTACTCGTCGCTGCTTTGCCGTTGACACTGCCATGGGCTTGCCGATGGCAACACGCACATTGCGATCGAAACGAGTGTTGGTTTGTTCCAGAGATGATATTGCCTGGGACTCCACCTCAATGGTTCCATCTGGATAGAGAAGAGCAGCACCACGATGAGTAATGTCCGGAGTGTCAAATATCTTCCTGGTGGGAACTCGCCTCGTCTTTGGGTTCCTGTAGATCTGAACATAACTGAGATGCCATGGAGTCAACAGCTTGATCTGCTCCAGGTAGGCTGAAGGCTTCACAACTGCATAAGTGCTGGTTTTGCCCTCAAGACGTTCAGCAGCTTCCTTCAACAGAGGTCGCCATTGTTCAGGATCTTGTTGGAGGTCCACGAAATCCTTGTCATCATCGTTGCCCTCTGAGGTGGCTGTGGGAAACACTGAACTCGTCATCAAAACCGATGAAGTGCCGGAATCATCATGCAGCAAAAACCGTTCATCACCAAGATCATGAAGAACCGTCACCAGCCCTGAAATGAGAGACCTGGCGAGTTGCTTGGTGTAGATGGCAGCTGCTTGAGCGTTACCACTCATGCACTCCTCGTGTTCATGGTTCCCCGGGCACTTCTTGTTCACGCAGTCGAGCAAAGTTGCATCATTGGTTAGCCAGCCTGTAGGTTTCTTGATTGGGAGTCCATGTTTGCCACAAAGTCCATAGGCGCACATGTGCCCAAAGTCATAGTGTAACTGGTACTTTTCCATCAAACGAACCATAGCTGGCTGAGACCATAACGCACCAAGATGAGGATTTTCGAGCATGAACAACCGACCGTCCTTGATGGTCTCCTCGATGGTGTTTGCCACTTCCTGCACTGTCAATTGTGCATCTTGACGCAGCTGAGCAAGTTCTTCTGGTCGCCAATAGTAATTCAAATTCGTCAAAGGCGACCACAATCTACACTCAGGCTCCAGCAGTGTCAGGAATGGGGACCATTCACGAAGTTTGGAACGAAGCCAAGCATGGTCTCGTCGAGTTTTCAAATGAACTCCATGAATTTTGTCAATTGGTTGCAACGCTCGAAGTCCACATTCCAAAGCACGAGCCGTCACATTGGCATGGCCACCGAAGATCTCGACGATGTCAACCTTGCGCCGCTGCAACTTCCGGTTGCTATGCACAATGTTGTTATAAATGGAGTGCTCCACCATCCAAACTTGCCGAAGAGCTCGCAAAGAACCCAAAAGTCGCTTCTGCCTCCCGGCCTTCAACACACCAAGACCTCTGTCCTCAAAAGTCAGAGGGTTGTCTGCAGAGCCTTGCAACAAAGGCTCTAAAACTCGTCGTCCTGCATTGCCTCCGTCTGCTCCAAACCTTCCGTGTCCAGAACCGGAATCTGTGTTGGATCCCATTGGTACTCCTCCTCCAGCTCTTGTTGGTTGTTGAACCGGGTCCAGCTGTGATCGGAACTCGTCTCCAAGTTCGGAGGTGGAGCTGAAGCCTTCTTGGGTACCGGTCCTGAACTGCGCAGCATTTGGGCCTGCAACTGTTGGAGCATCTGGGGTGTCAAGGCTGAGTTCTGTGACGGACCTAGATAACAGCAAAGAGGGTCCCCAACCAGTAGAGGAAGGTCCTGATGTTCCCGAAGGGCGACTTGATGCCTTGGTCTTTGCCTTGGGCTTGGCCTTTGGCAAACCGAGCGGTGTCTTGGCCTGGGGGCTTGCTTTGGGTTGTACCACTCGAAGACGTCCATCTTGTAGAAGAGCTCGGAATCCGCACAGGTCGCATATGCGTACCGAGTGACCCGCTGCCCCGTATGAGCAAAGGCCGCTCGGATGTCGGCATTCCTCCGGAGACATCTGGTACTTGTCGAGCTTCATGGAAGATTGCACCATCATGGCTGCCGTCGTGCTCTTTATAGTCACTGCTGTCGAAGGCACCAGAAAAGTGCTGAGTACACGATCCCGGAGATTGTGCCTCAAGCTCGTTGCCGCGTAGCGCAGCACAGACTTGCACACATGGTGTGTGAAAGTCAACACATGGGTCAGCAAAAGATGCCATCGACGCAACCATTGTGGAGGAGCTCGCAGCATCGCCCGGGGGAAGCTGAACCGGATGTTTTTTGCGCTTGGTAGCTCTTGAGCCGCAACTTGAAGTGCCGAAGGTGCCCACACATCAGGAAGAGACTCAGGGTTGACGTCCATCTGACATGGCCATTGTGGCAACACTGAAGGCCATTCATCCAAACGAACTGCCAAGTGACCACAGCTACTTAGATACAGTGGAGATGACGTGTTCAAAGCCCTGTAATGGATCTTCCCTGCAGAAATGTCCGGCACTGCGTCCAACAATGTCAAAGTCTGTCGTGACATCAAAGCTGGTGCATCTGCATCGACACATGAGAAAAACATAACCACAAAATGCTTCCCGAGACCTGAGGGGTATCCAAATCTTTCAGTTGAACTTGACCTCATGCTGGGTCCAAAGCGGAATTGGCACTTCTCTTTGAACGCGACTCGAGGAAGCTCTATGCGACGAACATGGGACTCATGCCACGTTCTTCCAGCTACCCGTCGTTGACAGCCCGTGTCAACGATCACCAAGCATGGTTCCTCCGCATATTGCACCAGCAGCTGTGGTGCTCTGAACAGGGGTGTCCCGCTCATTGATGCATCGCATCGAGAAGTCGAAGTTGAAGACACAGCCAGAACGCTATTGTCCTCGTCATCTCGGAATTTCGGCCGCCACATCTTTGGCTTCGGCTTCGACTTGGCTTTGACTTTCGCAGAAGCAGCAGGCACCGAAACCATGGCTGAACGATTCCAAGAACTACTCGCCCCTGGAGCCTGCACAGAGGCTAAAGTACTTGAACCTGAACCTCTGACCTGCTCTTCTTGGAGTACTTGGGTCTCCACCCCATCTTTTGAGGTTCTGAGGTCCTCACCCTGTTCTTGTTTCGATTCAGCAGG
>VSDK01028329.1:453124-493929 GCA_009767595.1 Symbiodinium kawagutii
CGGCGCACTTGGCTGAGGTGGTACAGCTGCTGGTGCGTGGGGACGCGCCGTTGGAAGTTGCCCCGCACATGGCCGGTGCCGCCCTACATGCTTTGCCCAAACAAGGGGACGATGTGCGGCCAATTGCTGTCGGTGAAACCATCCGCCGGCTAGCTTCAAAGTGCCTCTGCCACGCTGTTCGGGAACCTGCTCAACGGTGGCTATCGCCCTTGCAGCTGGGAGTGGCAGTTTCGCTTGGGGCCGAGGCTGCTGTGCACACTGCCCGGCACTGGTTCCACCGCAATGCCGGGCAGGCCAACAAAGCTTTTTTGACCATTGATTTTGAAAATGCTTTCAACAGCGTGGACCGGGCAGCCATGTTGCGAGAAGTGCGGCTTCGTCTCCCTGGGCTGGCCCCTTATGCTGAGTGGTGTTATGGGCACCATAGCCGCTTGCTGTTTGATGGTTACTTCAGAAGCTGGGGTGCAACAGGGCGATCCTCTTGGGCCGCTTCTGTTCTCCTTGGCGCTTCAACCAGCACTACGGGCCGTGCGCAGCGGACCTCTGGACCAGCAGCCTGAGCTTGCCTTTGCCTACCTGGACGATGTGTGTGTTGCCGGCAGCTTACCACAGGTCCGCACGGCCCTGGGCCGCCTCACTGCCGCGGCCCGTCAGATTGGTTTGGTGCTCAACCCAGGAAAATGCAAGCTTATCACCACGTCTCATGATGGCTTGGTGGACCCACGCAGCTCCCCCGATGGGCTTTCCTTCACTTTGCTCGGAGCGGCCATTGGAAACAGCAGCTTCTGCACCGCACATACAACATCCCAACGGGTTGAAGCCAGCAAGCCGCTTCTGGAAGCTTTAGGGGCTCTGGACGACCCCCACACTGGGTTGTTGCTGCTGCGGGAATGTGCTAGTTTTTGCAGACTAGCTTACACTGCCAGGGTTACGCCCCCAGCCCTCCACACTGCTGCTCTGTCAGCGTTTGATGATGATGTGCGGGCTTGTTTGGAAAGTCTATGCACGGGGCCGCTCCCTGGACAAGCCTGGGCACAAGCTTCGCTGTCTACCAGCATGGGCGGTCTTGGCCTTCGGCATGCTTGCCGCCATGCCACGGCCGGGTTTGTAGCATCCACTATTTCAACAGAAGAGCTTTGCAAAGAACTTGACCCCTACTACACATTGTCCGTGGTGGAGGCTGTGGATGCGTTCAACCGGGAAGTCTTGCCAGGTGACCGCATTCCATCGCCGGTGCCCAGCAATTTGAGCCAGCAAAAATTGTCCCGAGCCCTGGATGCTGCTGCTGTGGACAACTTGAGCACGCCAAGGCCCGGGCAGGAGGCTTACCGTGCTCATTTGCAACTGCTACAACAGCCTGGTGCCGGCGCCTGGTTGCATGCCCCGCCTGCCGAAAACCTTGGATTGCACGTGGCGCCTGCCCTCTTCCGAATTATGGTTTGCCTTCGCTTGCGATTACCCATTGCTTCAGAAGATGTGGCTTGCCCACTCTGTGATGGGGTCGCGGATCGCATGGGCGACCATGCAAGGGCCTGCCCTTGCGGCGGGGATCGCACCAAAAGACATCATCGCCTGCGCTCCATTCTGGCTGCCCGTGCCCAAGCTGGTGGATTAAACCCTGTCGTTGAAAAAGCCGGCCTGCTCCCGCCTTGGCTGGATTCCGGAGGTGCTCCTGAAGATGGTGTGCAAGCTGCTGGGGGAGGCGGCCGACGCCCGGCTGATGTCTGGGTCGGCAGCTGGGGGGCGCATGGCCCGGCGGCTTTTGACTTGGCGGTCACTTCGGGATTGCGCCAAGGGGCTGTGGCTGCTTCCGCAGCAACAGGGGCCCGTGCTGCAGAAGACTATGAAGCTCGCAAGCGGGCTCATTTGCAGACGAGGGTGGGCCCCGGTTGCTATGCAAACTTGGCGGCAGCTGGCGCAGAGCGTAGCCTCCCGTTCTGGTGAAGAGCCCTCGGCGGAACTGAACAGGATTTTGCAGAGCTTGGCCATCAGCCTTCAGCGCGAAAATGCGCGGGCTGTAATGCGGCGCTTGGGCGGGCCTGATGCCCGCCCTGCGACCCTGGCAGACCCTTGAGGGGGAGCAACTGTTGATCATTGGTGCTGAACTCCTGTATGCAAAGTTTCCAGGGAACCCAAAAAGCCCAGAGCTCTGATTGCCGCTCCCTCCCGATACTGTGGCTGTTCTGGCCACGGCGGCTGGGATCTTGGGCGAGATTGAGCAAGCAATTTTCAGCCGAGCCTTTCCCAGAGTTGGCTGCTTCAAGCATTTGGCATCGATGACAGGCTGAGGTTGCAGTACGGTCAACGGCAGACGCTGGCACCACGAGACCCGTCACATTTTTCATTGGGCCTGTAGCTTCTGAAAGAAGGCTTTTGAAGGGCTTGATCAGTCTCACTTCGGCATGCCATCTAACAGGATTGGCATTGAGTTTATTGTCAGGGGATACACCACTGGAGTCATGATCGACGTCTCAAGTTCAAGTGTAATGTCGCCTTATTCACAAGAACATGCAGCTCTGACTGGTGCTGTCTCCTCCAACACCTCTGTAAACTTCATCGCGCCGAATGGTGGTGCTGCCAAGCACGAAGCCCAGCAGCCGACGCGTCCGAAGAATGGCAAACGTTTGATGTCCTGATGTCCTTCATGCTCAGTGCTTAGTGACATGTTAGTGACCTTGTCGTTGAAAAATGATTGTGCCGTTGGTTCTGGTGGGAATCCATCTCATCCTTTCAGCGGTTCCAAAAAAAAAAGTCCATCCTAGACCTTTTGGCCAGGACTATCCAGCTCACACTGAAGACTTATAACTATACTTATAACCACTTATTGTCCAGGCTTCAAGGGGAAAACCTTGGAATTGCTAGAAACTTCAAGGAGAAGAAAAGGGGAATCTGAGCCCAGCTATTGAAGTGCATGCGTGTGTGCGTGCATGTTCGCTCGCACGCGTATGTGCTTCGTGCTTGAGAGTGTATGTGCTTGTGTTTGTGTGTTTGAGGGTGCGTGTGTGTGGGGGTGGGGGGGGTTGTTCTAAGAATCTTGGACCTATGAGATATGTCCTCCCAAATAATGTCCCAGTGATTCAGCTGGAAGTTTTCTCTCCAAGGATCCACATGGAGTGAAGCTCTTGAACCAGCTGCAGTCATGACTTCCACGTGTCCATCGTGCCGCGCTGAAGTTGAGTAGCTCACTCGGTTTCCCTCATGGCATGCTTTTGAACTGCTTATCACTGGGCTTATATTTTTGATGTATAAGTTCATGAGGATGATTATGACCCCCTGGTTCAACTTCCGGCTGGTGAGAATTGAACCTGCACACTAGTGACTAGGTTTCCGGATAACGGCCACTTGCAACATCTCTTAGGAAATATTGAGGTCCCAGAGTCCATTTCTAAATGAATTGTGATACAGTCTACGAGCGGTTTGCTCCATCAACTGCTGAAGTTTGGAACCAATTCTGGTATGAAGTTCGTGTCTCATGAAATCTGTTGATTTGTCTGTCGAGTCTAAGTGCTTCCTTTCTGGTTGACTTGACATCCTTCACAACCCGTTGCTTCGCACCTCGGAGACCCATGGGTGCTCTTTCACCTGCGCGTCAGATCAGCGAAGAAACGATCCAAGGCCCAATTCTTAAGGATGTGCTCAGCCGATCTCGGCCCGAGGTTTGAATGCAGAACAACCCCACTCCCAAGACAGACATCTAACAGAAATTCCGGCCATCAGACAATGCGGTGCGAAGAAAAAGGATCCGGTCACCATTGGTTGTGCTGATGCGAGAATGCTTGCTCGTAAGCGAATAATTTTTGATGATATGTCTCTGAGTATGTCAAAGATTCGATCAGGAGGATGACAGCACTTGCTTAGGCTTTGGCGTACTTGCGTGCTGTTGGATAATCCTTACTGGGCTCTAGTTCAGATTTAAGCGGACCATGACATCCAAGGGAAATGTTCATTCCACCCAGCTCCTGTCATTCCCAAACTGCGAAGGTAGCATCCTATCTCCATGACAAGTGGAGCACCACCTGGGGGTTGAAAAACTTCCTGCCACAGAGCCTCAAGGGCTCCGCGAGTGCTTCCAATTCGATCGTTCTGGCAGCACAGGTCACGGAGATGATGAGGAGCCTATGATCCACTGGGATCCACTGGGGAGGTTTCCAGGATCATCGAGCCCTGTTCTGAAGCAATAAAGCTGAAGGTCAACAGCAGAATAATAGCAACCCTATGATACCCTATGCATGACTATTGTAGCTTCCCCCTTTCAAGCCCATGGTTTAGGAACATTTAGGAACTACCAAAATTCAAGAGAGTGCTTGTTGGTTTTTTGACCTGTCGTACGCCTGGTGCCAAACCACAACAGCTGGTTGTGGGCCCAACATATCCCACTGAGCAACTATAATCATAATATCATATACAGAATTCTACCACCCATGATGATCATGTGGCTTCATTTTCAAGTGTAGCACATTCCAATGACACTGATTCAAGCAATGACTTCATTGTGCTTCAGGGCCGCTCACTCTTTGGCCCACTGCACCAGCTTCCGCGCGCGCTTCACGCGGTGGCCCCATATGACCCCTGTTGGGCCAGTCAGTCGCCCCCGATGAGTCCACGACTCGGCATAGGGGCCTCAAATCCCTGGCAGTGGCTGAGGTGGCGGGTTTTTCTTGCAACAAATCTGCTACTCTTCTCATGCTATGCACCGTGTAGACAATCCGTGTGGGATGTCAAAATCTTCGAAAAAATTGAATCTTGAATTCTGGACGATCGTGTGAGAAATGATTTTGGGCTGATTCAGGGCACCCCACTTGTGGACAACATCATGCCTCAAGATTCATCTGCAGTCATCCCAAGATAGCAGATGAGGCATCAAACACTTCAATGATTATTTTTAGTAGTAGTGCAGACAGGCCAATGGTCTGCCCAAATCTTTAGTTCCTTGTTGCTTTTAGGAGATTCACAAGTAGTGAAAGTTTCTTGGGGAAGTGTTGACCTTGTCATATTTGATGAGATCATTTGAGCATTGGGACATCTCTTTGCCTTGCAGCAGTAAGACATCCACTCACTGCTGTGTCAACCAAACCTGTGACCACCTGGAACCTGCCTGCGGTCGGTTCTGGCTTCCTTTCCAGTGTGACTCCGCAAGAGCCCAGTCGACGACCTGTCAGCGAGAACCCTTGCTGAGGAACGGATCTTCCCAAAATGAGTTGGTTGGCACAGCTGCTTTCTGTGTGTTTAGTGACCTCAGCCTGCAACGCGATTGGAAATTTTTGGGATAGAATGCCAAGTGCCAGGAGGGAGAAAACATTGCAGGTCTTGAAAAACGGTGACAGGTGGCTTAGCTCAAAGGAGTCCAAGGTCCCAACACAATCTGACAGGAACAACGCTGGCCATAGCTCTCCCTTCAACCTCAGAGTCCACTTCGCAATTCAGGAATATCCAGGATAGATCATTCTCTGTGATGTACGCCTTCAACAAAGCAATCGCGACCACGACGACCGTCACCAGCTGTTGTCCCCACCGAGAGATCGACCCTCTGGGCATAGGAGCTGGCACGGGGGCACCGTTGTGCCAAGCGGTCACCTCTGAAGTCTCTGGGATTCTCAGGGACCCATGTGACACACCAAATCACGGTGAGGTGTCACTCGCAATTCCTCCTGTTGCCATATGTTGCCCCAAATTCTCGCTTGTAAACACAAGGGTCACATACTTTGCTTTGACGCTGGTGATTTTGCAATTGAAGGAACTCGAGTGAGGAATCCCCTCAGCCATCATTCTTGTCTTTTCTTGTCTGCGATCACCTGGGTTTCTTGCGGACACTGGAAAGGTTGCTTGGTTGCAAGCAATGCCAATGACCTGACGTGCCACCACCAGCTTTCACCCAGTCACATGCCCAGCAGTAAAACACCAGCTAGCCTTGTCATAGGAGGTATGTACTGACTACTTGGAATATCTTCTTCCCAACCTTCGGTACTTGGCAAGTCAAATTCTCCCTAAAGTTGCCAAGGCAAAAATGCGACTGGATGTGAGCAAACAACTGATCACCATTGATACACGGATGACCTGATGGAAGCTATCTCAATATGATCCAATGGGATCTATCCCAATTGGATCCCATATACTCTTATACCCAGTACATGTATCATATATGTAAATTAGATGTATGTATATGTCTATGAAAGTGGTTTCTTCAATGTTTCAAACAATGACGCCAGAAGCACGTCTCCCACTTTCAGCGGTTCACTGGTTCCAAACCTTGGTGGCTTGTGGCAGGGGCTCAGTCACAGAAATCATGGGCTTCATAGGACAACGTTCACATGGGAATCAGTGAAGTACGAATTCCAAAGGTCGATGATTCTATGTACTTTCTTCATCTTTCTTCCCAGTGACAATAGAAAACTTCTACTCTGGAGCTACTCCAAGCATCATATCCAGTGGGTGGTGAACTGAAGATATCACTGAGCTCTCAGACTGAACTCCGAAGCTTCTGGCTGTAGCACCCAACCTCAGCGGAGCAGCACATTCTGCTTGGCCAATGGTGACCCACCACGGGGCCGGGCCGTTGCTGCAGGTGGTCGTCGGGTCCTGGCAGAGCAGCTCACATCTGCAAGCTATGGTGCCATGGTGCCATGATGCCATGGTGCCATGGTGCCATGGTGCCATGGTGCCATGGTACCCTGCCCAAGGTGCCCACGGCAGTCCTTGTGCTGCGACACCAGCTAGAAGCAACGTCCCGATTTGCTGACCCACCTGTAGTTTTGACAAAGGAAATGGAATAGCTGATGGTTCTGCTGATGGTTCCGCTGATCTCTGCAATCACTGCAGCCTGATTTTGATGCCAAGATGGGCTCTGAATTCTCTGAATTCTCAAAGGGCTCTCCGATTATCCCTAGAAAATCCTGGAAATCCTGCCATGTGAGGCATCTTGCAACTGTGCCGTTTCACAGCGACCGCCTCCACAACGTGCACTTCCCAGTAGGCGCGGTCCTAGCAGAATGCACGAATGCGAGTGAGACCTACCAAATTGATTCTCAAAGGCATTTTTGCACGTCGATAAACAAGAACAACGACGACGACGGCGGCGAAGACGACAGCAGCAGCAGCAGCAGCAACAACAACAACAACAACAACAACAACAACAACAAGAACAAGAACAATTGCGAAGCTGTTCAAACCACCCAAGTAGACACTCGACTTGTTGACTTTGTCAAATTCCACCAGAAACCTGCTTGCCTCCTACATTTTCAGTTTATCAATGTTGATCTTTAAAGACATACATAAATACATATGTGTTTGCAACCTAGGATAGTTCCAGCTTCTATTAGATGCACAAGAATTGATAAGCACTTTGGAGTTTGCTTGGCCTCAAGATTCTACGACTTTGGTCATTTTTCATCCATTGTTTTCACCCACTGAGGACACAATCATGGCTACCCCAGTTGCTTGTGTAGATGAAACCCCTGGCTAAACCAAACAGCTAATACTGCATATACGCATAGAAATCCAACATTATACAGCTACATAACACATCCTACTACCACCACTACAAGAACCACCCACCAACAACGAACAAGCAACAACCAACGGCGACAACGACAACGACCCCACTACGACACGCGCTTAACTGGCCACTGCTCCTGCACCAAGGGAACCGATGCCAAGCAGCGACCAGAACCTACCAGATGCAGTGGCTGTTGGTGGATGGTGAGGTGACATGGACGGTTGGTGACATCGCAGAGTCTCAGTATCACTCAAAGGGGGGAAATGGTCAGTATCCAGTAAGCTTTTCGCTCTTCTATGCTCTTCGGAAGTTGAAAGAACTTTGGAAAAGTGGGTGGTTGCCAGTTTCAGATCTAGAGCAGGGCTATTCCGAGGCTTTCGGGTAGGGTGTGCTGTGATCAGCGAACCAAGTGAGCAAATTAGGTTTGCTTAAAGTACACAAAAATCTTGAAAGAGAAAGTTGGAGCCCCAAGATCTGTGATCTGAGACGCTAGGTCTTGACTAAGGAGGAGCTCTTTTGTTTTGAGGACCCGAGAAACAGCTTGATCTGGGCACATCTGTAGAAGTTTAAGGTCGGAGGGAGCGATGCCATGAAGGGATGTCCAAAGGGGACTTTGTGTTGCTGTAAATCTCAACACCTCTACTGTCAATACAGATTCAGCATATTTCAACATTCAGCAAATGATTGGATCCGCCGCCACTGCCATCACCACCAGGGTGAAGTTCACCTTCACAAGATCCGACAGCGAACTTCGCACATCCGGAGAATCGCAGTGCAACTCACACGACAAGACAGTCCAGCGTGCTGTCTTCACGAAGCACGCTGCCACGGCTGTGTCACGGCGCTGCGCTTTCACTACCGTGGCCAGGCTGCACCTGGCACCTCTCAACCCAAGATCGAAACTGCCAAAGTATCACTGAACAGGACAGCATAGGACAGCAGTGAGCTGGTTGCCATGACCTTTAGTACAAAAGCGTCATGCAACAAAGTCAGACATCTAACAGTCAAGCAGTCTACTCACAGAGGGCACTCCCAACCTATGATTTGAACACCCCACGGGGTGGGAAGGTCAGCCTGAAGCAATGGGCGCCAAACAAGTACCATCGTTACAACATCACCAGCCAAGATCAAAAAGATTCAGAAATAAACATGAAAGCTTTCGATGTGCATCATTTCTCTGAGCTCCAAAGGCTAGAATCGAAACGTTTGGAATTCCCAAAAGGCATCACAAGTGTTCATCTATGGTTTGCAGGGAAGTAGGAAGCGGATGCCTAGCATCTCGTCATATGCCTGGTTGAAAGGCAGGCGCGGATTACATGAGTTCCACTACGTCGTAGCCCGAGGCTTTAGTTTTCAAGCTAGTTCTGAAAGTACCAAAAGCTGCTGAATTGAACGCAGTGAAGCCAATGCAACAACTGTATTCTCTGCTATCTTTAGTAACCTATGGAGCTCACAGAACAACTGAAGCAAAAGAGCAAAGATGAAAAGCATCAAACTGCAAGCAGAATCCACAGCAACTCCTATGCAGCAAAGAAAATGATCACGTCCTGGGCCAAGCCCGTCGTGCTTCCTGCTAGAGCAAGATGGATACGAAACAACACAGGTGCACGAAAGGACAGGTTCAAGAAGCAGAAAGCATCCGAGCTCAAAAGATGAGGCGCACTGCTTGAAAAGATGGCACAGGTACAATCAAATACAGTATTACCCTAGGCCGCCCCTGCCAGCATCTGCCAGCAATCCGGCGCCGCATGTGGCTATGGATCTTGTGTCTATCCTGTTGAGCTGTCAGAGATTCGCCGCTGGTGCCAAGTGAGGAGACACAAGTTGTAAAAGTATTTCTTTTGAAAAACAGTACATCACAAGAAGCCACTTCACAGATGTTCACAGCGTGAAATCGCAAGGCAGCTCTGGAGAGAAATGATCATCTAAGCAGCCTTTCACAATGCAAGGGTGACAAATGTGCCAATGAAAAATACCACTCCCTGGCATCTTCGTGCGAATCTCAGAGCTGGAACGAGCACACAGCAGAATCACAGCGGCACACAGCACATCACACCAGGCTTTCCCCTCAACTAGTCCCATGCTGCAGTGCTCCAGGGTTACCGACCCACAAGTCCCTACTTTGGGGAGACCCGATTTATCCCTATTTGGTGGGAAAGCCAGAAGAGCTTCTAATGCCAAGACAGCAGAATGACACAGCGTACACAGTAAATCAATCAACTTCACACAGCCAAGAAACAGCTTCCACACAGCGGCACAGTCATACACAGTCACACAATCATATACACAATCATGCACAGTGATGCACAGCACCTGCCTGACTTATTTTTCCTCGTTCTGGGGATAGAATCTGGGAAATTTCAATCATGACCTGGTAGTCATTGTGCCCAATCCAGCGAGCTACTGTACTTTGAAATTGTCAGTGCTGATGTCACAGCCAGGCGCTGCCAACCTCCCCACGGCCTAAGATCTTCGCACCGCTGCTTAGCCATCGCGTCACAACGGCGTCGTGGGGACAGGCGCTCCAACATCTCTGGTGCACAGTCGAAACATGGCACCGTGGCACCCCAGAACCGCGGGCCATGACCCTTCTGCGCCTCGGATTCGTAGGCCTTGGATCTGAAGCCTCGCAGAGGAAATTCCCAGGAATAAAACCAGCGGCTGCAGAGTTACGGATGGTTACTGTTACAGGGGACGGTCAACCTTGTATTTACAGGGGATGGTATTAGACTGACTATGACCATCCTGTTACAGGCTTTGAATTTGTAAAGGATTGTCATAGTCAGTCCAGAATTCTCTTTGCCATGTTTTTCGCGGCACTACCAACTCTATTGGGTGTTTGCAGTGCTGCAAATTCTGGTTGCAGTAGCCACTCCCAAATGTCAATACACAAACTATACACATGAGTACTTTGTCCTCTGATGATACTGTATCTGGATCGTATCTATGACCCAAATCATACCATATGCTTGATAAATCATAATCATATACAAATTGTACATCAATCAATGCATTTACTGGTGCGTTTATGTAATTTCTGACGCATTTTGTGCATCTTATGCTCTGTCTATTTCCAAGCGAATGCTTCTCCTTGGAGATTCCTGGAATCCGCGGATCAGCTCAGCCCCTGGCTCCGGGGCATGGCTGCCAATACCAACAGCTCCGGGCCTGACGCCGCTGATATCAATATGGGGGTCTCAAGCCAGTTTGGGGACCCAAGAAATGGTTGGTTTATGTTGCTTTATTCATGGTTAATGGTTAGCAATAGGGCTGGGGGACGGCTGGACCGGAAGTGGGAAGGCTAGTAATGAGGTATATATTTGAGGGATATGCCAACTATAAAGGTTGGTTCATTACTATGAATGATTCATATAAAGGATGATTTGGGGACACCCCTACGAGCTCTAGCTATGGAGAAGCCACCATTTAGATGGGCGTGTACGAGCTGATAGTCATATTGATCTTCCAAATTGACGATACATGAGAGGGAGAGACATAGTTCAGCCAGTCAATGTACGAATTTGCTTCAATACGGTGAGCCAATGATGTTGCTTTGTTGATTGATAGCACAATATCCAGCACCTTATGCTCATCGACTCATTGCCAAAGATGTACCTTCAAAATACCATGAATGAATTAAATCGGCGATTCTCCATCAACCACCATCAATGATCAACCCTTCATCAATCATCAATCAACTCCATCAATCAAATCCATTAGTTCCCCACATTAACCACAATTCACCTAATCAACCACCATTCAACCACCAATCAACCACCAATCAACCACTGACTAAAGATTCCAAAAGCTCACAGCTTCCAGCTTCGGCTCTCGTCGGCCTCAGGGGCTTGATGCCACCAGCGCTGGCGCTGCCAGTGCTGGCAGTCCTGCCTTTGGAGCTCTGCACCTGCCGAGACGGCTCCACCGGTGGCGCCCAAAAGGGTCGCTTTCGCAAACGAAGGATCTACCGAGGTAGCGAAGTATCTACCTGACTCATCCTGACTCTATGTGCAGCAAATGATCCATTTATTTTTCTATCTACCTATATATCATTGCCAACCATTTGCCAACCATGCCCTATCGTTGTTGCTTTCAGGAACTGGTGTTTTTTTGGATGTCCAAGGTGTGGCCAGTCCCTGGTTTTCACCGCTAGGCGAAGCAGGTGGCCTTTGCATCACCAGTGGACCTGCCACCGCGGCTGGGGGTCCTATCTGCTGCCTCTTGGGGAAACCGTTGCGGATGATTCATGGCATACAGCATTTCTTGGGTGGCATTATTCTTGGGTGGCAATGATTCATTGAAAATCATGATACTTGGGAAACCATTGTGGAAACATTGTTGAAATGACTGCTTTGACCATGATTAAAGATGTTTTGGCGTTTTGCACTCTTGAAATGTACTGAGATTGTTGGCTCACCATGGTCCCGTGAAAACCATGGTTTATCCAGCATTAACACTTAAGGGTGATCGCAATTGACTCGCAATTGACACGTGATAGAATCACTTATTTGCTATCGAAATGCTTGTTTGAGGATCCTCGTTGAATGCAGCAGGAGACATGACTTCGGACTAGGGGAATATGATGGTTTCTTGAAATAGGGGTACCCAAAAAATGGATGGTTTATCACTATAACCGGTTGAGAGTAGATCATTTGGGGTCCCTATGAATTGAGAAACCCAAATACTCCATCACATTAGACTGAAATAGGGGCACTCCCATATCTTGACAAACTAGACATAGTCCTATTTTGAGAAACATCCGACATCTTGACAACCAGTTGCACTGAGCATCGGACGCGGGTCCATCGCTCTTGGGCACGGGAGCCTAGAGCCAGCTGCTTCAAGCTGCCGATGATTCCAGGGAGCTGTGAATAAATACAAGGTGCTCCCAACCAATTGCGCTTAATTGTGGTTAATTGTGGTTAATCATTGATTAATTGTGGCTATTCATAGTTAATTATGGTTAATTGTGGCTACCTATGGTTGATTAACCACAGCCAACCACCAGTTAACCACAATTGCCACCAAAGTTTCTGTGGGGAAGATTGGGAACGACGCCAATGATGACAAGTATGGCTCTGTAGTGGGATGTTGAACCAAGTCCTCCCAAGAACATCCAAGAACCGCAAACTGTTGCAAGGGGTCTGCTTGAGCCCGAGATCTTGTAGCAGCTTAGTGAGCGTCCTTTAGTGCGAGACATTTTCCACTGGTGGTGAGTTTACTACATTGGGCACTTGGCAAGGTCTCTCAGATCTGGCCTCCTCATCTGCCGGTGGTGGAGCACTAGATCCTAGGAACATTTGAGTGAAGAGCAACTTGACACAGCTGAAGTGGCGCTTCTGACCTTTGGACCTAGTTGGCTTCGAGAGTACTGATAAGAGCAATCTAGACTGAGATCTGCTACGGCTCTAGCCTGCCATCTTTGCTGAGACTGACCCAGGGCATCCCTGAGAAAAAAACAGAGGCGCCCAGCCAGTGCATTCGCAGCCCACATCACGCGGCAATTCCTTGGTTGATGGACAGGTGATGTGAAGCAAGCAGCTGTGTTGGCTCAGAAAAAAGATCTGTCATTAAGTTGATATGATCAGTAGATATCAGTTGATAGTTCCCCCTCAGATTTGCTTTGCCATCACTTGACAGAGCAACCGTATTTTGATGACACATCGAAGAAATGGGACCAAAAGAAGAATCGATTTGAGGCGCCGACGAAGAATGGTGCCCACATGACTCATGTGGAAGGCACAGGCCCCAAGGTCATGCCCAAGCCACTCAGCAGCAGTTTAAGTAAGCACACCTATGGTATCCAATGGTATCCTATGGTATCCTATGGTATCCTATGGTTGGCCTATGGTTGGCCTATGGTTGGCCTATCCTATCCTATGTTTGATGGTTGCTATTGTGTCTGCAGAGGGGAGTGATCACCTTCAAGGGTGAGATCTGCTGCCGGTACCTATCTTCACAACAACATGAGATTGCCTACCCAAAGCCTTCAAATCTAATCTTTGGGCAAATGCCAGGGATGGATTGCGGTATGCCAAGCCATATCTAATCCAAAGCTTATGATATGTTCTATCTGCCATTACATCATTACACACTGTTTATCCCTGCCCTTTGTAATTTCAAAAGGTGTCTTGCAAGGTGCTCTATCGAAGTCAAGAGTTCCATGACTCTTGGGGCTCAATGTGCGCTGACTCATCGGCTGAAACGTGCCAAACATCGCAAGCCGCGCATGCTGTCTCCGCAATGCAAAAGCTCGAGCCAGGACAAAGTATCAACGCTTTGGCAACCATGTTCCATCCCAGGAAGGCGATTAAGAGCTCTGACAAGGTTTGATGCATTCTTGTACCAGGCTTGAAATCAATTGTCAGGTTGTCTTCTCTGACCAACTTCAGACTGTTTGGAGTGTAACATTGCACTGAGATGCTGCGAGATGTGAGTATGGCTCAAACATGTCAGGTGGTCTGGCTCAGGTTGTAGCAAGCCTCAATGTATGGGCCCCTTGAGCATCTTGTGATGGTGCGGGTGCTTGTGGCCGAAGCTATATCTGACATCTAAGAGTTCACTCGATACATGAGGCTGTTGCCGAACCTAATCTTTCAGAAGTCTTGGAAGGGTCCAAATGGCCATAAATTGAACTCTGGCGCTAATATTCCATCAATTTGCTGTGTAAGGCTCGACATCGCGGACCAACAAGAATCCATATACAATGGGACCCCAGAAGATCTCCAATGCGACCCCCAAGAGAGGCCCTCCAAACGCTGCAGGTTAATACACCATGGGCCGAGTGATCAGGGCCCATCACCAGGGCACAGCTGGGCCGTCCGCACCAGAGAGCATGTCTTGCGCGTCTGGATTTATCCAGGGCCTTGGTTGCTCCAAGGTCTTCATACCAGGACAGGGAGACTGCTTCCACGGCTGCAGGCATCTCACAATTTGAAACATCGAATCTAAACATATAAATCGAATTCAATCCATGTATGAATTACATAAATAGTCACATAAATAAACACATACAAAAAACTGCTCTCTGATCTCTTTCTTCACATCTTCAGCAACTCGGAGACGGACGGAAACTGAACGGGTTCACCCTTCACTCTCTTCTGGATCATGACCTCCCATCAACATGTCAACAGGTACACTGCACGGCCATGTCTTGACAGCTCGTTGCTACTGCTGAAGTCAAGGCAGGCCACACTGCGCGGAGATCCATACATGAAGACCATTGCATTGACCGTAGAATTGACCAATTCACCCATCACCGAACATATCCAAGCCCATCCCCATCAAGTCCCTGTCTCTGACCTATGTTGACCCATGCTTACGTATGTTTACCTATGTTTCCCTATGTTTGCCTATGTTGACTTGCCTCAAACTAACTGCACAAACAGATTCGCTTTAGCTTAGGCCACTTGTAGCTATGAACCCAGGGGTTTCTGGGCTGAGTCCTGATATCTGCGGGGGCTCCACCTTGTAGTCACCCTCGTAATGAGGAAGTGATCCAGTCAGAAGGCAGTACAGAAGGCCTTAGGCATTGAGCTGCTGCTGCTGTTGTAAGCAGCAGCTCGGCCATTTCGCCTCTCATCTGCTGCAGGTTTTAGGAGACTAGAAATTCCTCTACCCAATGCATCCTGATGCGCTAAGATGCACTAAGATGCACTCAGTATGACTCTACCAGCATCCTGGAATCAGCGAAGTCTGCAGCACGGCAATCTGCAACCTCTCCATCCTTGGATTCAAACATTTCAACCCCCACTTGGGACTCCCTGGGGCTCCCAGCAACCCAAGCAGTAGTAGTCCAGCGGCAAGCCATGACCCTGCCGGGCCACCATCTCTGGACTGAGATAGCCCGCGGTACCCACCTTGGCTTAGACCGCAGTGGAACCGCTGCAGCATGCGTTGTACGCGATGGATCACCCTAAGGAGTTCTGGAACTTGACACTGAGATTGCTGAAATTGATTAACATTTGATTTTTTGTACGATTGGATGCAGTCGGGAAATGACAACTGCAATCCCTAATCGGATCACGAATCCTACATGACACTATCGACTCTTGACCAACACACTGGGGATCTTTGAGTGTGCTACGAAGGATGTGAAGAGGGCAGAAGGCGTGAGATTGTCCTGGCGATGGCAAGACTATCTGGTCGCCTTCTGAGGAAACTGGCCAAGCAAGCGTGCATTCTTACAACTTTCGGTTCTCACCTTGGTTCGTAACCGCTGGGAAGATATCAAACAAGTGCCAGGTCTGGCATGCATGACTTATGAACATATCATGATCGGGCCACTGTCCTTGGAGAGACCAAAGTCTGTCAAACGTATGTGCCCTTCCTGGGCATGGCGCAAAAAGAAGGTTGCACAGAGGCAAAGTCGATAGTGATAGTGGTCGATAATGGTTAGGAATGGTGAGCAACCAGCACTTCGCAATGGTTTGCGGTGGTCAAAAACAGGGACAATGACCAAGAAAAACGAATACGGACTGACTGATTGTCCCAGGACGGATCATACAATATCATCGAATCCCAATCCCTTAATTTCCCATCCTAGAATCACAACCTCAATGAGAACCATCAGATTTGCAGAGAGTGTGAAACCAACCAAAACTGTGTTGGCCAGCCAAGCTTCATCATCCAACAAGCAATTTTCCGGCTTGAGGTCCCGGTAAAGCACCTGCAGACGAAACCATGAAGCATGGAGGCCCTGGATTCTGAGTGGAAAGTTACAATCATCAAAGAAGGAGATCAAATACATCATCATATTAGACAGAAATGTTCTGACCTCACCTGCTGTGAGTGAAGGTACTCCAGACCAAGCAAGATCTCAGAAAAATAGAATTTGCCATCAGGTTCCTGTCACAAGGCAAGGGGAAGGTCGATTGAAAACGTTTCACTGGAATCAAAGGATTTCGTGGGAATCCGAACAAGGGACAACCATGCAGGGTTCACAACCAGTATGCAATAGTTGCTCTTTACAACGCTGGGTTTATCTCATTCCTTTTAATTACGAGCTTTCCAGATTTCAGATCCTAATGAGACCGGCAATGTCTTGCATTGCACACGGAAGTTCGCCACAGGTAGACTACTGGTCCAAGAATTACTCATCATGTAGCAAAATACTACATGGTGCGTGACCACCCATAAGGTATCTCGAGCAGCAATTCACTGAGTTTTCAGTCTATACCTCGCACATTCAACCCATTCAAGAAATGAATTCACTGGCAAATCTGATGTTTGTCGGTTTTGGTTTTGTGCTAACTTGTTTGAGTAGTTGCAGCCTGTCAAGTCTTATCTACAAGGCTGTCAACCTCGTCGCTCTGGATGAATCTCACCTGTGGGGAGATTACATGGGTACATTCCTCGAACATCAAAACCTGTAAACTCGAAAGGCGTTTGCTTGGAGTTTTCTTGTGGTCAACCTGTATTGATCTTCCATTTTCCAACAAAAGCTCACCAGGAATTCACATGCCACTGATGTCCTCAAAGCGGCCCCGGTGAAGCATATGGAAGAACAGCTCACCGCCGCCACAAAAGTCCAACACCTTTGAGCCAGCTGTGCTGTGAACCCCGTTGAAAACAAACTGTGATGTTTCGCTGAATGAAAAGTCACAATTCGTTGGTAGATCATCTAGATCACTATGTTGAAAACATAGAGTGTCTCCAATTTGTCTTCAAATTATGGAGGGCCATATGTAGATGTTGCACCGAAGTGATGAAGCAAGTAAACATCTAGCGGATCGCTCAACTCGTTTGCTGCCCTCACAAGTTACAACACCTCGCCACACTACTCTCATAATTGTTGCAATCGCTGCCATCAGCAAATGCTTGGCGGAATCTTCTGATGTCATCACTTCACAGAACCTGTTGTCAAAATCTTGTAACGAAAGCCTTAGATAGCCTTGAAAGAGTTTGTAGGTGCTCTTCAACATGCTGACAGCAACTACAACCGGCTTGGCTCCAGACTAAGAACAAATGGGTTGTCGTTTGAAAGGCCCAATGCAAGGAAACCACAAAGGGATGCCTCAGCGAAGATGGTCGGAATTCTGCTCCCCCGACGGAATCCAGCGTGCACCACCGCAGAAGACGGGGCCATTGAGAATCACACCAGCAGCAGCAGCATCATCATCATCATCACCACCACCACCACCACCAGCATCATCGTCATCATCATCATCATCATCATCATCATCATCATCATCATCATCATCTTCATCATCATCATCATCATCATCATCATCATCATCACCATTGCTAACCATTCTTCTATACTCCATTGTCGGTCATCGTCCCGTGAATAAAACTGATGATCTGAGCTTCGCGCTGCAGTTTGGCCAAAATGCGTTTTTCGGTGATGACCTGGGGGGATCTGGTTGGCCACTGAGTTAGTTCATGGGAAAATCTACACAGGAAATCCTTGTTTTAACAACCAACGCAGTAGCCAAACAGATTTTTCCTGGCCAAAAAACATGGGAAATCCCACTGATCTGTTTTAACAACCCTTTGTACAGGAATTTCCCAGGTTTTCCCGGCATTTCTGGGAACATGGGATGCTCCTGGAATGGTTCACTGGGGTAGGCAAATGCTGATCCTGCTGATGCTTCCATGTGCCATCACAATGCCCAACACAGCTTCTTTTTGATGTTTTTTGGGCACGTCCAAAATGAGGTCACCTTCTTCACCACCCGTGATAAACTATGTCTTCAAAAATCACTTTCTAAATGGGTCAATTCTTTGCAAGCGCACGTAATGCAACCATTTGTGCTGGAGAAATTATTGTTGGAGAAATTATTGTAACTTCCTTTCTTCGAGACCGGGTTTTGTGGACTATCTATTTTGTCACATTTGAAAAACCCGTGAGGTCTTGTCCCAAAAGGTAAGCAAGTCAGTACAAATGTTAGTTGCGAGTCAAAATCTATTCAATCAATTAGTTGGCTGGGACAGCCGACTACCCTTTTTTTGGAGCATGGTCCATGTTGCTTTACCGTTTCCACATATTGATCAGTTGGCACTCCTGGCACTTCCCTGGGCGGCAAAATCGCACTATACTCGCTGCTTGCTTGCTCAGTTGGTTCGCTTATCGGTGGCCATGGATCACCAACCATATCCATATGGCCAACCATAACCAACCATCATTTAAGACCAAACTTTCTGGTCATCCTGGGTCATCCCTTGTCATCCCATGTCATTCCAACCAGCACCATAGCTGCTCGGTTAGCACCCACTGCCACGCCGCACACCGTGAACCCGCGACCCGTTGGAGACGTTGCTCTTGCTGGAAGAGGCGCTCCTGTTGGTGAAATTCACATTGATCAGTGGATGTTTTTCAATTGTCGATTGATAAAGTGTGTATTGATTCAGGTATGTATATGTGTATTATGCTGTAAATTTATACAATTATCGTATTGATGCATTTTGGGTGGTGAATGAGTACCTGCAGTTTTGATGACATACCATCAAGCTGTTGACAACCACACTCGCTGGTTTTTCAGCAGCAAACCATAGCCTTGAGCGTGCCCCTGCTCTCAAAGTTACCACAATCAGTTGCAACCCGGGTCGCGGCGATGGGATTGGCCAAACATTTCAATTCAGACTATCTCTAAGTCAGTTCCGAAACAAAGACTACTCGGCAAAACAAATTTTGGTCCAATCAAGGGAGTGGGAAACTCACAGGGTCGGCCCAAAGTGCACAACTCCTGCCTTACTCATGACCTTCACCGCACGATATTGGCCGCTGGGTTTATGTCTTGCCTGGTCAGCAGGTGGCCACCCAAATGCTGCACATGGGTGGAAAGATAAACCATGCATGTTTGAACACGTAGGCCACATAGGCCGCGTACGACTGACCACCTCTTTGTCGACAAGTCCTTTGCTTTGGATAAGGCATAGATAACCCATGCAAAGCCAGCCAAATAAGGAAAACAAAAAATCGTTCATACTTGTTATGACATCCGGAGCCACTTGACACTGAAAGCCACCACCCACCCCTCAGCTGGAGCTTTTTGAATGGTCGGCGTTCACTGTGTCATCCTTGCGCTGGAGGCCATGCAGCATGCCACTTAAAGTTGCTGGCTGCTTCCTCGCAGATCCATCCTCACCACTATTGGGTTGGGATGGGTGGGAAAACGAAACATGGTGCCACTGGGGTGCTTGAGCCAAAATGGCACCCCAGTGGCACCTGTCATGTCACTCAAGAAAACTTCCATTCTTCCAGTTTTCTTTTCACGACATCCGGAGCCACTTGACACTGAAAGCCACCACCCACCCCTCAGCTGGAGCTTTTTGAATGGTCGGCGTTCACTGTGTCATCCTTGCGCTGGAGGCCATGCAGCATGCCACTTAAAGTTGCTGGCTGCTTCCTCGCAGATCCATCCTCCTTGCTCTGCGCGAGGTTCACGCACTTGCTGCAAGTTGCCATCGTTTCCTCGTCATCCACAAAGAGGTAGTCTGCTGTGTGGAAATGCCATCCGCACAGAGTTCTCCACGTCACTGCTGGCGTGCACGATCTGGTGCGATGCGTGTGATGGATGACTCCTTGTTTCACGGACTTCACTTTGTGGGGTATGTAGTTGGCCGCCAAGTAGACCTTTGACTGCAGGATGGCGACGTCTGACTTCAAACAATCCATCCCTTCCTTCGTGCCCTTCTTGAAGGCGGAGACTTCCTTCTGAAGCGCTTTCACCACTGCTTGAGTCACGGTGATCGACTCGACGTCTTTGCTCTTGTCTTGCGCCGAAGTTTCGACAACCACCATCTTTGTTGGTTGGGCACGCTCTTGTTGGTGGTCGTCGTTGAAGCTCTTGATGAATGCAGTGCTATTGTTGACTGCCATTGATTGCAATGCTTCCTGCGCGTAGTCCATGATGACGTTGCTTTTCCACCTGCCCAAGTATCCGACTTGGGGAATGCTCCAGCCACGTCGAATGTATTGTAAAGCTCCCGACCTTCTCGTCGAATGGCCTGAAACCTTCGTGCCGAAGAGGAGTTGCCAGTCTCTGACGATCTGAGCTTTGGTGGCTGGTCTGTTCTTGTGTGATACTGCGAGACGTCCCCCCGGGTGTCCTTGGAGTATGGCGTTGTGTGTGAGGGCTTCCATCACAGCGTAGGGGCACCTGAGGTCGCAGCAGTCCTCGCACACACATTGTAAGGTTCTCGAAATGGTGTTGCCCTCCTGATCCGTCTTCGACACATCCCATGTGAGTGTTACCACTCGTTCCTTCTGGTTGGTCCAAACGTTCTCCGTCTTCAGGGCGGCAATCTCGATCTCCCTCATCATCCAATGAACTCCGCAAGCAAACAGAAGGTGCGATGCTCGAACCCTCATGCCCTTGTTGTCGTCGGCCAGCAAGGACCCTTTGCTCCAGGACTGTTCTGGTACTTCCACAGCTTTCTTGGGTGGGCCCGCTCCCCTTTTGGAAGCGTTCATACAAAGTTTGTAGTGCCGGTCCAGTAGGTGATTCCATTCGTGTCCTTCTTCGATGTGAGCTATCTTCGCCTCCGCGATGTAGGTGTGTCCTGAGCGGTAACCGGCTTCTTTGAGTGCTCCTGCTAACAGTTTGAGTTTCTGGACTGTGAGAGGGAGCGCTGCTGTGCCCGTGGCTTCCAAAATCCGTTTGAAAGCTCTCTGTTTCGCTGCTTTTGCGGCCTTGGAGGAGTTGGCATAAAAGGACTCTTCAACCTTCGTCACCAGGTCCTTGGCTGTGCGCTGTGACTTCACCATGGCGAGGGCTCGACTGATGGAAGCTTTCCTCTTGTTCGCTGCTGGGGTTGTCGTCTCCTTGAGTTTCCTGTCGTTTGGCAACTCCTTCGGCTTCGTGGCTTTCTGTGGGGAAGCTTTCGAAATGAGTTCGTCTCCCTTCGTGCCCTTGAAGTTCAGAGTGGGGAACAAGTTGAATCCCGAAGTCGGAGATCTCTGTGGGATGAGCATTTTCCACCAAGGGCTCGATGGAGGTTTCCGTTGCAAACGAGGGCTCCCTGGCGGTGTTTGCTTTTCATCCTCTTCCACGTCGATGATGTCTGTACCTTTCCTTACTCGGGTGTGAGATCCATTGGAACTGAGATCCCATTCACCCTTGACTTCTTCTTTCGGGATTTTCTCTTCTGTTTCCATGGCATCTGGGAGGTCGAAGTCTGGGAACTGGTTGGCTTCGCCCTTCGTGCCCTTGAACTTGTCCAGGAACGATAGTGGAGGGGATGGAGGGAATTTCGGTTTCAATCCACCCAAAGGAAAGCGTCCTCTCCTGCTAACTGGTGTTCCCTCCACACCCCTGGCCTCCTTGTTACGAATGTCGCCAAATTCACCTGCTCTTGGGGTAACCGCGACAACTGGGAAGTCGGGCTGTTTGATGAAGCTGCAGAGCGTTGGTGCTTGGGGCGAGGTGGTGGCGATGAAACTGCCACGACCGGAGTGTGCCAAGGTTTGAGCCAGGACAGAGCGCAGCACAGGATTACCGTGCACAGGAGAGCTGTCAGGAAGTTCGTCTGGCTCCATGGCGAGGAGTAGGAGCCTTCCGGCACCACGAGGTGGGGAACGGTGGCTACCACTAGCTCCATGTTGATCTAAGAAATGGCTGCAGCATACATGTGTTATTCCTTAAACTCACCGGCCATTGGAACAGCGTGACAGCTCCCATTGGCCAGCAAGAACCGCTAACCTTTTCCTTCCTCAAATTTTGGGTAGTGCACGCCCTATGCGTGTGGAGAATTTGGTGGCAGCCAGATTTGGCCGCCACGGCTGCACTCACTTCCGGAGGCTAGCCCAAGCACTTTCAGCTGCACCACTGGCTGCCCATAGATCCGGGGCTGCCTGTGGGGTAGGGAGGTGGTAGTAGTTGCCCTCCCGTTTCGCTGGGGTGCTGATGGTGATCCCTTCCAGATCTTGTGGGCGTGCTTGAGTGGTCCACTTGCTTGGCCTGGAGAGGTAGTCGGCGACGGTGTTGGCGGTGCCGGGGATGTGCGTGGCTTTGACGGTCTCCAAACCCGTCTGCTCGCACTGGACCGCCAGTTCTCCCCCCAGGAAGTTGATGGCTGGGGTGGAATGGCCCAACCTCTGGGTCAACGCCAACGCCACCACTGAGTCGGACTGCACCTCGAGGACCACTTGGCAACTGGCCAGCTCTTTGTTCCAGTGCTTCACCGCCACGATCACCGCCAAGGTCTCCAGGGTGCCCTGAGAGCTCGATTCACCCAGTGCGAAGTTCAGGGTGGCAGCATCCAGCGCTGTCACCTTCGATGAAAAGGCTCGGATGATTTTGTTGTTCACCAACAGGATTGCTCCGAGCCCTTCTGGGCTGGCGTCCGTGATGATCTTGGCCTGCGGGTACTGCTTGATGTTCAGCTTGAACTTGCGTGAAGGTTTCTCCATCGCCACCTCGAGGTACTTCACCATCCACAAACGCGCTTGCTCCAGTTGCTTCACGGGGAAGAGGTGGTCCTTGTTTCTGTTGTCGACCCGCTGTCCTCGACGGGTGGCTTCCGTACCATCTGCAATGTCCTTGAGTCGCAGATGTAGGACTCGGTAGAACACTGCCACGATCCATCGAGTACGTGGAAGTAAGCCCGACATCCACGAAACCTTGCCGGCCACCCGGTGAAGCTCTCGAACCGGTGCCATGCCTTTGCCCTCCCAGTTGCGAAGCATCTCCAGCAATTCTCGTACATATCGTTCAGGGATCCCCATGATGACCGCGTCGTCGAGGAGTGTGATGCGTACGCCGATCCATTGCACTTGGGTTGACCGCTCGCCCTTGAGCAAGGAGATGCGGAAACCCAACACTGAGGCCGTCGAGAGGATGAAGGCCAAGTTGGAGTTTCGGTCCCGAAGCGATCCCTGCAGAATCCAAAGTGCATCATCTAAATACACTTGGTGCATTCCTTCTTCACCAGGAACTGCTGATTGAAGTAGCCGGGCAAGTAGCGCTGCAGTGCGGCTCCACAACAGCGGTGCTGTCTTGAAGCCAAACAACAGTGCTGGGAAGATGTAGAAGTCCCCCAGCTCTTCGTCGATGCTTGGCGCCGTTGTGTGAGGAAGTTCCTTCGTTGCGATGCCCAACGACATGAACGCGTCGGAGATGTCGATGACTGCAAGCTCTCGCGATATTTCCGCTCCCTTCGTGCAGAAGTGCTCGCGCTCGTAGGTGTCCCGAATGCAAGCCAGGGCATCTGCTGGCCTCGGCAGAACCAGTTTCTCTGGTAACACGGCCTTCCGGTTCCCATTGGAACGCCGAAGGTCGATGATGATTCTGCGTTTCACTCCTTCCTGTTTCTCCTTGGTGATCATTCCCAAGCGGCTGATGGTCCCATGGGAAAACTCACCTTCAGCCACTGCTCGAGGGATGTCCTTCAGATAGCCTGCTTGCCTGTAGCGATCCAATTCCTTCTTGGCGTTCACCTTGTCCTCTTGAACCGTGGCGTAGTTGAGGAGTTCGCCCCTCATCAACTGAGCTCCTGCATCTTCAAGTTCGGCGTCAGCTTGGAAGTCCAGGGAGTCCGCCTTGGATGGAGGGAAGATGCCACACGTGGGGATCTGCTCTTCAATGCCCAACGGTGCTCCATTGCGAACCCATGTCGGGACATGGGTCTCTGGATCCCCGCCTTTCGTGCACCATGCCTCCAGCATCTCTGCGTCCAGGGGGGACTTGTACTCATACTTGCCCTTGATGTCCAAACTTGGTGGAGCCTTCGCGCCGAGGACCTTCTTCAGGGAAGCCTTCCATTCGAGTAGCAACTTCTCGTCGAACTTGCAGTTGAGAGTGCCATACGTCTCTGCGACTTCGGTGGCTTTGGGATACCTTCTCACAAAGGCCTCCCAGGCTGCCTTGATGCGGAGCCCCAGTGAGAGCATCGTTGACCTTCCTTTCACCGCTTTGTAGGGGTCCCTCATGCCCCCCACATACTCTTCGTCTCTTGGATCCTTCGCCACGTTGGACTTCAACATGCCATATTTGCCTTCACCTCCCTGCCAGTTCTGTGTCGCCTCGCCTCGTGCCATAGCTAAGTCTGACCTTGAGGGTGCTGCACCTGACAAGGACGATGACCTCGATGTAGGCGACGTGCTTGGTGAAGTCCTGCGAGGTTTAGGTCCCGTTGCAGAGGACGCTGCTGCCGAACTGATCCTCTCCTCGAGTTCAGTCCGAATGCTCTCCTCTTCGGCCACCTGCATGGACACCTTCTCACGTGCATCTTGAATCCTCTGTTTAACTTCTTCCTTCGGATCCTTCTTGTTGGTCTGCATCTCGATCTCCCTTTTGAGTTGGTTTGTTCTCTTGGCAAGGTACTCTTCCTTGCCAATCAAGTAGAGTTGTGCAATGGCTGCGTCTGCGTAGGCCCTGCAAAACTCTTCTGGGTAAGTTCCTGAAGCCTTCGACTTGTCCGCACCGTAGATGGCTTCATGGTTCGAGGGGTCTCCGCACTGGCACTGCTTTTCCAAGGCTCCGATTGCGATGAGAGATCCCGCCACCAGTTGTGGTTTGTAGTTGCGCTTTCCCACTGGCAGATGGCTCTGGTACTGGCACGTGTGGAAGTGGGCTTGAAGCATCGGCGCCTTCATGTTGTAGAACTCCTCAATCTCTGCGATTTCCCATGCTGAGACATGGTTTGGGACATCTGATGGTGGGGGGTTCTCAAGGGTCGATGGCCTCGGCAGTCGTGAAAGAGTGGGGCATTCTGCAACCGCCACGGCCATCTTCACACTCCTCGCCATCATGATCGTTCCCTCATCGCACTGCTTCTGCTGCTCCGGGGTGTTCGTCTTGCATCCATAGGGCTCCTGTCTCGTCCTTATCGGGGGCGGGAGCCCTGGGCTTGAACGAAACCGCAATTTGCTGAACGTGTTGCAAGGGAAACCCGAGTGATAGGCATCCACTCGGCCTTCTTGTGCCATCTTGAGGTGCGTGAGGTAGGGTTCGGGTTGAAGTAGATCTCCTGTTTGAGCTTCTCTTTCCACGCTGATTACGTGAAGATTGATTCCTTTGTCCCTCGCCACCTCCTTCATGGCTTTGCTGAGTGGGTCCGTCTTGCCTGCGAAGTGGTGGATGAAAGTGAAGACTCGATCTCGAAGATATTCTTCAACCGACCTTGCTTCCATCGTGTCGTCCTGCTCTTCCTCCTCTTCGTCGCTTTCATGGGCTCGCTTGCGAACCCTCCTCTTCCTTCTCCTGTCGCCTTCCTTCTTCCTTCCTCTAGACCTGCTTCTTTCTTGCGAACCATCGTCACGAGGTGGTCCACGGTCTCTTCTGCTTAAGTCTTGCGTTGTGGGCAATCTTTTGAAGGATGGCCAGGACTGTCGCAAATGGTGCAACGGTGATCTCTTGGTGTAGGCGAGGCGCAGGGCAAACCAGGCTGCAATCCCGCACAAGGACCATTGCCATTGTTCCATCCATAGCACTTCTGCTTCTTGGATGGGCTGCCCTTCGAACCTTTCCCAGAAGCTTTGCCTCCACCATAGGACGCCCGCAAGTTGACCAACTCCTCGCGGTCGTTCTGCATCTTGCGCTTCCTGGCTTCCCTTCGTTGTCGGTTCGCTTGTTGTTTGGGCCCTGCTACCTTCGTGTCGTCCGTCTTGTTCCCGAACGATTCCTTCGAGGTCATGATGGATTTGATGCCTCCCGGCATGAGCTCGCCTGCCACCTGTTCTGCCGGTGTTAATGGAGTTCCCTTGCTCCCACTGGCAATCCAAGCAATGGCCGGCGAGTGAACTTGTTGCCTCCAGAAACCTTCGTCGTCTGGGAGGTGTCTGAAGACATAGTCCCAGGGCCTCTTCGAATCCCAGTCCAACGGTGGTGTCTTCCCTGCTCGGACTTCCATCGTCACCTGGGTCTTCATGCGGTTCGAGTGACTGGAGCGTGCCACCTCGTCTGCTGCATAGATTAAGTGCCATGCCTGAGGATATAGCCTTGCCATCGACTCCACGTGCGACTCGTAGCGTTGCAAAGCTGAGACCGAGCATGCATCGAGGCAGATGAGTGCTGTGCGCAACACTCGAAAGCAAGCACGCCACTGCACAAATCCCGAGGGGCCTGGGAGCTCTTTTTGTGTGTAACCCGAGCTTGTCATCACCCACGTTCGGAACTTGCTTGCCCTCAGCGCCTTCGATCCGTACGGCACGAAGACGCCGAAATCCACATATGGCGCCGTGCTCTGTGAACTCAAACGCCTTGCAAGTGCTGAGAGCTGTTCCAACGTCGCCTCCTCCTCTTCCGTGGGGAAGCCACCCATAGTGGAGTGGTACTGTTGATACCAAGCGGCCCGCATGTTCTCTGATTCGACGATGAACTCGCCGTCGTCGGCTTGGTCCAAGACTTGTGTCATTTTGAGTTTTCGGTCTTGGCTCAGGGCAGTGCTGGTTGTAGTTGCCGGTGGCGTTGAAGTCGGTGCCGCATCGCCGAAGAGAACAGGTTCGGTCCACTGGTCCCAATCTGCCCCTGACCTCGTGTGCTGGATGCGCTTGGCCAAGAAGTAGACCAATCCCACATGGGAAGCCTGAACTGCTGTGAGAGGGGATCCATCGGGTAGACGGGCTCGCTCCAAGCTGGTTGCAACCACCACCGGGGGCAAGACACTGAGCAACCGGATGTCGTCCTGAGGATCGCCAGCACAACTCAGGAATGCTTGCCAGAGGTCGTCGGGGAGCGAGTACCACTGCCTGAGCTGCTGTAGCGAATTGAAAGTCATCCCAGTGCTTTGCGGCGGATACAAGGCCATGGCTGACCGCGCATCCACAAAAGGCAAACACCACAAAACGAAACATGGTGCCACTGGGGTGCTTGAGCCAAAATGGCACCCCAGTGGCACCTGTCATGTCACTCAAGAAAACTTCCATTCTTCCAGTTTTCTTTTCACATCAAGATATATCAAGTTATATATATCTATCGTTTGTTCATACGCAGTGGGAACCCATTGACCTTCTCCCCGGGCCTGCAGAACACGGCCAGAGCCACCCACCTGGCTGCGTCGCTGAATTCCAACGCGGAGTGGTCTACGCAGTTGACGGATGTTTATGCTTGTGCTTCACTCGAAACTCCTAATGAAGCACTAATACTTGCTTCACTCGAGTATCCGAAAGTTTGATTTTTCAAACTAGTTTGTGCTACAAATCAAACTTTCGGATACTCTTGGATTCGGATGGTGGGTTGAAGCCAACTGAGCACCCTCATGACATCACAAACTAAGTCACAAGATAAAGCATGGCTTGTCATGGTGCATTTGCCACTTTCCATGAGTTGCCAAACACACTAAGCACTTGAGCCAGGGTGAATACCCATGCTCACACTCACACTGGGCTGAGTCCGCAGCTCCCACAACTCGAATAATCTCAAAATCCTGACAGGTGATTTCTTACATGGAGGCGTCAAGCATCCTCAAAGTTTGTTTGTCTGATATAAGTTTATGTAGCGTGTTTATGATATATACTGTATGTGTAACATAATACTGTAATCATGTGTGTTTCAGGCAATCTCACAAAATTTCATACACACTCTCATGCTGGGAGGTTGGATGTTATCTTTCTTCGAGGGTAGAGCTTTTAAGTCGATGCAAAAGAAGGTTGGAGCCAAACAAAAGAACAGGAAATGGTTTTTAAGCAAGTCTGTTGCACTATCATATGCTACGAAGGTTGGGATCTCTACTGTGGCTTGTCTGCAATAGGTTTATATACTTGGTTTGCAGTTTGCACTGTCTGAACAGAGTTTGTTCTCCAGTTGTTTGCGATACTCGCCTGATCATATCTGCTCTTTTGCAAGTTAAGTTGTAGGGTCGTTGGCATCACATGTCAAAAGGGCCCCACACTGTGCCCACGGTTGCCAAAACGTGCTGTCCTCAATAGTTCTGCCGCGAGAAACTTCTGAAAACCCTCTGCCAGCTGGAGAGGAAGAAGCCTAGTGCAACTTGGCGTCAATGGTTCGAATCATGGCAGTTACATGACCGGCTCACTTCGGATGTTTACAGCACATGTTTCAAATGGCTCCCGAACTAAGAAATTCAACATCTATCAGATCCATCATTGTTTTGTTCAAGAGTGTGTCTTTCATTACAAATCCAACGGTGGGGAACATGGTAGTGCTTTCACCCAAAACTGTTGTTCTCTAAGCATGAGTCTTTTTGGAAATGCCACCAAGGACAAAAAGCTTTTCAAGCCCCAAGAAGCTTGCAATATGTAGAGGCCAAACACCAAATCTTTCATATCATGGCCATCTAGACACATCACACCCTAAGCGAAGGTCTTGCGCTCAAAACCTCTAGTACCTTAGATTCAGGGACATTTGACAACCCTGTTGGCAGAGCCAAATAAGTGTAAACTATCTTGAGACTAGTTCATTTAGACCGGAAAAGTATGTATGTCCAGTGAATGTGATATAATTGTGATATCTTGAGTGTCGTGCATTCGTCCATGTCTCTAAGTACTCTCAACATTCTCTCAGCTACTTGCCCCCACAGGTACAGCATTTTAGATCCTTTCCTGTTCAAAAGTTGTTTTCCTTGAGGGCCAGCTTAGCTGAACCTGAGGGAATTCAGAGCTTTGCTAGGAACGTGACCCCAGGGTCTGAAAACGTTATCCTCATAGAGAGCTTGATGATGTTAGACCCCTTGCAGCAAGAATGCATCCATATCTGATCACATAGTACGTATGCATGCATGCATGCATTCATGGAGCATGGCATGGCATCGCATGGCACGGGATGGTGCGGTATGCATAGGTACATACACACACCTGTATACAGTATACAGTACATGTCGTGCTTATATAAACAGTGTTTGTATAAACAGTGTACACTTCAAGCTACATTGCATACAGTGTCATACAGTATAGAGTATTTGAAAAGAGAGAGAGAGAGAGAGGTGCGGGTGTGTACTACTATGAAAAATGCCTTGGTCTGAACAGTATGATGACTGCAAATGATGACTGCAAAAATGCACTTGCTGTTACTATCAAGAACCATTTCCCTGTCGTGCTGGTCTGCCCACATCTGCCTGCAAGCTTTTCCCTATGCTCTCGCTTTGCACCTGCGCGGCTGTGACGGCTTCTGAATTTCCATCTCTGGGACAATCTGAATGAGGTGAACATGCTGAAAAAGTCTCAGCTGAACGAATCATCCCATGAAGGCCGCAACAGGCCGCAACAGGTCGCGCCTCGAACACAGCCTCAAAGCTTTCTCCATCTCCGAGTGCTTCCTGACAGGGAGATCAGCTACTGGCTATTCGTAGTGCCTAGTGCACAGCCACCTCCGCAGATTCCTCACCTACAATCTGACTGGACCAATGGATGTCATTCACCAAATATGGCGATGCACCAGTGGAGGTATGGATTGCCTCTACTAAAGAACAAATTTTGCATGTGCTCTGGAGCATCGTCCTCTTATTGTTTGGCAAGCACCTCTGTTCTCAAAATTCATCGCGAGATCTGCGTCTTCAAATTTGGTCTCTGTGTGCACATCTTGATGAGTTTGTGTGCCCATCAGTCGGGATTGCCTCTAAACCACCGAGAAACGATGGCTTTGACATACTTTAGCCAACCGTTTGGGATGTAGGAGACCAACTTCCTACGAGGTCAGCCTGCGGTTGCGGGGCTACCACCCTTCGCGACGACTGCGTAGTGAAACCACCAGCCTCTAAGAGTACGGAGTAGTCCAAGATGAGTTCATCTGGCGAAGAGGATGGGCAATGCACAAAGACAGGAGGGAAGCGACTACCTCATGTTGAAGCTGCTGTAACACTGAGATAACAACTTAGAGCCCTCTACCAAGATTTGTTGAGGACCCATCATTCAGAACGCAGGAATTGCCATTGCCCAAAGATGTGCAAAGAGAGCATGTTAACACATTTCAGGCTGCCAAAGCTCACATTTGAGTCGACCCACCAAGGGGTTGTAGCATGTCGCTTCAAAACCAAAGATAGCAATGTGAGAAGGCAGCTGTCAGCCATACGCCTCCAGCCAGCATAGCCGCCATGTATGGAAGACAGCCACCCTCTTGAGCTTTTGCTGCCTGGAGAAAAGGGACTAAGTCCTCTGGACCGTCACTCCCGTCCGGAACGAGGTTTCACACTTATAAAAAAGAAGATTGGATACAGGATGCCTGTGGATGCTTATAGATGCTTTCAAATTCTAGAATTCTCGCCATTTCAAAGCTTTTGCGAGATTGGTAGTTGCGATTTCCAGCTTCAAATCAAAAAATGCAACTACCAGTCCGCAAATTGCAATTTTGTGTCATCCGAAAAGATTTGACTCTTCCAAGTGCCCCACCTGTCGCGCAGTGAGTGCCTCACCCGCACAGAGAATGCCGCAGACCTCGGCTCCACAAATCTCCAGGCGGATCAACTCAGCCAGCCATCAGCACCCGTTGGCCTGAAATCTTTATAATAACCTTAAGCAACTAAACTAAACTTTTTTCAACTAAAGCTTTTAGAATAGCTTTAGCCTAAGCCACTTTGCTTTTGAATAACTTGAAGCAACAATTGTTTTGAATCACTGTTCAGCTTGATACAGCTATGATTGGCTTAGGAACTTTGTAAAGATCTGCAGATCTGCCCTCCAAACTGCTAGCGTCGCTAATGACGGGGGCTGCATGAGCTGTTTATGCAGTCCCAACGAAAATCTTGGGTTTCAACCCTCCAAATGAAGTGTGTTCATAGCTGATTTGCAAACAAATATCTGACTGTCCAACTCTTAATTTCATCTTCAGTACTGTAGATTTGGAAGTTACATTCATTTAGATCAACTTAGATGAATCTTAAGGATTTCCTAAGTTTATCTCAATTCCTTCTCGGACCACCCGTGCCCTGCTCCAAAGAGCACCCCAACTGCAGCAGCCATTGCCGAAGCATGAAGCGCTTGCGCTGCTTGTTCCTTGCTCTTCAGCACCTGTCGAATCCAAGAGCTGCACTGGGTTCATTGCACCCAATGAGGGCTGAGGCAAATATAATGTATTACAATTGCCAATACTTGCTAATGGTAGTGAATCGTTGTTAATAATGGTTGTAACTTGTAACTATTAACCATAGCAGCATCAATAGGAAACTGTGGAAATGGACGAATCGGTTCTCTGAAGGATTACCTGGGGATGTCAAGCAGCAAAACGACATGTTCTTTGCCAACCACCTGCTTCAGTGAAAATATGCCGTTTCGTTGGGCGTACTCCTACTCTCGCAAACCTCGAAACCAAGAAGTCAAAGGTTGTCAGAGATGAGGATGCAACTAATGCAGAATGCGAATGATGCGTTTGCCAAAAGAGTGCTGTGTTGCCATCTTGGCTAATGGCTGCATTGGCATCTCACACCCTCGCCTTGAGGCCAATAACATGAGGTGCCTGAGACGCAACAGATGGAGCCGTTGAGGTCTTTCGCCAGAGGCATAGCATGGCATAGCTGTGTTTCATTGATGGCTAAAGAGCTTTGTACAGAGTGTAGCATTGTGTGGCACTCTGGTCAGAACCTAGAGTTGAGGGACCGGACCCACTTTCAATGTGGAGGGTAGTGTTGGACCAAGAATAAGACAACCGCTGCTGCCGTCACAACTAACAACAATGTCAAAAAATGTTGGTTTGTCGAAGTCACTTGTTGCGGTGAGAATGGTTTACTCTTAAAGTGACTGGCATTATGCGAATCGGGCATTTTGGCCTGAATATCTCTCAAGATGACCGAAATGTGTTTATGACAGAGGAAGTATGCACAATGAACCCAGATCAATAAAGTTATTCAGGCCTACTGCTGTCCATTTCCTGACTCCAGGCACTGTATCAAATCTACACCGCACCTCGGGTTTTTCAGCTGATAGCCTGTCCCTCAACTTGTGAAGAAGCCTGAGCTGCGCACTTGGAACATCAATGCAGCCATTGGTAGCCACTGGTTGCACCCAAAAAAGCCATCTCATCTCAACTAGCTCCGTTGACACAGATTCCTCATTGATCTCCATTGGTTTCACGGAAATCTATGGACAGCTGCGGCCTCCCAGCTATGTTTCGGACCATGCTGCTGTTGCACCCTCCGGCACATCGAACTTCATCTCAAAAGCCGATTCCACGCCATCGCTCCCCTGGTGGCCCAGTGGCATGAGTTCCTGGGTTGCTATAAGGATAAGATGGCAAAAAGTCCCTGTAAGAAGCCAAGGAAGAACTTGTTGAGGTGGAACCGGATGGTAGAGACCCAAGAAGTAACATAATATGTAGATGTAGAATGATGATGAATGATGTAGTGCATAAATGGAAACTCAACATAGATCCATAGATTGCAGAGTTGAACCTTCAACTCCTCTACCAAATCATGGGAGCCGAGCTCCATCACACAGCACAACCGGGGGGCGCCTCAAAGCGAGTGACGACGCTGACAGACTTCACAGGTTCCAGCTTGTGCTTGTCCTAAGGGCGGGGGCATGGGGAGCTCCAGTGGAGCTCGACCAACATCAAGGTACCAAAGGAGTTCACCCCATCATATCCGTTCCTTCATTAGCTTCATTTCAGTTGTTCTCCACAGACCCTGGTGCCAGGTATACTTTTGAAAACTTTTGATATATCCTGGGCTGGTTCGAACATGTTGAAACTCCAAACACGTGGCCGCAACAAACTCCGCTGCTTTCTCAGCATCTGGCTGCGCCGCAGCAGTCATCCTTCTCCTCCTCCTGCCCAACGAATGCACTGTCCAAGATTGAAGACATCAAGTCGTCAAGTCATCGAGTCCTTTCCGTGACCTGTGAAATGACTGGTGGATGACGCTGCCGCTTGAGGATTTTGAGGGGGATCCAGTGGCAAACCAATTCGGCTGGCAATCCACAGAAAACGAGCTGAGCTTCCCACTTCAAAGCTGAGCCCAGCCAAAAGTCATTGATGGGAAGGAATCCACGATTTGTGGCTGCTGTCTGTCGCTTTCTGATCCGCATGACTGATATCATTTTGAAGAACCCCACATCACCATCAATCGAGGATCATCATCACCATCATCATCACCACCACCATCATCATCATCACCATCATCTGCATGTTTTCTGTTCCATCATTATCATCATCAGCAGCACCACCACCAACACCATCACCATCATCTTCATGTTTGCAGCTCCATCATTTTCCCTCTATGATCCTTTATGGCCAAGCCCATGGAACCTGTCCTGCGCCTCAGCGATGCTCCCAGCAGTTTGGCCCATGACCTGGAGCCAATGAGTCCCCTGTCCCGTGCTGGTGATGACGTCAACCACGGCGGAACAACCAGCAATTCACCATCCAACATCCAGGGTTCACAGCTGGATCTCCCCCAGCTGAAACTGCAACTTGGGACTCGTTTGAAGTGCCATGGATGGCACATGATGCATCTGTGAAGAGCTCAACGCACCAAGCCTGCAGCCCTGCAGAATGAGATCAGCTGGTGTCCAGCTCAAGCATTCAACTTTGAAGAGTTGCTTCTCAGCTGTTTGTCCACGCTGCTGGCTGTGTCTTTCCGGGGCTGGGCTGCCAGTTGAGTGGCCAAAATCGGGTGGGAAACGCTGTTGTGACTCACTAAAGCCACATCCTTTGGTTTGAAATCCGCCTACTGGCTACTAGTCACTAGTCACTTCATTCTTCCCTGATAGCAATCTTTGTCAAAGTAACCATGAGTCACGCCATGACGTAGAGCTGCAGACACCCTTAATGTGAAAAGCTGCGCTACCAATGCTATCCATTCTTCGCTGCGCGGCCGCGCATTGAGCCAAAGATTTTGATCATAGTAATTTCTTGCTGCCAGGTTTTTGCAGCCTTGGGTTTGCAGAAATGGGCCACATGCCTCTAGATGCATGTAGGAATATTTATTTTGAGATCCAGATATGACAGGGGTCACAAGGTTCAAGGCTAATTAGTCACCACCACAGGCGCCTGAGGAAGAAGCTAATCTGGATGTTCACTGGAGATCAAGCTTGATAGAACTGAATCTGTAACGAATCTGGGTCGGGATATTCGCACATTGCATCAAGCTTTCGCCACGCCGTTTTGCACAGTTGGATGTCTTTTTTCTGAAGCTTTCAGAGTCTCGAATATTCATCAGGTGCACGTCTTGCACCCAAGCGTAGGATATCAAACAATTTCAAGAAAAGCTCATGGTAGATAGGCAAGTAGGTCAGTGATTGTTGAGGAGCATACAGGAAGTGCCTGAATGTGTGTGTGTGTGTGTATTTGGATGTCCCTCGAAGTTCACAGGAGTGTTGTTATTTGAGAGTCTATGAGATTATGAGTCTGTGAGAGTCACAAATACAAAAAAGAATGGTTGATGAGTCTTGGGTCAGAGACGTGTTTCAAGTCAACGAGATTGTGCTAATGGTGTGTCCATACATGTTTCACCCCGTGAGCCAGTTGTTTCCCAAACCAAGACAAATATCTTGGGACGGTTTGGGCCTGTACTCCGCAATCGCGAACAACTCCTGGTACTTGATGACTGAAACCATTGATGTCATCCCTGGTCATCCCTGGTCATCCCTGGTCATCCCTGGTCATCCCTGGTCATCCCTGGTCCCTCATTGAAGCCCGTTGAAACACCATGGAGTCGGGCACTGTCAATCCGTCCTTTGACAGATCGTACGGGCACCTGAGCTACTCTGCACCGCGAGGACGCGACTCAGGCAGGCCATGGGTCACCATGACATGGCGATTCCAGCTGTTCATTGGAATTTCTTCTGGCTGAAGCATGTCGCAGATCAAGTCGTTTCTTCAGCTCACGTATCAAAGAGAGGCAACATCCGCTCAATCACAAAGAGATGCTTGTAACATCAGGGAAACCTTTGATGTTCCTGACATTCACTTTGGTTTGACAGGGTGACAGGGTGACAGGGTGACAGGGCCCCACAGAGCCTGGACCTTCCCCAATCCAGCAATTGCCACGTCATGGCCGACCGCTCTGCCGTGGAACCCCCGCCCTCAGCTCATGCTGCTGTCCTGGCTGTGCAGCTGGCAGAAGGCTCCCCTGCCAGAGGGTGACCTTTAGTGATGACGTTCATCTATTAGTAAACAAGTAAGGGATTTAATGTTCATCTTTAGACAGACGTTCACCTCTACAATAAACGAACTGCTATGTAAAACAAAACAGCCATGTGCCTTTAGTAATCCCCGTTTTTTTTACATAGCTGCGCATCAATTTTAGAGAGGAAATAGTAAGCGGGATTGTAAATCACCATGGCCAATGGCGGTTCACTACTGACAACACCCAAATAGGTATCAAAAACCCAAGAGAATGGCTGACTACTGACAACAACCTTGCACTGACAACACGCTGGCTTTTTGCGAATCTGGTGGTAGGGTAACCACCAAGCAATTCCGCTTCATGTATGTATTGGAGTGAGAATCCCTAGCTTTTGGGGCATGGTGAAAGGCACAATGTTCAGTCGAAGCCAAAGGATCAAAGTCCGAAGACGTGCCGAGACTCTTTGCAGTAGCTGTGATCACTCGTCAGTGCAAACTCTCGTCGATCCCACATTCAGGATCATTCACCTATTCAAACACACCTATCACTGTATCCTCAGGCAAAACATTTGGAAACAAATATGGAACTTTTGTTGGCCACGGACCTTTGATCATCCATGAATAAAGCATTGCAGTGAGGGTGGATTTCAAAGCAAAAATACTCTCAGTGATTGCCACTAAGCACTAATTACCGGTCTCTCCCTCTGATTTTGTACGTGTTTGTTGGGAAAGAGCTGATTAACCATCTTTGAACAAAGAACTATTCATGGGCAATTGTGCTCTGTCACATTCTGCGCAATCCAACACTTCTTCCCAGCCTCACTGTGTCAACTCATTGAACATCATGGTGACTCCTTCGGGAATGTCCTGCAATGAGGGTTGAAACCGTCTGCACTGGCACCAGACACTGGGCAGAGAGTGGTTCTCACATTCGATCTTGTGACTCTTCTGAGAGCTGGCTGAAAGGGTACAAACATGAAAACAAACAAGCCAACAAAGAAAAGAAAACATAATAAGCAATATCATATGATAAGAAAACATTATAAAAAATTACAGCAACAATATATGATAAGCAACAAAGAACCACTTTGACGACTCCTATTTCAAGGGCTACCCATCGGGAGTCCCCACTGAGACCCTCCTGCCTTCCGATCCCGGACGCATTCTGCGATGGCCACGGCCGTGTCCACGTCAATTTCCTGGTGCCCAACAGGTGGCTTTATGACAAGTTCTCAATGATTGAGGGCAACATCCTCGGTAAGAAAGATGTTAATGATCCAGGGCAACAAGCTATCCATCTATCAGCATGTATCATCATCCATCATCGTCTATCATCATCTATCATCGTCTATCATCATCTATCATCATCTATCCATACCGTTTGCCGTTTGGAACGAAGCAACCTGCATCTCAATGACATCCCCAGCCATCAAATGGCATTGACCACCGAAGTTTGGGATCTGATGGGAACTTTTGTCAGCCACAGGCTGGGGCAAGCAGTCACGCTAACGAGGAGCATGCCTGCTGGGCAAGCTGCAAAGATTTGTATTCTGGCTCTGTTTCACCTACTCACCTGCTCCGCATGACCAGTAAGCCAGCAGGTTTTTGAGGACATGGTGTCAACAGCGAATCCTTCTTCCGGGGCATTTCTCCCTGCCGCACTCCGGACCTTTGCAATGTAGAGCAAAAGATGAAAGTCAGCAAACCGAGACCTCAAGACAACCAAGCGCTATAGACCAAGACTTTTCAGCGCAGATTCGTGCTTTGAAGTTCACACCCAATCTTCAACACAGTGCGCTGAAAGTCCCCAACAGAACAATCAGCTGAAGCTTTAGAGAACGTGTTCTGATCAACTACCGGTTCTGTACAGCAAAACCTTCAACTTACTCGACTTGCTCTTTTCAAATAGCACTGACCTCTTCTCAATGTGCCAAGGGCCAAGCCATGACGGCTCGGATTTCGGTATTTTGTTGAAGTACTGGAGCGTGAGGCAATGGTGAAGAACTTCTTTGCTTTTTTGGAAAATGATTCGTTATTAGCTATATATATACTTAATTATCAAGTAATTAGTCGTTGTTAGTAGCCACTATCAAGATCCATCAGCCATCGGTCTTATTCACGCTTCTTCGTCACTATCAATATTCATAATCCGTAAATCAACCAGAAATTGAGCTATGATAATCATTGGCAAAACGGGAAATCGCGAGCAAAATGAGTGGCTGCTTCTCGGTCAATCTCCCAACAAGCTGCAAACTCTCAAAGCCCCGGTCCTTTTTCAGGTCTTCCCTTCTCTGAGGATGCCTTGGTCGCCAAGCAGCTTCTGCATTCTATTGCGGTGAAGTGAAGTGCTCTTCCCAAAGCCACAAATGTCGACCATTCGAAACTTGAAAAGCAGAACTTCTTGACTCAGATTCAAATCACAAAATGGCTCCCATCCTGTTGGCGTGGGAGAGTCTGACACGAGCGTGCAGCCAAGGAGCGTAGGGCGGTTTTCTCGTGGGAAATCCGCGTGCGTGAACATCCGCTGGTGCTGCAGTTCAGGGAAAATCGAAATCCGCACAAGCTACTGCGATTTTTTTTGCTGGAACCAGATTTCTATAGATTTCTGCAAATTACCATGGTTTTTTGAAGCCTTAATTTAGGGGTTGATAAGAGTCCCTTGAGAATCGCTGAGAAAAACAATTTTTCAGCATGGCTCGAGTTGTATAATGCCCTAACTCTGAAATCGTCAGCGAATGGAGCCGGAAGGCGCATTGGCCCAGCCTTCTTCGGCGCAGTGTCATTGACGCGCACAATAAAGAAGTCCGTCGCGATCTTCTTGTCTGATCTACCTACAAACATTTCGAGGAAGTTCATCCATCCCTCAAACTGCCTCTCAGGATCCGCGCCTTCCACGACAAAATCGGGAATCAGTTCATCTGCTTTTGCCTGACGAGGTTAAGGGCCAAAGCTGCGACATGATCAATGGGTCGGCTTCCTATCGGCCGCCGAATCCATGCTGTGCCCCCTTGAAAAGTGTTCATTGTTCATCCTGAAAGCACAAACCCATTGCGCCAACTCCAAGGTTTTGCCACGAAGAGTTCATCGCGAAAACCACAGTGGCAAGTGAGACCATGGTTCAACTGATCGACCATCAACTCCACCCACCATGGCTCCACAGGGTCCGCCTCACGCACCAAACAGGTTCTGCGCTCTGCAGGGGTGCTGGTGAGGATGCCGTCCCGGAGCATGGCACAGGCTTGCTCTGAGACCTTGGACAGATCTGGATTTCACAGTGGCACCCAACCGAGTGACCATCGTAAATGGTCATGGTATCAGTGTTGTCAGTATCATCAGTTGTTATTTACATATGATAATGACAGTATGTATAATGAGTCATAATGAGGACAATGATAATGATATCTAGTGATGACTGATTTCTCGTATCAGAATCTGTTTACTTTACAATTAGCATCGGCCATGCATTTACATATAAATCTTCAATATCATCATCATCATCATCATCATCATCATCATCATCATCATCATCATCATCATCATCATCATCATCATCATCATCATCATTTCATTTTCCAGTTAGTATCAGCCATACATTGAGTGTCACCCCTGCCCGGTTTCCAGACCTTGTAACCTCTGCGGCTCCCAGCCATAAAAGGATTGACGCTGGGGGCACCGTTCTGGGCAGGGTCCGGGCCTCAGAGTAACTTTGCTGAGGAGCCGATGGATGGGTCAGGTTGGGGATACCAAATCAATGCTGGAGGAAATCGAGGAGCCCCGGGATGGATGTTCAAAGGAAAGCAATAGAGGTGGAAGAATCATTCGGAAAAGAAATACGATAGTGGGTGGGTCTTCAAAGATGCATTCAGCGTAAGACCATAATCTTATTTGTCATTCTTGAGGGGATAAGTCATGAATTTGTGGGTCCAGAACTTTGATTCAATTTCTGACCTGGGCCCTGCTTGCAGAACATCTCTTCTCATTCGGACTATTCAAAACGTATCCCTTGCTTGCAGGTAGTGTTTGTAGCGATGGCCATGCTTGTCACCGCTGGCTGTACGAGGCTGTCCAAAACAACTGTCTGAAATCTAGATCTTGCCAAGATAGTTTGAAACATGCAAAGATGACATTGTTGCTTGCATACCCTTGGTCAAATATCAATCATTGCTGCTTGTCTGACACCTGTGCAGGTCTCTCTAGGTCTCTATCATTTCGGCATCCCCACGCACGGCGCACGTAACGAATTTGGACAGCACATACCTTCGCAGAAGCATTGCGGGCCCTGTGTCACTACTACACTGCTGCGAAAGGAATGATGGATCCATGTAAATCGTGAGTGTGTCGAAAACCCGACCATGCTCATAGCGCAGCGCCAGAACGCTCCTGCATGAACATCTTCTATATGGTGGCTTCTTACATCGGGGCTCCCCAAAATGGCCGTTTTCTACTAATGATGATTACCATTGCATGATTTGGGGGTACTCATATTTTGAGAAACATCCAAATGACAATCACTGATTGGGTGCCCATCGGGTGCCCACTGCTCATGACACAGCGGAAAGGAAGTGCATCCATGCGAGTGCCCAGACCTGGCCCAAATCCTGGATGACCCCTGGCCTTGTGAAGTGTGCATCGGTTGAGTGCTCGTTTTGCAACCTGCGTTTGGCTCCCGGAAATAGCAAGGACTTTGTCAAACACAAAATTACACCGGCATAGACCCCAGATAGAACATGTATGGACAACAAGGTTGGGGTAGGGAATCAAGTAGGTTCTAATGTTTGATCAAAAATTGTTGTCAATGATTTCGATGAAAATGTCAAATGCCATGCTCTCAAGTCTGAAGGCATCTTCTGAATCTTGACCTGAAATTTTCCGATTTCCATTTCTTTTTGGAATAGAACTCTTCTTTCTCCTTGGAATGGAACTCTTCTTTCTCCTTGCCCTAGAACTCTTCTTTCTCCTTGGAATGGAATTCTTCTTTGACCTTGGAATAAAACTCTTGCTTCTCTTGGAATAGAACTCTTCTTTCTCTTTGGAATAGAACTCTTCTTTCTCCTTGCAATAGAACTCTTCTTTCTCCTTGGAATAGAATTCGTCTTTGACCTTATAATGGAACTCTTCTTTCTCTTGGAATGGAACTCTTCCTTCTCTTGGAATAGAATTCTTCTTTCTCTTTGGAATAGAACTCCTCCTTCTCCTTGCAATAGAACTCTTCTTTCTCCTTGGAATAGAATTCGTCTTTGACCTTGGAATGGAACTCTTCTTTCTCTTGGAATGGAATTCTTCCTGCTCTTGGAATAGAACTCTTCTTTCTCCTTGGAATAGAATTCTTCTTTGACCTTGGAAAAGAACTCTTCCTTCTCTTTGGAATCAAACTCTTCTTTCTCCTTGCAATAGAACTCTTCTGTCTCCTTGGAATA